>CM046878.1:602090840-602690840 GCA_025667525.1 Glebionis coronaria | reverse complement strand
AGATTGGTATAGTCGGAACAAATTTTAAAGTACAATGGTAAAGTCCTGAGATTAATTAGTAAGTGTTTAAAGTCAGCACATTTTAATAAGTACAATGATATTTTATAGCTTTTCACTACTACACAAATGGACATAAAGCCCTCTTAATAGAGTCCCTTTTTAATAAAAACAGGGAACTAAAAGGATTTCATATTTTTTTAAAGTTATAGAGCCATGTTTTTTAGTGTAAAACGGGGCTTTATTTGACAAAACTTTAGAGCCATGTTTCCTGTTTAAGTATCGGGCTCTATTCCTCTCAATAAATTTATCAAAATTAGGCGGTGAACCAAAATGTAATTAAAAAAAGGCGCTTTCCCAAAATTTCATTTCCAAAATCAAAACCCCATCTACTTTCACAAACCCTAGATCTACTTTATTCACTTCACTCCATTTCAACACCACCAGCTTCACCAATAAAAGAAAAAATCACTTTTTATGTCACACACCATAACTATGAGTGGCTTCATAGAGGAGCAGCAACAGACGAATTGGATTAACAGGTATGAAATTGCTACAATCCATTTCTTTTTTCAATTAACCTTTTTAATATCTTAGGGTTCTTGTTAAATTTGATTCTGGAATAAATCATGTTTGTTTATACGTTCTTTTAATTGTTTATTGTTGTTCAATTAATTGTTTTTGCTGAAATTTATTATTGTTGATGTTCAATTTATTCCTTTTTGTTGACATTTACTGTCTTGATTTACTCTCCCTTTTTAATAGGGGTGTGAACCTGATTTTCCAAACATAAATTGAGAGAGGTATGTGTTAGTCTGCTCTGATAAGTGGGTGTTTGTTTTGGCTTATACAACCTGCTAGCCTGCTTACGCCATATTTGGTTTTGGGTTTATGTTTCACAAGCTCACTTTTTGTGTCTTATTTTGAAACTTTTTGGCTTATGTCAGTTCAGTTATGTCATTATAAACTTATATAATCCGAAAAGTTTGAAAACAGGCTACAAAAATGGGCTTATGAAAGATAATCCGAAAACCAAATAAGTCATAAGACGAAACAAACAACCCCTAAATGAGGGGTTTCGTGTGGCTTATTGGTTGGCACAAATGGGTTGTTGGGTAATTTGCTCTCACGAATAGGGAGTATAAACATGTTATTTGCTGTCCAAAATAGGGGTTTTTAGGTCTGACCTTGATGTGATAAATGAGGGATTTTGCTGTCCAAAATAGGGGTTTTTACTTGGGGTAATGATTGGAGCTGCAACTGATGGATGGTTAAACGATGTATGTAGGGGTAAGTGTGCTTCCTTTTATTGCTGATGTGATTTTTGCACTCGGGTCATTCTTATATTCAGTCGCTTATTGGTTAGGCTGGGTAGTGGTATAGCTTCTGTTATTGCTTTAATGTATATTGCATAATCAGCACCATCAGAAATACATGGAGGTCTTGTAAGAATGAATGTGCTTATGATCACCGGTGGAAAATTTCTTTCATACCTTGTGAATCTTGTTTTTACACAAGTGACACTTTCGCTTTTTTGGTTTATGATTTAATATCTTCGTTGAATTTTTGTCGA
This sequence comes from Glebionis coronaria, assembly GCA_025667525.1. Classification (NCBI taxonomy): domain Eukaryota; kingdom Viridiplantae; phylum Streptophyta; class Magnoliopsida; order Asterales; family Asteraceae; genus Glebionis; species Glebionis coronaria. The sequence goes on along the minus strand of CM046878.1, from coordinate 602,689,270 downwards.
CCAATCACTAATATCTTTTTCGCAGGTTCATGGGACATGGCGACGATTGCTCGGAATTGTTGCTATACCAGCTATTCTTAATATCTGTTTGATGTTGCTTTTGCTTGAATCACCTCGCTAGCTTGACCAGAACGTAAATTATTTGTATCCGTTTTATTCATTTATATGTATGTAAATGTAGTTTTCTAAATTGCATTATTCTTTTATGTAGAAGAATATTTCTTTGACAATTACCATGCTGTCAAAAATCTATGATGCCGATCGGTTAAAGGATGAACATGACTAGCCTTCTGTTCCTTTTGTTTCACTGGAGGAAGAACTCATAAGCAGGAGTTTTGTTAGATTCGCTAAGGTAAATTGGTCTACATAATATTGACTTCAGGTATTTTGAGTTATCTATGTAAACTTGTATTTGAGGTAGCACTATCCAAGTTATTCACTTAAAATACAATGTTGCTATTTTGAGTTATCTAATGTAAACTTGCAAATGGACTTATTATTTCACTTGTTTTATCCCAAACCTGTTTAAGCGAATATGTGGCCTATGAACTTATTTGTTTCATGTATTCATACATTGATTAAAGTGTAATGATTTGCCTTAGTTTTATAAAAGGATGATATAATATCTATACATAAATAATGTTGCTCACTCACCCATTAATGTCGTGATCTCTTTAGAAGTTACAAAAGCTATATTGGTATATGACTAAGCCACTCTAGTTCTCGTGAAGTTACTTATAAAATTAACTTTTCTAGAAGTCAATGTTCTTTAAAATGGATTGTTGATTCCATGCTTTCCTTATATCAGATTTTTTTCTAAATGTGAACTTTGAGGATCTTGATGAGTGTATCCCATTGTTAACGTAAAAATTAAATAACATGTAGGAACTATTGGGAAACGATTAAAGATACATTTGGTTTTGAGATTAATAGCATATGGAAAACAATGTAATAAAAAGTATGATATTTATGAAAACTCATTTCCGTTTACTGTTGTCTTTGTAGAGGAGAACCGCAAGAAGCCAACTGACATACGGACAAGGGAACACGGGTAAAACTAGTCACTTTTTGAATTTGTCTTTTGAAATGTGACATATGAATCAGATAATGCAAGTGTTTGGCACATGAATCAGATAATGCAAATGTAATACTAATTACCCCCTTTGTATTGCTTAAAATTTTAGTATCTGATGCATTGTATATGCTACTGGATGTAGATGCGGCAACAACAGGTTTAATGATCATATGAGGTCTGCTTCTCCACGTTATGCATTGGATCATGAGTACTCTCCTCCCTCAAAGAGAAAATATCATGTCAGGTAGCCCAAGAAGATTTTCATTTGAAATTAACAAACTTCACATTAAAGGTTAAGACTAGGGATGCCTCTTCTTATGTATCTTGATATGCCTCTGAATATAGCCTCCTCCTCACTCTTGTTATTTGCTCACATGCCATAACTCTCAGGATTGTTACTTGTGATTTATGGTGGGTTAGTTATCCGCTTAATAACATCATCATAACTTCTGAGGTACTGTTAGTAGTATGTCTTCATTTTAGACAACTTCATAGTCTTGGATTATCCATCTTGGATGGATAGCATCTGAACTTCTTTTTTTTGAATTAGTAGTTGGTTTATAATATTTTGGAAAATATGAACTATTTGTGGATCTGATGGGAATAAGTGAAATAAAAGGTTGCAGCTGAAATTGTTCCAGGGACTAGTTATATACAAAAAATAAGAAGCTTACAATTTTGTATACCAAGTCACGACCCCTCTCATTGTCATAGTTATTTCTTTGTTTATTAGCTTCTCCCAGGTGGTAAGTAGCCGCACCATTTTTGCACCTGATTGTCCCTTCACCTATTGTTAGAAGAGGTGTGTGTGTCTGTTTGTGAAAGAGAAGAACACACCATATAAGCCACTACATTTATAGAAAACTTGTTTCTTAGAAAGGTTTTCACAACAAACTCTAGCTTGCTCCCTGTGATTGGCTATTATATTGGCTATTTTTATTGCAAGTGCTTTTATGTATGATCATTAGTATTACATTATCGAATTACTAAAACCTGATTCTTTTCAACCGGGACCTGCTTTGACCCTACACAACCTGCATACCAGTTGTTATTGTTTAGATATGAAAGAACATGTATCAGATAGGGCTAAAACGATTCCCATTAGCGTAACCTCTTTTATTAAGCTATCACTTTCACTGTATTTAATGATCTCATTTATGATGTATTTTTATTTTTCCTTCTTCTAAGGCTAAAGAGAACCATCCGTTTCGAGGGTCACATCCAGTTTCTCTAGACAGGTGGGTGTCGTAACTTTCTCATTTTTAATTTGGTATCTTGTTCGTGAATAGACTATAATGATTGTATATTTTGCAGGGAGAACTTGTAACTTCTTAGGTAGCGTTACTATTATGGTACTTGGAAGGCAGATGAAACAAGATACATGATGTTAATTACGATGGATTGATGTTGTCTAATGGACATAAATTTTGTCTTTCTGAAGGGTCCAGATGAGATTTCCTTGGAAACTAAATACTGAAGTATGTTTATATTGTGTTCACATTTAGAAAGTTTGAGGTTTAAGGTTTCATGTGATTAAAATGTGTTTTTTTGCAAGGGTTTAGCTGAGAAGGTTCACCACTTTATACTGCTTGATGGTTCCTGATAGACTCGTCGCCTGCAGGTATATATTTATTGCATTTCATACAAATATGCAACATCGTATTTCTTGAGTTAAATTACAAGATAGGCAGTTTGGGGTGCCGGGTAATTGGTCAAAACAAGTCGGTCTTACAACTAACTTTATCAATTACCAAGTGTTATTGCTTGATGGATTTGGCATCTTATTTCCTTTAAAATTTATATTGTTCAATTATGTTTTTCTATAGAATTCTACTACAAACATGATTGTAGTATGTTCTTTTTTCAGATCTAAAACCATTTAGGCTATACAATTAGGTGCACGGAATTTAGATGTTTTTATTGTTGCTATCAACGTTTTCATGACCCGCTACCTTTTTTGACTTGCTTTTCCACACACATATGTCATTGGTATCTGAATACATGGACAGTAGATCTTTATTGGATGTTATCTGACAACTTAATACGATTCGTGAACCATATTTTGTTGTTGTTTTTGCTATTTCACTTGTGCTAATACGTACTTGTTATATCTGCAGCCTGTTTATAATGAAGCGGCTAGAACGAAAGCTCAAGAACAAGATCGGTTGATATAATTTAGGACGCTAAAAATTTAATATCTAGGAGTTCTTGTAATTTATGAATAATGAATAATGATACTTGAGTTTTTTTTCCTATTTAAATATTATTGAATGGCTGAATTCTTTCGGAAATTATTTTTTTTTATTTTTTTTTTACATAGAGCCATGTTTGGTAAAAGAAAACAGGGCTCTATAACATGGAATAGACCCCCTTTTTCAATCAGGGCTCTATTTGGTTTTTGAATAGAGTCCCTCCCCTTTTGAGTCCCCAGGCAAAAACGGGCTCTATGGCCCTTTTCAACATGGCTCTATGACAATTTTTGTAGTAGTGTTTACCTAAAAGTTATAGAGAACTATATAAATAATAAAAACCAATACCGGTTACAAATGAGAAATGAAGAATTATCTAAAGTGAAGATTTGGAAAAGAAACTTTGTTGGAATGGTTCACGTGCTTAGCATGTGAGTTTAACTTTCTTCTTTCATTTCATAACAACAATTTTCTATCAAAAAAGAAATATAATTTAGATGAGGATCTTATATCTTATATACACACACACACACACACACATATATATATATATATATATATATATATATATATATATATATATATATATATATATATATATATATATATATATATATATATATATATATATATATATATATATATATATATATATATATATATATATATATATCTATAATATATATATGGGGCTAAGTTTGACATAGGAAAATAAAAGGCGCCATGTCATATCTTATGTGGCATTATTTTATTGGCTACATATTTTTTACCTAATATATAGTTACCTACATATTTTTTACCTAATATATAATTACTTTATCCAATATTTTATTATATTTTACGTTATATTCAGTTTATTTTAGAAATTAAATCTTTTTTTAAATCGACATATTTGTTTTTTTATACATTCAAACCGAATTATGATATATTTTATTTAAAATCCATTGATGCATCATCCGTTTTTTTAATTGCAAAATTGTATCTTAAAACAAAAAAAAGGTAACACCACAATCATGCGTATAATAAACCCTAAAATTCGTCATTGTTAATCTTTATTCCTCATTCAGCACACATCATTCAATAAAAGGTACTCTTAATTAGCGACTGGTTCCATTCCTACAATCATAGAAACGTTTACTTAGTTTAATACTCATAGATTTTTTATGGGTTGATATGAATATATATGCATGTGTTCTCAATTTTTTGATTGTTTAATAGGTTTGCCCAAGGTTAGCAGATGATGATAACTTTATGGATCATACTTGTGCAGATCCAGGTAATTGTTACGGAAGTGTTCAAGGTGGTTATTCTTTTAGTCGTGATCTTGTATCTCCTACAAAGAAACATGCCTCCTCCTTCTCAATACCCTAATGGACTGGTACGTAACCTTTTGAAAACCCTCACCATGAAAGGTATGTCTATGGTTTATTGTTTTTAGTATGATTAACCAAATCATATTCTGGTGTGCATGTTTTTATTTAATTTAAAATAATCAAATATTAGAATGATTTACGTGTCAAAAATGTCAGATGAAGTGTATACTAAGAGCACCCGGATTCATGGCGCCGTGGGGTGCCAAACCCACGGCGCGACTCGCGTGATGATTCCTAGGAAACCAAAAACCCACGGCGTGGGGCGTGATTCAAGTTTTCATTTTTTTTCTATTTTTTTTGTGTATTGTGTGTGTATTGGGGAAGAAGAAAGGGGTATTGTGTGTATTGTGGGACCCACATTCACCCATCACTTGGAGTGATGACTCTCCACTTTTTTTCATGTGAGTGAGTGAGTGAGTTTCGATGACGTGGCACCCGAAAAACCCATCACTCCAAGTGATGGTTCCTTGTGCTCTAATAATATTTATGTCTATAATTTTTTTGCTTCCATGAATGTCAAATCCAAAAGCAGAAGCATTAGTAGAGTCATGGGAAATTGTTGAAGCCAGAATTGAACTGGAAGGAACGTTAAACTATGCTCGACTAAACTTTATAATAATTAAGTCAAACTTATAGTAGAAAAGAGCAACAAGTTTGCAGTTTTAAACCGGATTTATTTCATCTACTTTTTGTGATTTGCATAAAGTACCAGTGTACTATTTCATTTGTCGTATTCACTTAACAAAAAAATATAAATCCTTTTTCACCTCTGAATTCGCTAAGTTTATTTTTTGGGGGGACTGCGTGCAGTTTTTAGAGAGTTCATATGCTAAAGAGAGACGTTGAGAACCTTCAAAAACGATACCAAGTGTGTATCTCTATTAATTATCATAATTTTTTATTCCTTTGAGTCCTCAAATTGGCGGTCAAAACATTACAAGAAAATCAACAAGAGCTCTAAGAGCAGATGACTATTACAGACATTGCAGCAGCACATTATTGCAGACATTGTAGTTCCAAGATAACTGCAGAACCAAATAGACCTGAACATCACATTACTGCAAATATATGTATGTCTATGCAGTCCTTACATCTCCGGTGCGCGTCCTGAAAACAACCCAAACTCAACACAATACAGGTGATTTCTCATCTCAAGAACTTTGGCTTCTGAAGTTCAGAAGATATACTTCCATCACTAGAACTTAGTAGTGTGATCTGCAACTTTTATTTATTTGAAAATTGGACATCACACTACTAAGTGATTCAGTCTCACCTATTCTGAGTTTAGCTGTACTATAGAGTGTGTTTGGGATGGCATGTAAAAGATCTTATTGCAGACTTCTTTTAATTTCAAACACGATACATACTTGTGAAATAAAATTGGTTCCTTTAATACTCACACATTACTACTCACACCATTGGTTTGAACGTGATTGCTTGAAGAGAAAAAAGCGGAGAACCACTATGAAAATCGTTTCTGCAGTAACCAAGGAAATTACAGGTATATATGTGAAAAACTTTTAATTGCTTTAAATTTATGGTCTAAAAGGGTGTTTGGTTGGATTTTCCGAGAATTAAATATCTTTTTTGACCATGTTCCAAGCTTATACATTGTTAGTAACCTGTATTGTACACAGATAAATGAGTTATGGGCTGCTGAATATGTGGTTTTGCAGGCTTATACACACCAGATAGTCCTTTAGCTCCACAGTTATATAGCTTAGAAGAAACGAAACGGGAAAATCTTGAAGTAGAGCTTATGTTAGCCGTTTGGTGAGGTACCCAAGCGGATGAAGCATTTACTGAAGTGTGGCACTCAGATGCTGCAACTATTAGCTGCTCTGATGTGTTGGTAATATTTGCTCGAAAAATTATGTTGCACTTAAGCTTTGGTATTGATGATAGTTTTAATTATGATCAATACAAATGTAATTAGTTAAAAAGTGTTTCTAATTGTTTGCCAAACATTGAGCTTATTTGAACTGATTGTTCCATTATCCATTTATTTGAACTAATTTTTTGGCTATTGTACCTGTTTTCTATCAATGAGTGATTTCAGACTTTAATATTCACCCATCCTTTTATGCAGGTAGAAGAGCTGAAAGTGACTTTAATATTCAGACTTCAATTACATAAGAAATCACCCGAATGCACCTTTGGTTGTTCCTTGGGTCTCGGTGTAGTAAGTTCTTAAATGCAAATTTGTGTGAATGAAGACAACTGGATGCTGATGCTATTCTCCTCTTTTTTCTTCGTGTTCTTATTTATAATAAAGTAAAATAAAAATATGTGTGTTTCTCCTTGTGTCTCTTGGGTCTTTAGGCTTCATTAAATAAACCCTTACGGACTTGTATTTTCTTCTTCTGTTGTACAGAGCGAGGAAGCTACTGTTGTGGCAGACAACTCGATCAAGTGAGTTGAATTTATGTAAAGATTTTTGTTAAAAGGTTTTTACCTATTACGAACTGTAGCCATGAATACCCGAAATGAGCTGATATTTTTAGATGATGGTCTGTAAGTGGGTTAAAAATGGTGCATATTAGAAAACACCGGAGGTTTTAAAAGAAAGGTAAGTTTTACGATCATGTTTTTTCTGATATATATATTAGTATATCTACTTGCTACTGTGAGTATATGTATGGGGATGCCACTGGCCAACAATATATAAAACTACCTCTATAGGACACCATAGTACTTTTATGGTTTTATACCACTTTTAGCGAAGTTCATTGTCCTGTGTTTTATTAAATACAAAAAGCGATAGGTTTTAACAATGCTATCATAAAATGTTGGTATCCATGATATCTGCAAAAATCTATATTAAAGTATGACTGATTAGTGTACAAAAATTAAATGTTTCAAGAAGCCGGTGAATAAATTTTCTATTTTGACGGTGGGAGCTTATCACATTTTGGCCAATTCCATATTGACTTTTGAATTTTTAGTCTTCAAAACATGCAAATGTTCTTTATGAAACTTGAGCTTTTGGATAACTTATCTATTTTGTTAAGAATGTACATGACTAATCTCGCAACACACTTTAGGGAAATGTTCCAAAACTTTCAACTTTAGCTTTCAAATAAATTGCCTTCAAAACTCAAGTTACAGTAATCGCTAAATAAGCTCATGTTTCATCTTCATGGTCATTAGAATCAAAGGGCACTTTCGGTATGTGTTTCAGATTTCTGTTGAGGTTGTGGGGTCATTGTATCCAGATCAGATTCCTGTTAAGGTTGTAGGGTCGTGGTATCCAACTCAAATTTCTGTTGAGGTTGTTGGGTCATGGTGTCCTGCCTGATTCACGTTGATTATCCGGTGAAGTGAGTCTTGAATCATCAGCTAAGTTATTTCCGGTAGTATCAATTGAGCTAGGTTCTGTATCAGGCACCTCGCACTCTACAACATCTGGGATCTCATCATCACCACCTTCGTTCTCTTCCTCATCACTTCCTTCATTCTATTCCTCATCACTGACTTTATTATCATCCTCATAAGGAAACCATTGCAAATTTTCAAAACCAGACCCCCTGAGTAAGTGGTCCATGAATGAGTTCTCTTGGCCAATGTAAACATAGTCTGACTTTGTTGCTTATTTATAAAGAACACATATCTTTGGAATCAAATACTATTGATGATATTTATTATTAGTTAGTTGTTTCGAAACACATAAGAAAACAACGATACCTGATCTAGAATACACAAACAGTGGGACATTATAGCCTATGGTCTGGTTTCTCGGTGATCAAATTTATCTTGGAAAGACACTTCGTGGTTAGACCTGATCCAGTGTCTGAAAAGGGGCCTCACCAGGACTGCCAAACCTAAGTTTCACGGGTTTGGTTTCATTCTTAACAATCACATAAGTCTTAAAAAGTTTTAAATTGGCTGAGAAACCCCAACTCCGTACAGCCATGGTTGTCGACAAAAGCTTAAAATTTTACAGAAAATCTACTGAGTTTCTGGTATATATTCTCTTGGATATAATAAGTCAATATATGTACACAATAATCTTATCAGTTAGCAAATAAATGAAAACACGAATAATTATTTTTTCATTGCGTTGTATTTTCAACAATAGTTATTTTTTTCCTGCGTTGTGGCGTGGTTTCTAGCACTTGAAGCTGATCAGGTACAATGTGAATAAAACAAATACTGAATGCAAAATCAGCAAGGGTCATATATGCGCCCTGGATCTAATTCACTTAGTATAAGACTACGTTCTATCACTGTCGGTCAAAAGACTGGACTTCCACATGCTGTAAAAACTTTAAACATGGAAACTTTTATTTACTCCTTTTGAATGAATATTTATTTCCTACATAATGTTTGAATTGCCTATTTGAATCGACAGTGAAATGTTTCCCATAGTAAATCAACTAAATAGGCTGATGTTTTTAGCATAGGTATGCATCTACTTGAGGTCGTTAGTGGAATGCCAAACAAGGGAATTCGAACATCAGAATACAGTCTGGTTTTAATTATAATTACAATTTACTGGTATGGGTTCCTTTTTATATGTCGTGTCTCTTTTTTCATGTATTTATTAGATCAAATAACGCATCAAAACACCTATTAATTATATTTTTCATGGCATATGTCTAAATTCACATGTTGAGTTTACTCTTTCAGGATGCAAAAGTTTTTGTTTTAGCTGAAAATCCGGTGATAAGGGATGACTCAAACAAGTTTGATTCATCTCTTCTTGATGAGCTGCTTGCAAACATTGCTTCTTTATCTTCTCTGTATCACAAGCCCAATGATTTTAGAAACTACGGTGAACTTATATTATGAAAATAATAAATAAAGAAAAATATTTCAATTAAAAATTAAAAATGCTATTTTAATAGGTTGTTATATAAGTTTGTTATAAATGATCAGTGTGGGAAATACACCAACAACTTGCTATATTTTGTAAGTAAAATTGACTGAAGATTCAGCCTTGCTATTTTTAAAACGTCCTAAATACTTATAAACTAACACGTAAAAAACATAACACTTACGATTACTTGATTAGCATGGGGTTTTATATCAAGATGACGGTTCGAAAGATACCCCAAAGATAAACAAGAATGATTAAATGCGAAGCACAAACACGAACACGGATTTTGCAAGACACGGTAGAGCCCAAACCCAATCGCACAACTCGATACACGCTCAAAACCTTTGGTTGTATTTTGTTACGACACTATGTATATACATATATATTTTTTGTTTTGAGAAATATGACTAAAATAGGGTAAAAGATGAAATACATGATCCTGCTTATGTTCACACCGAGTCAATTAGTTGATGTCTTCATTAATAACACTGGCATAGCTGGCAAAATGTAGTAGAGCTTGCATCGGGAAACCATATCTCGATGTCTCTAGGCTGAGAGCATAAAGGGAAGATGTTATAATGTGATAAAGAGGTAAATACACATATTCAACAACTAACGTTGTATATAAAACACTATTTATTTCACAATTGAGCTAAAAGTAACTCTAACAATAAAGTCTAAAAGATTTTTTACTATTACAAAATGCTTTATCAAATGTTTTTATCAATCTATCAAAAGCTTTTTAACTTTTTAGATAATGTTTCATAAAAAACTTCAAAAACTAAAAGTTATTGCTAAAAACTTTTCCCTATACTTTATTTTATTTTATTACTTCCAACTTCTCATAATTATTGTCCACCGACTAAAAATACGTAATTAAATAAAAAAATTAATTTTTCAGTTTTCTCCCTCTTACTTTTTACACAATGACAATTTTACCCTTAACCAATTAATTTACGCATTCTTTATTGTTTGTAATATTACTTTAAAGTGAGGGTGAGATGGTAAACTTAATTCATATTCATAATCTATTTTTGGAAGTGGACTAAAAAATTGGGATGTCCGAAAATAGTAATGTGAATTATAATTTTGAGACAGGTGGAGTATTATTTTACATTTATGATCAAACTTTGAAAATACATTTTAGCATTAAATTGGTGACTTTTAAATAAGTTTTAAGCAAATAAATATTTAATAAAATATGAATAACTAATGGAAAAAGCATTTATAAAACTAAGGGTGCGTTTAGTTGTGCAAAAGTTTTTTTAATTTTCTTTTTATGTTTTTCTTGAAAACTTTTTTCTCCAGAAAACCTTTTGAAAACTAGAGAACTCTAAACTCATGTTTTCTAAATCTTAGTTATAACATGAGAAAACAGGTTTTCTGTTCTCAATAGAGAAATTTCAAAAAATACTCATTTTGAACATGTTACTAAGTAATAGTATATAAATTATTAAGTTTTATTTCTTCTAATCGAATCACCGTTCATTTCATTTCATAACTTATTCACTCTATAAATATGATACTTAAAAAGAAAGTGCTTAGGTTTTTAAAGGTGTTGGCTACCTTCTTATTATTCACAATTCATTGACTGTTACTTAATATGTAAATATTTATCTTGCATTTGATATTATATCATAAATGACAATTACCAAAAGCAAAAGTCAAACACTATCAAAAGTTATACTTACTAAATATTATTATTTAGAATTTTACACCTTCAACCAAAAATATTAATATTGATCAATTCAGCAACAAACAATTGTATTTCACATTTATAACCTAAAAAAAATATTTTCTTAACGAACGTTCGAATTTTAACATGAGAGCAAACTTGGTCGTCGTTAAGCTAAGCCCTAATATTTTCAAAAGCTAGATTTCTTATAAGAAAAAATATTTTATCACATGGAAAGCTATGTGTCTCACTGCCAACTAATACAATGGGTCGATAAATGTTTTTCTAGAAAAAAATTTACAAACACAACCCACCCTTGATGTGTGTACATCGATGGGACCGAATCCGGCCTTTAGGTGAGCCAAGGCGTAACAATATCAAAGCTTAGTTTCCTTTTAACAAAAATTTTTTTATCACATGACCAACTATATATCCCGCTACCGACCAGTATAACGGATTGACAAACATTGTCTCAAAAAAAATAATTACGAAACGAACCCGCCCGTTGGGCGGGTTACGAAACTAGTATATATATATATATATATATATATATATATATATATATATATATATATATATATATATATATATATATATATATATATATATATATATATATATATATATATATATATATATATATATATATATATATATATATATATATATATATATATATATATATATATATATATATATATATATATATATATATATATATATATATATATATATATATATATATATATATATATATATATATATATATATATATATATATATATATATATATATAGTAGGGATCCAGTAAGAAGAAAATTAGAAGAGTAAGAAGGATTTCTGACCACATAATTAGGATAGAAGTGAGAAATTTAAGGGGAGATGCATCTGACTTTGTAGGTGCATCTGAAATGTGTGGTTGTGTTTTTCTCTCATCTTTCTCACTTTATTTATTCTTCTTATTTGATCCTAACTATATATATATATATATATATATATATATATATATATATATATATATATATATATATAGAGTAGGGATCCATTAAGAAGAAAAAATAAAATGAGAAAAATAAGAAGAAATCCTGACCACAAATTCCACAAAGGAAGGAGAATTTTAAGGGGAGATGCATCTGACTTTGTAGGTGCATCTGAAATGTGTGGTTGTGGTTTTTTCTTATTCTTCTCATTTTACTTAATCTTCTTATTTGATCCTAACTCTCTCTCTCTCTCTCTATATATATATATATATATATATATATATATATATATATATATATATATATATATATAGAGAGAGAGAGAGAGAGAGAGAGAGAGAGAGAGATAGATAGATTTTGGTTATTGTGGTGTAGTGTCTTATAGTTTTTAAAATACAAAGTCTTTTACACCATTTGTATATATTATTTTGATTAAGACATCAATAAAGAAAGAAAATTAAACATAGAATTAATTACATTTTTATATTAATAAGGGCAGTATAGATAACGGACTTTGTCCTTTATTCTCTCCAACTTCCATTCCTTATTGATTGCATGAGTAGAATATCATCTTTACTTTCTAGTTTCTAAAACAGTTTGAGTTTGTTTAAAACTCAACAATTAACATATTGAGCCAAAATGAAATAGAAGGACGAACATCCTAGCTAGTTTAGGATGAATGAATCAAACGAAATATAGATAGAAGAATAGAGAACGTTCGTGAGAATGATTTTTCAACATTGATGAGCTCGCGGTGTACGAGTCAGTAATGTACAATTTGGTGGTGTACGATTCGTGTGTGGCAAGGCTCGAGTTCACCATGTGTACCAGTTCGTGGTGTATGACGCGGTGGTTTATGAGTCGTGTGTGGCGAGGCTCGAGTTCACCAATGTGTACGAGTTGGTGGTGTACGAGTAGGTGGGTACGAGTTGGAAGTGTATGAGTCGTGTGTGGTGAGGCTGGAGTTTACCTTTGTGTATGAGTTTGTGTACCAGTCATGGTGAGGCTCGAGTTCGTGTTCTAGTGGTTGGTGTAATGTGTCGTTTTAGGTTTTACACGTTATCACTGATAACCAGGTTTAAGATCCTTAGATAACGAATTCTCGCCCTCTCAACCTTACTGTTGCGAGTTCGAAATTGTAGGCACCGTTCGAAACTCTATACGTGTAGCTCACTAAATTGTGTGTCATAGATAAATATCATGAAAGAAGTTTACAGTGATATCTGCGAGGTTTCATAATTTTCGGCAAGCTTTATTCGTCGAATCATTTCGTGATAAATGGTGTAGTCGAAATTCTTATATCGTCAGTGATATGTATCAATGAAGCATTAGTAGTGTATCACTTTTAGTGCTATTGTATTATATTTTAATGATGTAATCATCTATCTCATCAACTGATGTATAAGTTTTTTAAATAATGTATCATTGATTAATAGTGTGCCAATATCAGTGTTTATAATCTTTGATATTGAGTAACACACATATAATTTTTTTGGATTTTTAATGTGTGTATCATTTTAGTAATGGTCCTTTATCAGACGGATAAGTATATGTATCGATATGTATTTTTAACAATTGATTAATATATATCCACATGTATCACGACAAAAAGAAACAAAACGCATCGAACGATGACCCAGGCAGATAAATCTAAAATAGGTTGGCAATCAAATGTATCAGTTTAACGTTTGATTTACAAGTTGTTATCTTTTCTAATATTAATTTAAATGTATCAGTACATCTTAAGCATATCACAAAAATAAATAAAACTCATAGTTTTCTACTTTAAAAGAGTAAATATGAAACTAATGGTTAGCTTTTTTTTAACTAATGGTTAGCTGGCCTAGTTAATCAACAAATAGAAATATTAATTCTTTTATATGGTTTTAATTGTAAGGCTAAAAATACGGGTTACAACTTTGACTACACTATACAAATAGGTCATTTTAGCATGGTACATGCTTCTGATGTGTATAACCCTCCTATATATATATATATATATATATATATAGAGAGAGAGAGAGAGAGAGTTAGGTTATTGTAGTGTAATAGCTTAAAGTTGTTAAATGAAATGTCATCTTAACCATTGATTTTATCAATTAACATGTGATTTATTTAATATTAAACACAAAATAATAAATATTATACATAAAAATTGGTATAAAACCACTAAAAATTTTGATACGTAAAAATTTATAGCTGATACATATGATACATAGTTTTACTTCAAAAATATTATTAGCATAAATAATCATTTATTCACAAATTCGGTGATACATTATCACATGTTGCGTTCGATATAACAAAATAATTGATAAAGTATGATAAACAACTGATACACGAAAAACTAGTAATATTAAAAATTATGAACTAGCTACTCGTACACGAACTAATACTTCCAAAACACTCGTACACGAACTAACAAACATAAACGAACCAAAACTAATCAATAAATGTGATATTTTCCCATTTTCTATTACTTCTCATTTTAACAACTTTAAACACCTAAACCATTTTATCTAAATTCTATATATATATATATATATATATATATATATATATATATATATATATATATATATATATATATATATATATATATATATATATATATATATATTTATATATATATATATCTTATATATTAACATGACATTCATCCTGTCTTAAACAATATTAATGGTTCTACTGAACTTATATATTAACATGACATTCAATCGAAGAAAACCAACATGTATTAGAGTTACAAGGTGACTCTAAAAGTCTACAAATGTGTAACCTTAATGTCATAAAACCAAAAGATCTTGAAAGTCTTTTGAATTTCCGGTTAGCATCTAAGACATATGTTAACAGTTTTAAAACTTAGCCTATGAATAATACATATGTGATACATCGATCAGTGAGACCAATAATAAATCTGCTAGTATTACAATCACCTCATCCTTAATCAACAACATCTCATTACAAAGACATACAACTCATTTCATATTCTATATATATATATATATAAAGATCATGTCTTAAGCAATATTAATGTTTCTACTAAACTTATATATTAACATGGCATTCATCCTGTCTTAAACAATATTAATGATTCTACTGAACTTATATATTAACATGACATTCAATAGAAGCAAACCAACTTTTATTGGAGTTACAAGGTGACTCTAAAAGTCTACAAATGTGTAACCTTAATGTCATAAAACCAAAAGAGCTTGAAAGTCTTTTGAATTTCCGGTTAGCATCTAAGACATATGTTAACAGTTTTAAAACTTAGCCTATGAATAATACAAATGTGATACATCGATCAGTGAGACCAATAACAAATCTGCTAGTATTACAATCACCTCATCCTTACTCAATAACATCTCATTACGAAGACATACAACTCATTTCATATTCAGATAACATATAAAAAGACAATGATCTCGATTTGTTTTGTACTTCAAGAAAATATCTTTGAAAGATCGATTACAATACTTAAACCATCATTGATTTGTTAGAAATTTATCTTATTTTATATACAAAAACGAAAGGAGGAACAAGAACAATTGTGCTTACGCTCTCTTTATTTCGTCTAAGAAAAACAATAATAGTTATGAGAATCAAACACCTTACCTGAGACATCAATTAAGATCTTGAAGACTAATACTTCTTGGTTCGGTTCTTAGAAGCATAAAACAAAAAAGGATGTTTGATTGGTGTTTGATTTCTGATAAAAAATGATTGTTTCTATGTTTTTGTTGATGGATACAAATGGAAAAGATGGGTGGTTGTGTTCATTAGTAAAAGTCACATGTTGTTTATTTATGTGTAAAGAAGAGAAGGGGGTTGTGTTCATAAGATGTGTCTATGTTTAAGTTTGTGAAACTGTGATATGAAAGGAAATGAATTTGGATTGGGCTCAATATTAAAAAGTATATGAATCTAATAAAAAGGCTTAAAAATATATCTAAGCCTATGTGTCGTTTTGTGATTGGTTATACCGGGTGCCTGATATTTCATATTTTTTCTTTCCTCATATCAACTTTTTACTCAGCCACTTGTCTCAATCATATTATTATACCTCTTTTTAGACATACGAATTAGGTCTCTTAATCATTTTTATATTGTTTAATAACATTTGTATATGTATAGTTCTTATTTAAATTCTGTTTTCTTATCTTACTTTAGTAATAATTTATTTTCTAACGAGTAAGGAAGCAATGAACGGGTCAACGCGCAACTGATGTGATTACAATATGTGGACTCAATTGACTGCCAAATATATAAATAATTAATTTTATTTAATATTTAGTTAATATACCTCATAATTTAAAAATTCAATTACATATTCAAATTCAACAACAATAAAAAACACATATCTACAAACGCTATATCTACAAAAGCGATTCAACAAGTAACATGAATAATCATCGGTTCGGCTAATAAATAAAAGACGTCCGAAAACAAACCAACTTAAACTTATAAAAATGAGTAAACCAGATCAAAATTATTTTCTTTTTGTTATTTAATCACACGATATTTTTCATCACATCGTGAGTGTACCTTATAGTTTATATTAGCAAGAAATCGATTCAATTAGCAAGAGTTTTTAATGTTATAAATATAAAGTTATGTGAGTTAAGTTACAGAGTTTATTGTATTAAAAAAAATAATCTCCCTTTACTATATCAAGCCAGATGTTTCTTGTATAAAAAGGATTTTAATGTTTTTACAACTTACAGTAATAAAGACACAATAATTTTCCTTTATGGGTAATTATGACAATTATTGAAAAATATATAAGTAAAATTTAATACAAAAAATACATTAAAAACATAATTATCTCCCTTTACAAAATTAAGCCACATGCTTAGTGTATATAAAGAATTTCAATGTCTAGACACAATTGTGCTTCAAACTAATAAAAAACACAAGTCATGGATGCCACAAAATTTATGCTCATTTTTACTCTTCTCATTGCATCCAATATTGTGCATACCAAAGCTTATTATGGTAAATCATTCTTGTATATCAACTACTTCAATTTATTCTTTTGTAAAAACGTTTACTTATATATTTCTCAATATTTTGCATCCTATATAAGTAATTGTTTTGTTTCATTTTTACTATTAGTTAATTCAATTTTCTTTTTTTTATAGATTCTAAGACATCACTTTTCTGTAACGATTTTCCATGCAAAGACGGCGACCAATCTTGGAAAGTATGCAATGACATATGCCACGGAAGAGGACTTCAACACGGCTATTGTCGTGGACATTCTTTTTATCATGATTTTGGCCAATGTTGTTGTGGAGAATGATTACTACTTTTAGTTATATGTTTCAATCACAAAAATCATAAATATATAAATGAATGATTACTACTTTAAGTTACATATTTTGATCATACAAATCACAAATATATAAATGAATGATTCTACTTTTAGTTTAGTAACCTAATTATGACAATCGTATGTTTAATGTTTGATCTTTAAAATACTCAAACTTTTAATTATTACGTGTTTTTTACCTATAAACTTCTTCTTTTTTTGCCAAACTGAACCCGTAAATATTGTATTACGGATCACAAAAAACCCATAACTTTGAATGTATATTTTAAATTGCCGTTATACACCATAGCTTTAAGGGTATTCTGATTTAAAAAACAAATCTTGCTCTTTTCTAGTAATTTACAAATATGTATATTAACAACTACATATAAATTTTAATAAAATTCGATATCAAATCACAAATTTATTCTCTATTAGGCTACTCGCAACAAAGAGATTTTAAAATAGGTTGATTGATTTCAAACTCGGTCGACCACGTTGCAGCGACCGGGTCAAATCAGTCGTCCTCTTGAAGTCGATCGCACATACAAATGATTTGAAAACCAGTCGTGTCTTTGTTTTCCTTTTTTTTTATCTTTTTTATTTTTTAGATTAAATTATATTAGTTTTAGTTAAGTAAAATTTGTAATAAATTTTTAAATTTTAATATATTGAGTTTTGTTTAGTTTCTCACAAGATATATAAATTTAACCTTTTTGAGAGTTAGTTTCATTGTATTTTGCTCTCTTAATCTCTAATTAAGTTTTTTTTAAACATTTTTTAACAATATACAAACATAATTATATTGTAACGTGAATTTGTGAAATCAAATCCGATTTATGAGTCACATATGAATTTTAAAATAAAAAACTACATGTAAATTTACAAATCACGTGAAATTTATATTTGACGAAAGTTTCAACATTGGAAAGTTGGCGAAAGTATATGAAAATGATCATGTATTAAATGACAAAAATATTTTCGTTATTACTTTAAAGCCACTTATAATTTTGCGAAATCACATGTGATTTATGAAAACACGTGTTTTTTTAAATAATTTCATGTTTGACAACTTTATATTCTTTAAACCTGAAACAGTATTAATAGTGTACAAATGGTTATAAACCATAGTGTTATGATACCCAGATGCACAAATGTGGTTTAAAAAAAATTAATTAGAATATACTAACGACACACTTTGTTACTCGTTTGGCTTCCACGATTATGTAATTAATAATAAAAGTTATTTATTTACTCTACAAATATACTAAAATCACGTGTAATTTTTCTGGGCGAAAATTTTAACACTAAAAAATGGTTGGAAATATATCAAAGTGTCCATTTACTGAAAAATAAAATTTTGCTAGTGACGATGATGTATTTTCCGTAGTGGAACAATTCATCGTTTAAATATATGTTTTTTAGGGGAAAAAAAATTATTTGTTCTCTCATTAAATCATGTTATATAGATACTACATCTCAACATTAAAGGCGACAAAAAAATGAGAGGGCGTTTGGTTAAACTGAGGGAATGGAAATAGGTAAGAGTAAGGGAATACAAAATAATGCAATGAGCATTCTTTAGTATTATCATTACCATTGTTGGTGAATAGTTAATAAAAGTCGTCGTGGTGATTGGAGATGGTGGCAACAACTGTTATGGTGATTGTTAGGGGATAGTCAGTAGTCTCGACGATGAAGATGTTGGTAAAAGAATCAATTAATAAAATTAGTGGTGGTTAGTGGTGGTTGAGAATGGTGGCCATTACAGATGATTGCGTACTTGTTAAAGTCAACAAAGGTAGCGATCGGAGCTGGGGGTGGTGATAATGGCATGGTTTGATGGTTTTTGGGTAGTTATTGATGGTTAGTTGGTGGTTGCAATAAGCGGTTGTGGTAGTTGGTATAGATGGAGACAGGATGTGGAGGTTGTGTAGCGGTGATGATCAGCGATGTGGTGGTGGTGGTGACACCATCGGTAGTCGTTAATGATGGTGATAGAGTATGATGACGGCATTGATAGAGGCGGTGGAGTGGTGGTGGTAGCAGTGACACCATCAGTAGCCGTTAATGATGGTGATAGAGTGTGATGGCGACATCAGTAGAGGCGGTAGTGGTGACGCCATTAGTAGCCGTTAATGATGATGATAGAGTGTGGTGGCGGCATCGGTAGAGGTGATGGTCACTGGTGGACAAATACACACTTGAGTCTATGATAATGCTGGCCGCGGTTATGGTCGATGGTAGGGGTGGTGATTGTGCGACGCGTTACCACGGTGAGGTGGTAGCGGCCGGTGAAAATGGTGGTGGTAGTGGTGGCGTCAAAGAGTCGTGGTGTCGAGATTCGTGGTGGCGTTGGGGGTGTAGTGGTAGCGATAATTGTGGTGGTCAGTGGTGGTGGTGGTGACGTTAAAGAGTGGTGGTGTTGGAGAGTGGTGGTGGAGTTAGGAGGGTGGTGGTAGCGACAACGGTGGCGTTCAGTGATGGTGGTGGTGGTAGTTGGAGACACGCATATAGATATGTCAATCTATTACCTTGAATTCATTACCCCCAATTTATAAGAGAATGGTTCATCACTCATTAATGGGTAATGATTAGTTATATTTTTATTAACCAAGCAGTATTAATCATTCCTATTTTTATTCCTTACCCTCTAAAATCCTTAACCAGACACAATCTCGAGATGGAAGTAATATTCCAAAGTGTCTCAAACTGTAACGAAACACTCTCCTCTTACAGCTTCTACTACAAATAATATAAAAAAATATTTAGACTAAAAGTGATGTTTGAAAAAACCACATATATAAAGGCTCGTTACTACACATGGCCCGTTATTACACGCTCATGATCTTTTATTACTACACATGGCCCGTTATTACACCCTCATGATCTTATCATCATGGTTTTAAAAGGTTCGTTATGCTTTGTTAAAACTTCATAAAAGTGCGAGGCTTGAGCACCTTGCCACACAGTAGACTAACGCTTGAACTTAAGGCTTAAGGTGAAATGAAAAGAGAAAAACGCGATAAAACAAGATGTGCGAAGCTTTTTCAAATTCAATTTTGATAAAAATCGTATTTTTATATAAATGTAAAAAAACATTACACTCAAATCTATTTTTTAACTTTATTCTTTATATATGACATTTTTGTGAACTAAATATATTTATAATATGATATAAATTTATATATTTATATATAATTTCATATTTTGTGTCGTTTTAATTTACGCTTAAAAGTGTAATGACTCGCTGTGGCTCATAAAAATTTAAAGCTTAATAATTTCGCCATGTCACGTTTCATGTTATTTATAACCTTTGCTTACCATCAATCATCACTGGTGTGATAGCAAACTAACACGGTGATTCCTTGAAAATAGAAAATTAGTGATGTGTATATTTTACTTTTTAGTAGTATGTTTAATTCTCGTTGAAGACATAGTGAACAAGAGAATATATATAAATTTATATATTACCGCTTGCCTGCTGTTTGAGTGGGTTGCGTTCATTGTCCTCCTGATGAGGGGAACCTGGAGTATATCCTGGTGGATGTGAAATGGAGGGTTCCACTTCTGATTCATGAGTCTCCTTGGGTTTTTCATCATATCATACACCCCAAACGGATCTTCAGATGGTTGATCATTATCCTGCTGTCTTTTACAAGGGGGCACTCGGACTCTCCTCAAATACTGTATTAGACACCACTTCATCATCACTCTCCTTCCCCTTAATGTCTCCATCATGTAAAGGACTATTAGTATGAAAATGATCACCATAGTTAGAAACATCGTCTGATATATAACCTTCATCCTTGAGTTCTGATGAGACTGCAATTATACATAGTCTCATCATCCAAATCGAGCTTAAAATGTGCAAAAATTTCATAAAATATCGTAAAATATGCTTGTGTTTGTTCATTGTGTATTTTAGGTACTATCCTTGAAGTTTGAATATTTGTCAAGATTGGTCCCTCATCTTTTAAAGACTTGTCACTTTAGACTCTTTTATATCTCAAAGTTACAAGTATGGTCCTTAAAGTTTTAATAATTGACATTATTGGCCCTTAATGAATGCTAAAATTGCACAAATGGTCCTTATATCATGTTTATAAAGTTAGAAGAGGGTAAAATGCAAAAAGTCCAAAGTTGATATAAAGGGAAATGAGTTGAATGCTGATTAGAATATGTTTGGATGATCTTTGAAAGTACAGTGGGCAAAACTGCCAACTTCCCAACGCATACTCATTGTTTACCCGACCTGAGCCCAGCTACACACCACAAGCCCAAAACCCTATCTCTACCCGGTCCACCCACTCTCTGCCCACGTCACCCCTTAATTAATACCATTTCAAACCTAGGTTACTTGGTAGACACACCCTTATTCCTTTAACATAATCAAACAACCCCTTGTCCACACCCAACGAACCCTAATCCTCACCACCTTCATTGACTTAAATTAAACCAATTAACCCTCCAAACACTTAATTCCCTCACCCCTCATCACACTTTCACACTCAAAACTTGTCCAGCTCACACGCGGGACAGCCCCACATGCTCCCCTACACACGACCCTATTCCCCTTTCCCTAAAACCTGACCAAATTGACGTCTCTGAAGGATTTCTTGTTGGGTAAGGCATTTTCAACAGTTTTGATCAATCAAGGACAACTGGCTAAAGCAACAACACCACATGGGCATCTTTGACCAGAAAATTGAAATCAAGAACACAAGGGCAGATTCGGCATTCTTCTTATTAGGGTTTAGTTTTTTCAAAGATTTTCTAGATGTTTCCTTAGTCTAGTATAAGTATGATGGTGTTATGTACCACATACTCTTATTCCAGCTCTTTGTACCAATTTTTTATTTTAATGAAATTAAATTTAAAACTTGTGCAAAAGTTGAGTTCCCATTTATTATTGTTGTTTGTAGTTTAAGTGTTTATAATATATGCAAGAAATTTAGACTTTATCTGAAGTTTTCATTCTTACAAAATATTTTCAAAAAAAAATTGATTTTTGATATATACTTTGGATCCAAACCCAAAAGTTGTTGGATTGTGTTAGTCCTGACAAAACAAACTCAATACAATAGATTTAGGTTTGTTACTTTATCAGTTCATTTTGGTTTGATTTTTTTTAAAGATTTTTCATAATCTTTTTGTTTTGTTTTTTTTTTGAATTCACTGTTCCATAAGATAAATCCACAAGCTTTTTGGCAAAAAGCTTTTGATTAGCTTTTGTGAGCTTGTCTTGCTTGTTTTGTTGATTTTGTTGTGTGTAGGAACAAAAAAGATATATCATCACTTTTCTTTTCATCTTTTTGAAGATATAAAGGGGACTGTTGTAGTCGTATGTTAACTTCCATTAAGCAAACAGCTTCTCAATCCATAAGTTTCAGAAAGAAGGAGGTTTGAAGGTCTTGGTGTGTTTTTAGTTTCAACAAAACAGAAAGTGGTAACCCCTTTGATCTTTCTTAATTTTTTTGTAATTTTGTGGATTTATGTGATTACTGCCATGAGTAGTTTAGGACCTATAACTTCTATCTTTTATTCATTTAGTGCATGTTTCTGTAGGATAGAAAAAGTTTGCTTGTGTTCTTTAAACATTCTGTTTGTTAAATTGTCCAATAGGTTTTAAAGGGGTGTTTGGACTGTTTGTTTGAAAGCCCTAATGGTGAAAGCAAGGGTTTCATACAAACTTGAATTTGTTTTATATGGTGCCTTTAGTATAGGTTTGGCCTTGGTTAGATTAGTATAGTGTAAAAAACCAAAGTTGCTAGTTTTCTAAGAAAAAGCTGCCAAATAGATAGTAGGCTCATAACTCTTGTTTGATTGTGTTTTAATGTTTGAATTCTGGTTCATAGATAGGATTTAGGTTAGGATAAGTGTGAAAGATGTTGGTTTTTAGTTTGAAATCTTTTTGGTGGCTTTAGAGTTTTTACAAATCCACCAAGGAGCTAATTGCACCAATAAAGTCCACCTTCTGCCTATCTGTTGTTGCATAGTAGGATTTAGGTTGAATTGTAGTGTTTTGGTGTTTGGAATTTGGTCACCAGCTAGATTTAGGGTAGTGGTAGGGTTCAATTAGTTGGTATTAGGTTTTGTTGGACTTTAGGTGGTTTAAATATCTACAGAAAGTCACTATTATTGTAAATTGCATCAACAACTTAGGTTGATGTTTGAACAGTGGCCTATAGGCTTTAATATTGGATGTTCTTGTTCATAAAGGTTGTTAACTGCTAGTTTAGGGTTAGATTTACAGGTAAGTTATTTGGTATTTGGAGTTTGGAAGCTTTTGGTAGCCAAAATTGCATTTGATAGCTCACTGGCTAGTCATATAGACTAGTAGACACCTATTCTTTGCATTTTCTTTGTTCTTGCCTGATTCTTGGTTGATGTTTGTGTTAGCTGTTGTGGTTGTGTGTTTGTGTGATTCCCCACAACCCAACTGCTTGTGGGGGTGCCTTGTGTGCCCAACAATACCAAACAAATCCCTAGAACAGGCTACCAAATTTCACCGAGAAAAAATTATACTAGTAAGTGGGAACCAAGTACCCACTAACTGTGCATTTTTCCACTCCTAGACCAATACAACACAAGTCACTATCAGACTATTTGTTTTTTGTCTTATAAGGGTTTGTTTCAGTTTTTGTCTTATTAGGGTAAAATAGAATTTTTGAAGAATTTTTGATTTTTTTCCCATTATTATATTATTTTTTAGGATTATTTTAATTTAAAATTTATTTTTAGCCATTTAAAAATAGGAATTAGTTTTAAAAATTCTTTAAAAATACTTTTTACATATAAAATTTTATAAATGAGATTTCTATTTGATAAAATCATATGTTGGACTTTTTGTTAATTATTTTTAATTTTAGGGCTTTAATTAGCATTTAAAATTAAATAATAATTTAATAATATGTTTTAAAATACTTTCATTGAATTTTTATTCTTATTATATAAATATATACAAAGATGGTGATGATGGTCTCTCACAGCTGCTACAGTAACCCTAAAAAAAATACTTTTTAATCCTTAGGAACAGTAAAATATTAATAAAATAATATACATTGTTAACAAATTAAACACGTAACTCCCACCTTCTTCATCTCTCAACCTTCATTTCTTATGTTGATCACCGAACAAAAAACACACATACTAACTAAATGGCGCCTCTTCATTATTTGCTATAAAAGCAATGGGATAATGATTGTAGTCCTTTTACTACTCTTTAGGAAAAGAGCGTAAATAGTGGAAAGTATTAAGTACGACGGTTTTAGGAAAACCGTGCACAAATGACCCAATCACTTAAAAAGAGAGAAAGTTCGTTTCCCAAGGAGGTATATGTGTTGTGAATTAACTTGTATGTATTTGAGATTAATATTGAGAAGAATGGGGATGAGAAGATGAAAGACGGTTACGTTAAAATTAAACTACGACGTAAAAGACGTAAAGTCGTGAAAAACTTCCCAAATTAAAAATTATTATACTAAGACCAAAAACATCAATAATTAAAAAGACTAAAAATAAGTCTAAAATAATATAAATAAAGACAAAAATCCAACAAAGATATTTTAAAACCTTTTATTAATTAAATATTTAATTTTAAATGCTAATTAAAGCCCTAAAATTAAATATAACTAATTCAAATGTCTAAAATATGATTTTATTGAATAATTACTTAACTTATATTATTAGAAGACTAAAAAGTATTTTTCTAAAAATTAAAAGCTATTAAAACTATTTTTAAAACTCTAAAAATGATTTAAAATAATTAAAAACTAATTAAACTTAAAATAATTATAAAAATAAATCTAAAAGCTATAAAAATATTCTAAAAATGGAAATAGTCCTAATTAATGATAAGGAACCTAGGAAAAATGGAAAATAAAGAAAAATAAAATTCTGATTTTTTTATTAATAAAATAATAATAAAATAATGCTAAAAATAAAAAGTTACTAAAATTAATTCTAAAATTTTTATAAAAATCCTAAATAATATAACTAAGAGAAAAACACAAATTTAAGCTCCTAAACCTTTTTTAATAATTTTATAAAAATGTTTAAAGTTTATAAAAAACCTTAAAATATTATAAAATTAAAAATTAAAGTTTTTAAAACCAAAACCTAATGTAAACCTCAAAAATATTAAATAAAACCTAAAAATTATTTTTCCTAAAAATTAAAACTATTTTTACTATTTTTTATTGAATTAATAAAAACCGGGTATTAATTAAATCCTAGAAAATAATTAAATAAACGAAAAAATAAGAAAAATAGCTAGAAAAGTCTGTAAACCTAATATTATTCTAAGAAAAATCAAAATAAGCAAAAACGCTAAGCAAATAAGCTGAAAAGTTGATAAATAAGCTACGGCTTATTTTGGAAACAAAAAATGAGAAAGGGTTTAAATATCCTATGTGTTGGGAGGCTAACAAGAAAAGCCTCATAGATCAATGGTAAGCCCTTTCACTCCTGCTCGACAGGTCGGGGGTTCGAGTCCATGCTATGATGGTTTTTTGCACTTATTTTCTTTTTTATTTTTTTCTTTTTCTAACCAACCAGTGACACTTAATAAGCTTGCAATCCAATCCAATATCTCTTTTTAAACCAAGGATTAAGCTAGAAAATGTGGTCTGTTTATTCTTGAACTCAAGCAGGATTGTGCTTTGTGTTTTGTGCTTTCACAAGTTACAAAGGGACCAAGAGGAGCTTGGCCCTAAGCTTATTTGATGGATTATTTGTGGACAAAAGGCACCCTTGTGCTTATTTAAGCACAAGGAGTCATAAACTAGCAACAATAAACACCTTGCACACATAAAAGATCAAATCAAAAGCACACACAGCCTAATACAGTTTCTGTGAACAAATCTAGGTCTGGTGGAATTTTAATCTTTTTACTTGCACTCAAGTGACACTCAGAGGTTCAAACTTGGTATACAAACTCACAAAATGTCACACAATCAAATACAAACCTTAAATCAACCTATTACTTCACAAAATTCAAAGATCAAGTGCCAAATTGTATGAAAAGTAAGCAGAATTTGGTTTATGCAGATTTCTACCTTACCTTTTCTTTTTAAACACTCAAATCAGCTTCAATCTTGGTCCAAACTAATTTATAACTAATAAGCAACCTATCTAAACTATCTCTAATAACTATAACACGTTTTTGAATCACAATTCACAACTTTTGCCCTGCTAATCCACTTATCCAAACACCCTTTAATAATTTGAAAACCAATTTTTCTCAAACAAAAACCTTACAAAACCTAAACAAACTGACCAAATAGCATCTATCATGTGTTAACATACATAAGAACACCAATCAAAGCAGATTGAACACACTTATAGCACAGAACCAAATAAGATCATACAAACTTGCTTTTCTGAATTTTAACAAGGTAAAGGGTTTTACCTTAGGGCTTTACAATCCAAAGCCCTTGAGGATGAAAATCCTCCTCCTTACCAGCTGGGGCTGGTGCTGATCAAGTATCAACAACAACTTCAACCTGCTTAAATCAAAATCAAGGAAAAAAAACAAATGATACAAGCAATTATATATTCTGATTTCTTTTTCTTCTTTCTTAAAATTCTTCCAAACTTTTTCAAACTTCTAAAAAACATTTTAATAACTCTATAACATCAAATAAATCACCTCTTAACACAAAAACCTGTGAATCAAATTCTTACCAAAATTCACAGATTTTCAAAACCTTTTGGAATATTTTGAAACATAAGATTACTCAACCAATATCAAAGATGGAACACAGTTTTCCCTCACCAATAAACACCAACTTTTTATAAAGTAAAAAGGAATTAAATTGCTTTTTAAATAACAAATACCAACTTTTATTAATAAAAAAGGAATTACAGAATTTTGGAAGGAAAACTGGAACAAAGGGGTTACCACATACTGGACCTCCTTATATAGTGCTTACAGAATGATCTAGAATGAAAGATACAAACCCTAATCCTAGAAAAATCCCAAAATTGCCCTTGACACGTTTTTGAAGTATTTTGTCCAAACTTGATCTAAACCGTCTAATTTTGCTTTGGGAGGAAGCAAATCATCTTGGTCGTTCAATTGGGACACGTCATTTGCCTTGGGGACCAAGGAGTGATACTATTGGTGGACGGGGTATTTGGGGGTGGGGTCCACAAGAGTGGGAGTGAGGGTTTTAGGCGTGGGTTGAGTTTTGGTACGTGTGAATTACTCATGGCCAAAGTTAATTAGAATTTACCCCAGTTTTAAGTTGGGTAAATTCTGGGTGTGTAAAAGATGTACAGTAAGTGTTTTTAATCCGAATTTGGGGGAAGGGTGGGTGTTAGGCGCCATTTTCTGTTTAAATGTTTCATCTTGAACACTTTTGGCCCTTCTCTTTTGTTATTTTTGGCATTTAAAGTCTTTCAGCCCTAAACTTGATTTCCCTTTGCAAATAAGTTTCCATCTTTGGCATTTTTGGCACATATCTTTTCCAAAGCTTTTCAAAGGTTCATTTTTGATATGTTTGAATAATTCAAGGGCTGATTTTGGACATTGTTGATCTTCAAAGGTCTTCAATGTGTCTTTCACTTTATGAGGGACCATAATTGGCAATTTTGATTTGTTGAGGGACTAATCTTGCCATTTCTTCAAAGTTGAAGGACCTTTTTGCAATTTTGACAAACTTAAGGGACCAAACTTGTAATTATTAATATACAAGGGTTTTAAGTGTCATTTCCTCATTCTTGGAGGATCAATCTTGTTTGTCTTCAAGTCTTCAAGGGTATTTGATGATCTTTCCATGATTAGGGCCCGGTTCTTTGTACGGCTTCGTTTCTCGTGTCCGTTTTTCCTTGTATCTTGTGATCTTTTGTCTTTTTCACGATATCCATACCTAAAATACACAAGTAAACAAACACAAGCATATATATGGTATTTTATGACATTTTTATGCATTTAAAGCCCGAAAAGAATGATGAGATCATGTATAAATGCCATCTCATCACTCCCCCATACTAAGCCATTGTCGTGCCCTCACGCAATGCTAGAATAAAGTATCTAAGCATCACCAAAGTTCAATTTTATTAACCTTTATTGAAGAGTGAAAGACTTGCAACATACTACGAGAATGTGTAAAGACATAATGTATGATTTTCATCACCAAAAGGTGACTTTTAGGGTCAAAGAATAGAAACAAGTTAATGTCCCTTAGAGTAAACTTCGTCATCCTTGATTGTCATACATTCCATGCTAAGTGCAAAAACAAGATCATTGTTGGTACAAGTCACAATGCTAACACTACTCATACGTTCAAATTGTGTAATACTTTTTCTCCCCGCAATCCTAGTTATTATAAAAGGAAATGGGTTACTAGCATTTTTTATCTATTTCTCATGGATCACAAGTGATTCATATTGACTTATTTGAGTAGTTATTAGTCCGAAAGCAAAGTAGCACGATTTGATCAATAGTTAGCCGAAGGACAAAATCTTTTAAAACGGCTTCTCGTGTATCTCCTTAAGTTCATATCTTGGCATAACTCGTTTCACGATTTGAGACCTTTCTCGGACCGATATTTGGCATGTACTTCATACTTCAAATCTTGGGAAGACGTTCTTGAAATAATGGTCTTCTCTTCATATTTTGGAATTTCTTCACTTGACGTTTTTGAGAGATTCTTCATATAGGACCACGACTTCATCATTTTTCTTCAATCTTTATTTTGGATTTTGATATACAACGATCCGCCTCCTTTTCGGACTTGGATATATTTATCCTCATACCTTGTTAGGGTCTTTTTGGATAGACTTTCTCCATTCTTTAGGGGAGTAATTGCTTCTCGTCGTGTGTCTCGATCCTTCACATCATCTTTGGATCTTTAGCAAAAATAGAGCTCCTCATGCCTTGTTAGGGCCTTTTTGGATGATCGCCAATCTTCGCGTCCCGCTTCAATAAGTTATGCCTTGGCTATGAACTCTATTCAACCCCGAGCAACTTTTAAACGATCTTGTGCTAGAGGCTAAGTAACTTTTCAAATCGTACGACCTTACTTATTGCAATTATGATTTATTCTTAATGCATTGATCTTATGGGAAGAAAAAGCCACAATTAAAAACATATGAGTTTTTGAAAGAACACTTTTATGTTCTACGTTTAGCATGATCACTTGTCTAACTCTATAATTTCTCGTTCTTCACTATATAAAGACCTCTAATTAAAGAGACTCGTGAATACTTAGCCATGCAAGTCAAAATTAAGCCAAATTTGGATTAGCTTTCATTAAGACTAAATCAAATCAAAGTTTTGGGTTTTCAAGCCACCTATAGGATCTTGCACTTTCTTGGACTTTTTCAAGTTTAGAGAATGCGTTTTAAAGTTCCCTTGATAAGTGACTTTCTAGAATCAATTATAGGAACTTGCGAAAAGTTCTTGTTCTTAACCCGAATGAATTAAGACTTTCGCGTTTTAAAGCTCCCTATATAAAAGTCTAGCAAAACTTGAATTGAGCGGGTTAAGGAATGTAAATGGCTCCAAATGCCCATCAAGTCAAAAATTAACTCTTATTCTACCCATCGGAAAATATACATTCGTGTCTTAAAAACACTTATGAAAACTAAGAAAAATTTTAAAATTTGGCCATTTTTAGCCTTATTAGCAAAACAAAACATTGAAATTGGGAAAACGTGAGGGCGTAGCAAAGCAAGTATCTATTCACTCCCCCATACTAAAAGTAAACATTGTCCTCAATGTTTCGAGTCTAAAGGTGGAGCACCCCCATACTAGAGACGAAGAATCTAATGCTTAGGATCTAGCATGGAAAGGGTGATCAACAATATATCTAAAGCCGTTTATTAATTATGCTAAAAGATAATTGTTAGAACAATAAAGGATATGTCATGGATTCGTGAAAAACTTCTTCAAACGAACGATGGAGGCTCACGTAAACGAACACGAGAGTCTTCAATCGTAGATGATGATGATGATCTAGATATCACAATCACAAACAACCACGAGACAACGAGTTGGAAGGGTACAAGTCCCCTTATTAGTGAATATAAAGCATAAAGATAAGCATGGGATCTCCCCCACGAGGCACCTCGTTTTTGATTACCGAGTCATGAGCTCGACTCGATCCCCTTAAAATGTGAACATTTAGGGAAATTCCTGGTATGGTCAAAGGGACTTACATGATAAACAAGGCCCAAAAAGCAACCGGTAAAAAGGACTAAGTCCTTAAATGATGCAAAATACCGGGGTCGAAGATGGCGTTCTCGTTTTCATTGGAAAAACAAATTAACACCACTCCAACATGTGCCATAAACTCAAAGAGTTTGAAGAAAATAGATGAGAAATAGAAGGGTGAGACAATTGGTAAGACAAACGTTTGAGCTACTCGAGGTAGACTCGCACCAAGCAAATAGATATAGTTTCCATTTATTGCATCGGTGGAAGACCGAGATTTCCCTTTACATGAAATTCCGGGATCGAATATCTCGTCCTCGGTGGACAAGGATGGGGGAACATAAGGGGCTTCCCCCATACTAGAACCACACAAAACATCGTCAAGAGGAGTAGACGAGTTTGTAGTACTCAAAGCACGCGGTGATGACGGAGTTAGATTTGTAGAAAAATCAATTAAATCACATTTAAGTTCTTTTCCTTTGTTATCTTTTAAACTCTCCTTATGAAAACCCTTTTTGATTATGTCAAAAATATTCGGTGTTTCTAAGACGATGTTAGTCACACTAAAAATTCTCACATTTTGAAACTGTTTTGGTTTTGGTGGTGGTAAGTTCTCAAAACGTTTATCGACGAAGAAAACCTCCCCATCGGGGCCAACATATTCATCATCCGAAAGATCTTCCGTAGAAACCGGCAACTTATCAACACTTTTCAAGAATGAATGTTCGAGATGAGGCGAAGGATTTTTTGATTCAAGTATTGACGGTTTCTTCTTTGTAGGTTTTGCACTCATAACCTCCACCGGCGGAGGAAATGGTAAATTGTTTTTGGAGACATTCCCTAAAACTGTTGGTGAAAATTCTTTGCAAACGACATTGGTCGAGTCACCATGGTTTAAAGTTGCAATAGAATAGACATGAGAAAGATTGGAGTTTTGTGTTGCATTGATGACAAGTTCTTCCTCATTGAAACGAAGGGTGATTTTACGAGCATGAACATCGATAAGTGCTCTTGATGTATCCAAAAATGAACGACCCAAAATGAGAGGAACTTTTCGATCGATAGGAATGTCTACAACGATAAAGTCAACGGGATAGTAAAACTTTCCGACTTTAACGAAAACGTCCTCGGCTACTCCACATGCCATGATCGTAGAATGATCGGCCATCTCGATGGACATGTTCGAAGGAGTAAGAGCCGGAAGCGAAAGCGATTTGAAAATCTCGAGAGGCATTAAATTAATACTAGCACCAAGATCGGCCAAGGCGTAGCATTCCTCCATATCTTGAATTGCACACGGAATCAAAAATTTCCCGGGATCACCGACTTTTTGTGGTATGCGGCTTAGAAAAACCGATGAACAACTAGACGATTGTTGTAACTTCTCTTTGTTGTTTAGCATACTTTTGAAGTTTGCGGTGAATCGAGGCATCATGATTAAAGCATCGGCAAAACTTATGTTAAAATGCAAATCACGAAACATTTTCATGAATAGCTCAAATTGATAATTGTTCCTTTCTTGTGCTTTCTCTTTGTTTCGTCTCGAAGGGTAAGGTAAAGGTGGTGTGGGTTGGTCATTAGGCAACGGCCTTGGAAACTCGGGTTCCACAATTGGTATTGGTTCAACCGTAGGTGTGGTTTGAGCGGTACTTCGTGGGATTGTAATGTGCTCCTTTTCGACCATCACCTCGGGTTCTTTCTCGATTTCCTTCTCCTTAGAAGTACTTGGACGAGAGATTGGTTCCTTGAAAGTTTTACCACTTCGTGTAGCAACAACCTTCAATTCTCCCCTCGGGTTGTTAATGGTATCACTAGGAAGACCACCCGAAGAAGAGGGCTTACACATGATAGCTTCAAACATCTTAGCCATTCGGTCCTCAAATTTTGATTGCCTAGCATCCGCTTTTAATAACTCTTGCTTAATCTCATGTTGTCCTAATTCCATCTTTTGTTGGTTTTGTTGAAGACGTTGGACATTTCCTTCCATTTTGTTTGCATGAGTTTTAAGTTCATTAGCAAGTTCATTTTTAAGCTCGTTTTTCAACTCGGATCTTAAGCTAATCATCGCACGTTGCATATTATCAAATTTAGCATCATTTGCTTTTGCATAATCCAAAAATTCTCCTTGCAAATTTTTCGTGTGAGCATTTTGAAAACCTTGTGTAGTGTTTTGAAAATCACGGTTTTGATTTTGATTAGAGATTTGTCCATTCCCACTTTGATAATTCCCTTTGTTGTAATTGCGTGTGTTGCCTTGGTAATTACCTTGGTTGTTGTTTCGATAATTATTAACATTTTGGTTTGGTGGAGCTTGATTTTGGCGGGAACCTTGGCCGTTTTGGTTATAAGTTCCCGTTGCTACATAAGCCCTCGCAGTGTTACCATCCGCGGTAATGCACTCGGAAAGATCATGAGCTCCCCCACAAGATAAACAACTCTTAGCAACCGCTTTAACCGAAGCGGAATTGGAAGCTTCTTGAGCCTTCCAATGGGACATTAGATTAGCAAATCTATCAAAAAACCGATTTTCCTCATTAGCTTCATCATGTAAGGCGTTAATGCTACGAGACGATTGTGACGAAGATGACGAACCCATATTGGCAACACTCGGTGTGTTACGAGGGCTATAAACCTTAGATCGATTTTCAATGATTTGTAAAGCCTCATTTGTCGTTTTGCATAAAAAATTACCACCCGCGGCGGCATTCAAATAATCTCGTTCATGATCATTAAGCCCATTATAAAAAGTATCAATTTGATGCAATTCCGAAAAATCATGGTGAGGACATTCATGTAACATCTCTTTAAATCGTTCCCATGCCATTGAAAAACTTTCATTGTTACGTTGCACAAATCGTGAAATCTCATTTTTTAAGTGTGTTGTTTTAGATGGTGGAAAAAACTTGTTCACAAACTTAGAAACGAGATCGGCCCATGTCAAAATTGAATTTGGCGGTTCTTTCTCGAGCCAAATTTTTGCGGGTCCATCCAACGAATATGGAAACAACATCATCTTAATGGCGTCATGCGGAACATCTTTGAATTTGCTAGTGGCGGTGAGACGGTTGAAATTCCTAATGTGGTAATGCGGGTTGTCTTTCTCGTGACCTCGAAACTTATTTGCTTGCAACATAGACATTAAACCCGTCTTAATCTCGAAATTCTCCGCAAGGATGGCGGGAATAACAATGGCCTCTCCAAAACCCTCGGTGGGTGCTTGAAGCAACTCCATCATAGTACGATTAGCCATTACGACTTCTTGTTCTATAATAGGTTCAACAATTGGAGGTTCTTCAACAATCAACGATCCTTGATTTGCTTGCTTTTGAAGACGTTTACGAGCTCGTTTAGCTTGATTACGAGTGATCATAAACTTCTCGAAGAATGGGAGGTGAGCAAAGAAGATTCTTTTTGGTTGTTTTGTGGATTTTCAATTTTTTTTGTGTTTTTGATGATATTTATTTTTTTTGGATTTTGGTGTATCTTCGTAGACAACAATCTACAAAATCTCTCCTCGAATCAAACTCTTGATTAAAGAAGCCTCAAAGGAATGAAAACAATCACGTGGAGTGAACGCCTTCGAATGACTTTAGAACTTTGGTGAAAACCAAATTGTTCAAGAGGGTTTAATCACAAAGAAAACCAAGCAAATATAGTATACGTATTAATACTTTGGGCGGCAAAACCCTCGATTAGCCTTCAATCTCAAAATACTCACAAGCAAGCGGGGAAACGAGGCGGCGCGAAGCACTTAAGAGCCTTTTTCCTTAGGGTATATTTTATAATACCCGCCTTATACCCACCTTATAGTTTGTATTTTTCAAAATCGGGCTTCACGAAAGTATTTATCTATTTTTGCCTTTTTCTTTTTGTTTGAGATTCGAATACAATAATTAGGAGATCAAATCCCAATTAAGGTTGTGTTTTCACACTTTTGGAGATATTGTATATTGATTGTGATACTTAATACAATATATTAATAATATTTGTACAAGAAAAACCAAGAAAACCGATAATACGTGTTAAGGGAGTTCCACTTAACACAAATACTATTTATGGATAATATCAAAAACAAAAGCTTCCAAATTAAAACACAACACACCTCCCCGGCAGCGGCGCCAAAATGATTGTAGTCCTTTTACTACTCTTTAGGAAAAGAGCGTAAATAGTGGAAAGTATTAAGTACGACGGTTTTAGGAAAACCGTGCACAAATGACCCAATCACTTAAAAAGAGAGAAAGTTCGTTTCCCAAGGAGGTATATGTGTTGTGAATTAACTTGTATGTATTTGAGATTAATATTGAGAAGAATGGGGATGAGAAGATGAAAGACGGTTACGTTAAAATTAAACTACGACGTAAAAGACGTAAAGTCGTGAAAAACTTCCCAAATTAAAAATTATTATACTAAGACCAAAAACAAAATCAATAATTAAAAAGACTAAAAATAAGTCTAAAATAATATAAATAAAGACAAAAATCCAACAAAGATATTTTAAAACCTTTTATTAATTAAATATTTAATTTTAAATGCTAATTAAAGCCCTAAAATTAAATATAACTAATTCAAATGTCTAAAATATGATTTTATTGAATAATTACTTAACTTATATTATTAGAAGACTAAAAAGTATTTTTCTAAAAATTAAAAGCTATTAAAACTATTTTTAAAACTCTAAAAATGATTTAAAATAATAAAAAACTAATTAAACTTAAAATAATTATAAAAATAAATCTAAAAGCTATAAAAATATTCTAAAAATGGAAATAGTCCTAATTAATGATAAGGAACCTAGGAAAAATGGAAAATAAAGAAAAATAAAATTTTGATTTTTTTATTAATAAAATAATAATAAAATAATGCTAAAAATAAAAAGTTACTAAAATTAATTCTAAAATTTTTATAAAAATCCTAAATAATATAACTAAGAGAAAAACACAAATTTAAGCTCCTAAACCTTTTTTAATAATTTTATAAAAATGTTTAAAGTTTATAAAAAACCTTAAAATATTATAAAATTAAAAATTAAAGTTTTTAAAACCAAAACCTAATGTAAACCTCAAAAATATTAAATAAAACCTAAAAATTATTTTTCCTAAAAATTAAAACTATTTTTACTATTTTTTATTGAATTAATAAAAACCGGGTATTAATTAAATCCTAGAAAATAATTAAATAAACGGAAAAATAAGAAAATTAGCTAGAAAAGTCTGTAAACCTAATATTATTCTAAGAAAAATCAAAATAAGCAAAAACGCTAAGCAAATAAGCTGAAAAGTTGATAAATAAGCTACGGCTTATTTTGGAAACAAAAAATGAGAAAGGGTTTAAATATCCTATGTGATGGGAGGCTAACAAGAAAAGCCTCATAGATCAATGGTAAGCCCTTTCACTCCTGCTCGACAGGTCGGGGGTTCGAGTCCATGCTATGATGGTTTTTTGCACTTATTTTCTTTTTTATTTTTTTCTTTTTCTAACCAACCAGTGACACTTAATAAGCTTGCAATCCAATCCAATATCTCTTTTTAAACCAAGGATTAAGCTAGAAAACGTGGTCTGTTTATTCTTGAACTCAAGCAGGATTGTGCTTTGTGTTTTGTGCTTTCACAAGTTACAAAGGGACCAAGAGGAGCTTGGCCCTAAGCTTATTTGATGGATTATTTGTGGACAAAAGGCACCCTTGTGCTTATTTAAGCACAAGGAGTCATAAACTAGCAACAATAAACACCTTGCACACACAAAAGATCAAATCAAAAGCACACACAGCCTAATACAGTTTCTGTGAACAAATCTAGGTCTGGTGGAATTTTAATCTTTTTACTTGCACTCAAGTGACACTCAGAGGTTCAAACTTGGTATACAAACTCACAAAATGTCACACAATCAAATACAAACCTTAAATCAACCTATTACTTCACAAAATTCAAAGATCAAGTGCCAAATTGTATGAAAAGTAAGCAGAATTTGGTTTATGCAGATTTCTACCTTACCTTTTTTTTTTAAACACTCAAATCAGCTTCAATCTTGGTCCAAACTAATTTATAACTAATAAGCAACCTATCTAAACTATCTCTAATAACTATAACACGTTTTTGAATCACAATTCACAACTTTTGCCCTGCTAATCCACTTATCCAAACACCCTTTAATAATTTGAAAACCAATTTTTCTCAAACAAAAACCTTACAAAACCTAAACAAACTGACCAAATAGCATCTATCATGTGTTAACATACATAAGAACACCAATCAAAGCAGATTGAACACACTTATAGCACAGAACCAAATAAGATCATACAAACTTGCTTTTCTGAATTTTAACAAGGTAAAGGGTTTTACCTTAGGGCTTTACAATCCAAAGCCCTTGAGGATGAAAATCCTCCTCCTTACCAGCTGGGGCTGGTGCTGATCAAGTATCAACAACAACTTCAACCTGCTTAAATCAAAATCAAGGAAAAAAAACAAATGATACAAGCAATTATATATTCTGATTTCTTTTTCTTCTTTCTTAAAATTCTTCCAAACTTTTTCAAACTTCTAAAAAACGTTTTAATAACTCTATAACATCAAATAAATCACCTCTTAACACAAAAACCTGTGAATCAAATTCTTACCAAAATTCACAGATTTTCAAAACCTTTTGGAATATTTTGAAACATAAGATTACTCAACCAATATCAAAGATGGAACACAGTTTTCCCTCACCAATAAACACCAACTTTTTATAAAGTAAAAAGGAATTAAATTGCTTTTTAAATAACAAATACCAACTTTTATTAATAAAAAAGGAATTACAGAATTTTGGAAGGAAAACTGGAACAAAGGGGTTACCACATACTGGACCTCCTTATATAGTGCTTATAGAATGATCTAGAATGAAAGATACAAACCCTAATCCTAGAAAAATCCCAAAATTGCCCTTGACACGTTTTTGAAGTATTTTGTCCAAACTTGATCTAAACCGTCTAATTTTGCTTTGGGAGGAAGCAAATCATCTTGGTCGTTCAATTGGGACACGTCATTTGCCTTGGGGACCAAGGAGTGATACTATTTGTGGACGGGGTATTTGGGGGTGGGGTCCACAAGAGTGGGAGTGAGGGTTTTAGGCGTGGGTTGAGTTTTGGTACGTGTGAATTACTCATGGCCAAAGTTAATTAGAATTTACCCCAGTTTTAAGTTGGGTAAATTCTGGGTGTGTAAAAGATGTACAGTAAGTGTTTTTAATCCGAATTTGGGGGAAGGGTGGGTGTTAGGCGCCATTTTCTGTTTAAATGTTTCATCTTGAACACTTTTGGCCCTTCTCTTTTGTTATTTTTGGCATTTAAAGTCTTTCAGCCCTAAACTTGATTTCCCTTTGCAAATAAGTTTCCATCTTTGGCATTTTTGGCACATATCTTTTCCAAAGCTTTTCAAAGGTTCATTTTTGATATGTTTGAATAATTCAAGGGCTGATTTTGGACATTGTTGATCTTCAAAGGTCTTCAATGTGTCTTTCACTTTATGAGGGACCATAATTGGAAATTTTGATTTGTTGAGGGACTAATCTTGCCATTTCTTCAAAGTTGAAGGACCTTTTTGCAATTTTGACAAACTTAAGGGACCAAACTTGTAATTATTAATATACAAGGGTTTTAAGTGTCATTTCTTCATTCTTGGAGGATCAATCTTGTTTGTCTTCAAGTCTTCAAGGGTATTTGATGATCTTTCCATGATTAGGGCCCGGTTCTTTGTACGGCTTCGTTTCTCGTGTCCGTTTTCCTTGTATCTTGTGATCTTTTGTCTTTTTCACGATATCCATACCTAAAATACACAAGTAAACAAACACAAGCATATATATGGTATTTTATGACATTTTTATGCATTTAAAGCCCGAAAAGAACGATGAGATCATGTATAAATGCCATCTCATCAGATAATATTTTTTGATCTTTGTTAAATGAGGATAATATTCATAAACTCACAAATCTTTTCCATAATCTACTAAACTTCATACAAATTCAGTCACAACCACCACCACCAGCAACTTGGCCACTGATAACTTGATAAGCTCCGAAAACCAATAGAAAATAAAGTCATTCATAGCAAAACCCAGGTTCCATTTTTCCTCTTTTTATAAATTAGTCATTTTTAATTTTCAATCAAAAGCCTAAGTTTATTTAATACTTTATTTGATTTGATTTAGGTATAAGCCAATTGAAGCTTTGAAAGACGCTTTCAAAAAGGGTCTCTTTCAAAACTAGAGATGAAAGATGCGAGGTCATTTTAATTTTCATATATTCTGCTTTAATGTTACATTATTGGTAGGTTGTTAGTAATTTGAGAGGTGTGTTTACATAATAGAAACAAGAGTTACGTTAAGATTTTGGAAATGATTGGGGGTCATTAAGGGGTGTTTGGATTAGCTTATTTTAACTACTTTTTAACAGCTTGGCAGCTCAAGTATCACTCGCCATTTGTACTTCTTTTGCAGGATATTTATCCGATAATTCTGTTGATATTTGGGGGCCCAACTTGAACAACAACAGTCTAGGGTAGCAGTAGTAGAGCAGCATTTGATCAGGGCGGGACATTTTGCAGTTGGAAAAAATGGCCCCGATGAATTTTGTGACAATGGCATTCGCTACTATCCTCACGTGTATTCAAGGTAAGCCTCACCGCCTCAGTGTGATACAAATAAAATAAAATACGCTTATGAAAGCTTGCCAAACTTTGGGACATTGCATCTTTTCAAGGTTAGAATGAATGGCTTTATAAGTGGGGATTGGTCTGCTTCTACGAATTGATTATATCTGCAATTTATAAATTACTGATTTACTGTTATTATTGGTTTAGCAGTTAGATTAATGTTAAACTTGGATTATTTTAGTACAATAATAGCTTACTGTTACAATTTATTAACTGGATTGATTAGAGTTGTGTGTTACTGATAGTCAACGAGTTAGATAATACTATACCATTTTATTTAGAAACGGGCTGATGCAGATTGTACACAATGTAGAAAGTATAAAAACTGAAAGTATAGGAAACCTGTCTTACTGTCTTACTGATATATTAAAATCCGTTTATCATTAAACGCGTTGGTTTCGAAAACACATATGACGCCAGTTTCCTCAAAAAAATTGTTCTACTACGACTCAATTCCACAACCAATACCAAAGCATTTTACCTGTTGTAAAGCATACTTGCTATCCGTTTAGCACATAGATTCTTTTGACCTACGATTTTTGTTTCTAACTGATGGATTTTGCGACTTGCAGGTTACTGATTGCTCTCAGTCTAGAGGCTTTTGGTTTATTTCTGACATAGATAATCTTACGTCCCAACATGGACGCAATTTTGATAGGATAATGGCACTAATACATGAAGTATGCTTCACGTTTTCATGGATCATGGACTACCTTCCCAAGCTCTGTCAAGACATCCAGTCTACTGATCTCACTTTCCCCTAAAAAACAATTTTAGCCAACAGTAAACAAACTGAAAGGGGTTTATGATCTTCCTGAACTTGATACCTTTGTTTCAACAGATGCACAAAAAGAACACCCTTTAGCAACCGCCAACACGATTCTCCCAATCCTAGCTGTTGGTTATTCGGTTTACATGGTGTTGTGTTATTTATCACATTATGACGCGTCACTGACCACATGAATAAAGTGGCGAGTCGCTGGCTACATGACGGGTCATTGGCGTGTTATTTGATAGGACACAAAAGGCAGCCTCAAAACTCTCTAGCAAAAGACCGAGAAACATGCTCTGCGATATTGATGGGCATGTGCGTCAGGTAATCCATTGGTTGTTCGTTTCATACATTTTTTATGTGAATATAGAATCTACATTAGTTGTTGCATAATCACTAAGTCTGATAGTAACAGGCTTTTGAAGAACTGTTTTATGCAATGTTGAGGCACTTATAGCCGTTAGCTATCAATAGTAGAACATTCATATGCAACACTATAAAAAGTAAGTTGGATACTTACAATTTACTAATTTTTTTATCAAAGAAAGTTAGAATATTGAACTCTATAGAATATTATAACTATAACTATAATAATAGATGGGAATTTCCGTAATTAAAAAAAACGCCCCTCACAAAGTTCTATTGACGGTTACACCAACGGTTAAAAAAAAGTTTCTCTCTCTCTCTCTCTCTTTCTAAAAGGTTCTCTCTCTCTCTCTTTCTCTCACGTACATAGATTGGATGTACAGTTTTAGGGTGTTTGCATACTGTTTTGCCACCGATTGTTGCCCCCAATGTTTGATGGGTTGGCGGCGATCCATTTATGGTCATGCCAGACACTGTTTACCCGGATTGTTACCCCTAATTTTTGTTGGGTTGGTGACGGTTGGCCTAGGGTCATAATGATTCGTTTTTATTAAGCATTTTATGGCGGTTATGATGATTCCTCAATTGATGATGATTCGTACTTTGTTTCATTGTCTTATGGCGGTGGTGATGATTCCTTTCTTGCTGTTTTTATGGCGGTGGTCCTTATTGTTTTTTATCAGGATCGTTAGCCCCCGATTGTTACCCCCAGTTTTAGTTGGGTTGGTGGCGGTCGGTCTAGGGTCAAGATGATTGGTTTTTATGAGGGTTGTTGGCCTCAATTGATGATGGCTGATAGTTGGTTTTAGTGTTTTTGTGGCGGTCATGATGCTTTTTATCATAATCGATTCATAATTTGTTTTGGTTGTTTTATGGCCGTTTTGGTGCGTGACAATGTTCTATTGAATGAGAATGAGGTAACGCTAACACCTAAGTTCATTCTTATAAATTATTGTTCATAACACTCCATAACGTGAATGCTAAACTAATACTATAAGTTATAATAGTTGGCGTTGCCTAGCAGTGGTTAGTTTAGTGCAGCATTTGTTTTGTCAATTATCCGTGTGGTACGACGATCTTTTAATGTTGCCACCACCTCAGCTTTTAGGTTTATTTTATGTTTATGATATGTGGTATGTTTTTTAAAGTTGCCGCAACCTCAGCTTTTAGGTTATGTTTATGATATGTGGTATGTTATTGTCGCTGCCCATGTTTGTTTATTGGTGAGGTAGCCAATTGGTTCTTTGGTTGCAGCCACAAACCACGTTTGGCGGTGACATTTGTTGCGTCGACACCCGAGCCGCACATTTCATATAATCTTGAACAACACACTAAGTAGGAATACTTGGATAGATGTATTATTTAAGATGTGGTTGTATTACGTTCTGTTTTATAATTACACTGATTCTTTTCGACTAATAACTCATCAGGTGACGGAATTTTAAGTATGTGACTGTTAGTATTTTTTATCGTTTTCCCGACAGTCTGTCAAAATAGTAAATTGTAACCTTTAAGAACTTAAAGATAGATATGGAGTTTGGAGTCTGCTGAGTCAATGCTACATGCGTATTGGTTACACTGTCATGGATTTTAATTGATAGTTTGAGACGACAAAAATTCAAAAAGACTGATTTATAGTTGAACCCGCACTTTTATGCACCCGTTGATCACAACGCATTGAAATTCTCTAATAAAGTTTTTGCATAACTATGTAGGGAGGTTCAAACTGAGACTGAAATTCTAAATGACCCAGTGGACCGTACAAAATAGGTCGGGTGAGTCGTAGTTGCTGCAACCGCGACGGGATAGGAATAGGCGGAATGGTAAGGTTACTTGACACTTAAACTGTTTGCCTCTTAGATAATTCAAATCGACCTATCGACATTAACGTGGTAGGCCAGTAACTAAAATAGCTGGTATAGAAAGAAGTTGTGTTGGAAGTGGAAAGGTTGTTTTATTTTATACTTTGACCACGATGTTGATTGACAGATACACAACAAACCACGATGCACCTAACACCAAGTTATTTGCTACAAGTGATATAAAGTTTGCAAGGCTGCCACTGGACACGACGCACACACCCAATCGGTTGTTGTCTTCTAGCAGAACTCACACAACACAACAACAAGGAATGGTGATACGCATCAGCTGACTTGCA
This sequence comes from Glebionis coronaria, assembly GCA_025667525.1. Classification (NCBI taxonomy): domain Eukaryota; kingdom Viridiplantae; phylum Streptophyta; class Magnoliopsida; order Asterales; family Asteraceae; genus Glebionis; species Glebionis coronaria. Next base: position 602,646,703 of record CM046878.1, on the reverse strand, counting down.
AATAGCAGCTATTTTGTTCGGTCGCCTACAAGATGTGCTATTAGTATGTATAGATTTGTTGCCCAGCTTTCGTAAATGTCGCAATGATACACTCTTGGCATGTAGAGTTAAATGCTCTTTTAAATTAATCAAGTATAGAAACCTAAAACCATTGCGACTAAAAGATAGGTGGGTAAGTGCAGTTTATGGCTAAAGTGGGTTAACCTTTCGAATCGATTGAGGATAACATTATTTGTTTTTTTTTTAATTCTATTCTAAAACATTATGAATTGGTTGTCTGCATTTTTATAAGTTCTTTACCATGCTACACAATATATTTTCTCTACAGGTGTTGTTATATTTCAATGAAATTGTGTATGCTAAAAGCAAGGGTTAAGTGGTTCATATGGTTAAGGCCTATCGAAAAACTCGCCGCAGCGAAGCGCGGGTTAAAAAACTTGTTTATATTATTTAGGATTGATTTCTAATTTTTAACTATTTTTAGTTTAAAGTTTTTAATTTCGTCACATTTTTATGTTTTACGTTTACGTTGTAGTTTAATTGTAGCGTAACTCGTCTTTTAATTTTCAATCTTTCTTCTTCCAAAAACGAACTCATCCAAATACGTAATATTATTTTTGGCATTAAACACAAACAACTCCCTTGAGGAACGAACTCACTTGTCGATCTTTACGGTTTTCCTAAATCGTATCGATTAATTCGACATTTGTTTTTGATTTATTTTTCCTAAAGTAAAGTATATAACAAAAATACTGCCATCATATTGGCGCCGCTGTCGGAGAGGTGTATTTAGTGCCATTATATATCGTGTTTGTGTGAGTAGTACGTTTTTTACTTTCCTTTTTGGAAAGCGTAAATATCGTACATACTCGTTTTTTTACTATATTATAGATATCCAAATAAATCCTGTTAAATTGTTCCTCATTTAACACACAAATCTTTTTCATTTTATCGTTTTCGTTTTATTTTTTGAATAATATATTGTAATACGTAGCACAATTAATAAACCATAGTTATCCAAATACGCGAGAAATCTCACCTTAATAGTGGGTGTTCCGGTCATTATTAAGTGTATCGAATTCAAACAAAATTCAAAGGCAAAAAAGATAAATACTCTTAATTAGTTTAATCTCAATTGATACAAGGCGGTTGTATTTCACGACCTAAGGAAAAAAAGCTCTTAAGTGCTTCGCGTTGCCTCGTTTTCTCCCCTCGCTTGTGTGTATTGATTTAGTGATGATTAATTAAGGGTTTGCCACTCAAGTATTATTAATCTATTTATGTGATCTTTAATTGTTGAAACTCGAAACATTTTGTCGTTCCACCAACGTTTCAAAGTCGAACGAAGTTTTTTACTTCACGTAATTTCCTTTACTCTTCTTAGATTCATTAATCGAGACTTTGATTATTGGATAAGTTTTGTGGATTGTAATACACAAAAAATCAAAAAAAAATTACAAAACAATCAAAAAACCAAAAAAAATGTAACATTTAAACCCCAAAAAAAGAATCTTTAATATTTGTCTTTTTGAGTTCGTTTATTTCTCGGTATCTTCACAAATTGATTAATCGATAGAAATCAAGTCAACTAAATGTTCTTGGATTTGATTGATAATATTTTGGAAATCTAGGTCTAATTATCACAAACCACGTAAAAAGTAAAAATAATATCTCTACGTAACCGTACTATTCTAAAAACATATTGCGAATACCACTTACAATGCTAAAAGTACAACTAAGTAATGCACAATATGTAAAAATTCTAAAAATGTAATGTATATGAAAGTTTAGGGACGAGAAATGTAAATTCAGAAAGTGTAAGGACTAAAAATGAAAATTATAACAAGTAATAATAACTTGTAACAAATTTAACAAACTTCCAACTGAAAATGTAACAAACTAATAAGGCCAGGGAATAATGTGTAAAACCTACAGACTTTTAACCAATTAAAACAGATTAAACAAGTTCCTAATTTCTAGGGACTTAATTGCAATTTCTAAAAGTATTTTGTAAAAAAAGGGGCTTATAGGGATTAATAAGTTGTAACTTGAGTTCTAAAGCACCAAATAAGCTGGTTTAAGTTTCAAAAGTTTGCAAATCCAAAATCATCTAGCCAGTTCCAAAAAAATCAGCTAAAAAGCACTACAACTCCAATAAGGACTTTGGCAATAAGCCACTTTTAAGAGCCTAGCTTATTGGAATAAGAACTAGGTCTATACTTCTCAAAAGCTAATAAAAAGCTCAAATGAGGAACACCTATCCAAGAAATTTTCATAAACAATCAAGAAATAAGCCAGGAAATCGAATAAGCTGTTTTGAGCTTATGTTGACCATCGTTGACTTTTGTTGACCAAGTTTGACCAAAGTCTAATCTTGTTTTTAAGACTTGTGAAGCTGGTTTATGAAGGAAATTTAGGTAGTTTATGAAAGGAATAAGCCAAATTTGAAAATAAGCAAAAACAGAAACTACTTATTATTATAGAGAATGAAATGAGCTTCTAGCTTTTACTATTTTGAGAACTGTATAAAGCTAGGATGTGGGGCTATCTAGAGAACCAAAAATCTAAGTCTAACTCTAAGAAATGAGCATTTTAGACTGGTATGAAGTTGGCTTAGTTTTTGACTATTATTCTGACCCAAAGCTTTTCAATACTATTGCCTGATTGACTTTAAATTTGACTACCAAAACTTGCAAATGCACTTGTTACCAATATGTGAGTGAAAACAAACTCTCAACACTCAATAACACTAACTGAATCAATGTTTAGACCCTTTACCAAACACTAGTTACTGGTTTTGACCAAATTTAAGCTAAGATATCTACTCAAATCAAACAAAATGAGACAATAAGCTATCAAATCATATCAATGAACTCAAAATGAACAATTAACAGGCAATATCATATACCATTACACTAGAACAAAGAAATAGCATGCAGACTTGTATTTTTTAGTGTAAAATGTAAAGAAGGATTTGGTGATGAATTTGAAGGCTCCTTTGATGCAGAAATGAGCGTTAAGGTCACTTGTACACTAAACACCACCTAATTCAGCTACTCAACACAGCAACAACCCAATCAACCATCATCATCATCTAATTCTGATCAATCTACAAGTGCTTGAATCTTTTGGCTAAGTCTGATCTATGGAATGAACTGGTACTTTCTGAACACTTGTAAAAGCTTCCACAACAATCACAAACTCTGTTATTCCATATGAATAACATAATTAAGCAAGAATGAAGAATGAATAGTAGTATAAGTATGAGTTTGAGAGAATAAGAGTAAATTGAGTGAACTGAGATTTCATTATTGGAAAGTTTGTTACAAGAGGTTATAACAGCCTAACAAACTATCTCAGAGTGATTGCAATCACTCTGAGAAGTTTAACTCCTTAAGAAGAAACAGAGTTGAGAGAAAATTAAGAGTGTGTGTGTTTTCCCACTCTAACTACTACACTGAAAATGAAAGAATACATTGGTATTTATAGAGCTAAGATAGAGTGTTGGGGATGTTGATGACGTGTTATAGCAAATAGCCAAGTGCCACGTGTCTTCAATCTGCTACTTGTGTTCTTCATGAATTGGGCTTTTTCAATTGAGTGGATTAAAGTCTAATTAAATGGTTGGGTTGGGTTCGTCTCATTCCAACGATCATTTTTCATGTTAAGCACTCCTTCTGAAATCAACTCTATCTCTCAATACGATATGGGAATGAACTTGCCACGTGGCGTTTTCTGATTGCCCCATTAATTTTGACACGGATCACTATCTGTTTAAACAGTGAGGATGGTTGAAGTGTAAGCTTGTGATTGGAGGAGAGGATTAAGTGGATATAACTGTTATGATATGGCGGCTGTATCTTCTCTCCTCATTTATTGCACTTAGCTAGTGATCTGTGTCTTCCCTTTTAAAGCCTCTCATTGGTTGATTTGTTATCACATGGATCTAGCTTTGATATCTTTCCACAAATGGAAATTTTGGTCCTCTTTCTTAGCAGATTTGTATCTTGAGCTCCAATCTTCAAAAACTTGACATTCTTGGCCCTTCGACTTGTTAATTGACCAGGTTTGACCCTTTGACTTGTTGACTTTGATCTTGAGGTCTTTTGACTTTGTTCTTGACTTTATTAAATTTGCATTTTTAATCCCTTAAGTTTGGCAGCTTGTCAAGAAAGGTCCTTAGATTTGTTGACTTGTCATCTTGAATCCTTCTTTTGTCTTTTCTTCAATATAAATGCCTTAGAATCCGTGTTTGCATCAAATTTGTATCTTTTTACCTACAAAAGCACAAACAACAAAGAATACCCTATAATGCTGCTTTTACACATAAAATCTGGTATTTTTCTTTGTGTTTTAGGGTTTAATATGATATAATTGATATGAGATTTCACTCATATCAATCTTCCTTGCTACCCCCATTCTGCGTTTAGTGCATGTGCACTCGATCGAAGGATTATTCAAATTCTAGCGACGTGTCGAATCGACGTAATCGAAATCGAAGGAATCGACAACGAAGACGAAATTTAGAAACGAAGGTTCCTAATATTGTTGTTGAAACCGTAGAAGAGATGGCCAAGAATCGTACTATGATGGAGTTTCTCCAAGTACCCACCGAGGGTTATGGATACGCGATCGTAATTCTCGCAATCGAAGCGGAGAATTTTGAGATAAAAAACGGAATGCTATCTTTGATACAAGAAACAAAATTTAAGGGTCGTGAGTCGGATAATCCTCACGATCACATTCGGAATTTTGATCGTCTTTTGGCCACGAGCAAGGTTAAGAACGTTGACACCGATGTCATTAAGCTTATGCTTTTTCCGTACTCGCTCGATGGTGCCGCCAAGGATTGGTACGAGAAAGAGCCACCTAATTCTATAATTACGTGGAAGTATCTCGTTTCCAAATTCGTTAATCATTTCTTTCCACCGTCTAAGACCACATTTTTCAAAAACGAGATCACGAGGTTTGAACAAAAGCCGAATGAGTCGTTTAGAGACGTGTGGGATCGTTTTAAGTAATTTCTTACGCAATGTCCTCACTAGGGTTTTTCTGAGTTACACCAAATCGATACTTTTTATAACGGCCTTAATTTTCAAGAGCAAGATTCGTTAAATTCCGCCGCGGACGGTAACTTTTTGTGTAAAACTCTTAGGGAAGCATTAGTGATTATCGAAAATAGATCCAAATTTTACCAACTCCGTAACACATCGAGTGTTGACAATGTCGCCAATGTTAGCCATGCTAATCGCGATACTAAGAGGGTTGATGCGAAAGTCAACAAATTGACGAATGCTTTTACGTCGTTTTTTATCGAGATGAAAAACGCTCCCGCTACGGTGAAAGCGGTTGAAGCTTCATGTACGTTTTGTGGTGGACCACATAATTATTACAAGTGTGCGGCTACGGATGGCCAAACGTCGAGTGTAAACGCGTTAAATGGTAATTTTCAAAATAAAAATCAAAATAACGCCAATCTATCACAACAAACGAATTACAACAATCAAGGAAATAATTTTAATCGTGGAAATGATTTTTCAAACCAAAATCGTATCAATTTTCAAGGAAATAATCAACATGGTAATCAAGGAAGTTGTAATCAAGGTCGGAATTTAAGTTGGCAAAATCGAGATTTTAACAACTACAATCAAAACTCGAATTTTCAAAACAACAATGGGAATCAAAAAAAATTTCAAAGAAACAATCAAAACCAAGGGAACTTTAATTCTAATCAAAACGGTTCTTCATACGAGTTTCAAGAATATATGAAAACGAATGAGGCTAATATGAGGCGATTAGAGGGATAAATTGGTACTTTGAAAAATGAATTTTCAACACTTTGAAAGGTCAAAATAATAAAATTGAACAAGGTCAAACTGAGATTTAAAAGATGTTTTCGGAAATTATGAGCAATCAATCGAGTTCGTCTTCGAGTGCATTACCAAGCAAAACCGTGGTTAATCCGAAAGAACATGTCAAAGCCGCCTCGTCTAATGGAAAAGGTCATATGATTCCCCAAAACCTTGATGGTTTTAGAGTTGTGCATTCGTCTCTACCCTCGACCTCAAAAACGCCTTCATGTTCTAAAGTCGAGGGAATTAGCATGGTGACCAAGGAAAAGAGTTTACACCCTCGTGTACCTCAAATTACATCCACGGTTCAAAAAGAGAGTTTTATCGACCTTACGAAAGTAACCCTTGAGGAAACTTGTGCTTCGATTCTTCTACGAAAACCTAAAAGGCATATGCCAAGAAAGGAAGAAGATTCGGGCCAATTTCTTTTACCTTGTGATTTTCCCGAGATTGAGGGATGTATAGCCCTTGCTGATTTAGGTGCTATCATCAATCTCATGCCTCTCTCTCTTTGGAAATTTATGAGATTGCCTAATCTTATCCCCACAAACATGACTATCGAGCTAGCAAATTGTACACCATTAAAACCAATTGGGATAGCAGAGGATAATGTTAAAATTGGAAAGTTTATTTTTCCCGCGGACATCGTCATTTCTGATTATGAGTGTGATTCTAAATGTCCTATTATTTTAGGTCGACCATTTTTATTGACGACTCGAGCCGTAATTGACGTTCACGGTGGTAAAAAAGACTATGACTTATCGGGAGGATAAAATGGACTTTTTTGCGAGTAAATCCCAAATTTCAAATGATCAAAGCAAAACCAAGGTTTCAAAAACTAATTATTTCAAAGTACATACTTTAGCGGAAAATATGAGGCTTGATCCGTGTTTTGAAAGAAATAAAAGCAACAGTTTTTGAGATGAGGATTTTAAAGATAAAGAATACGTTTACCTAATTAAAAAGGGAATTCGTAGATTTATGGATGAAAAATCATTTTGGGATGTATTCAGCGAAACAAGTGACCAACCAATTCCGGAGGAGAACGTTATATCCATCACGACAATGACCAAATGGACTCATTTTCACCACCTCCGAAGGACCACTTCTTTGAGTCTTCAACTTCTAATTCCATTAAAGTGCCTCCATTTCTTAGCCCAATATCTATTGAGGCTAAAGGTTTAATCAACACCAATCCTCTCATTATTGAAGAGTCACCTAAGCATAGTCTATCGACTTGTAATACCATGGTTGTGAGTAGGGGTGGCAATTCGTGTCATGTTCGGGTTAGCGGGTTCGGGTTTTTAGGTTGGCTGGTCAGAAAATCCCAACCAAAACCTAACCCATTTAAATAATCAGGTCAGTTATGTCAACCCTAACCCGTTTACACATAACCCGAACCTAACCCATTTAACCCATATATATATATATATATATATATATATATATATATATATATATATATATATATATATATATATATATATATATATATATAGAGTTAGGATCAAATGAGAAGAAACCTTAAAATAAGAAGGATAAGAAGAAACTATAACCGCATATTCGAGATGCATGCACTTAAATTAGATGCATCTTTATAATCTTAGATGCATTATAATGCATCATAACATGTTTTATAACTTTTAATTAGATGCATATACGTATATTAGATGCATTTCTTGATTCATCTATATTTTTGTTCCTCTACACGTGCCCAAATCATGAAAATCAATTTGTACCATCTGCACATCAAATTAACTTTGAAACTCAAGATAGTGCATCTACATGAATACAAATGCATCTAATGCAAGTCGTCGCATCTCGAATGTGTCGTTTTAGTCTCTTCTCACCACTTCTTATTTTAAGTTTCTTCTCATTGGATCCTTACTCTCTAAATATATATATATATATATATATATATATATATATATATATATATATATATATATATATATATATATATATATATATATATATATATATATATATATATATATATATATATATATATATATATATATATATATATATATATATATATATATATATATATATATATATATATATATATAGAGTTGGGGTAAAATAAAACAATTTCTAAAATAAAATAAATGAGGTGGAACCACATGCTGCCATGTGTCCCCCCTTTTTTCAAAAAAAAAGGTGTCTTTTTGTAATTTATAAAACTTCAGGGGCCGTTTTCAACAATTTTCTTAAACTTATATAAACTGGGTTTTTTCACACACACATTTGGATCGAATGTTTCATTTCCACCGTAACTAACCACCATCGTCTCCTCCATTTTCTCCGCCATCTTCTCCATTGAGAACCACCACCTTCCCCGCCTGGTCCATCATCTTCCCCACCTTCGCCACCACTAACCACCACCTCCCCCGACTTGTTCATTCAAAGATTCAACGGTTTGATTTGATAACCCTATTTCTTTATGTTGATTCACCATCACACCACCTTCTGTCCACCGTACTTTCACCATCGCACCACCAGCGACATGTTAACAACCGTTCCCTAGTTGGTATGTGTTTAGATTCGACCAAAAACTTTAAAAGTAAGCTTTTTTATGTTCTATTTAATCATCGTTGATGAATACGGTATATTGATCTTTGTTTTTACTACTTTCGTAATGAATTTTGAGAGAAGAAATAGTTGAAAGTGTATATATGAAACCTGCATACTAGGTGTTTGATAAAATGTCTATATGATTTTCTATAACTGTGATGCGTTAGTTCTAACTGTGATGCTTTAATTCATAATGTGATGCAGTAAGATATACAGTAATGTAGTAGATCGTAACTGCAATGCGGTAGAAACATATATGTGACGCAGTAGGATATAAAGTAATGCAGTAGAACGTAACAGTAATGCAATAAAATTTATTTGTAAAAGTGATAAAGTATGCATGTGATTTGGTAGAAATTGCACTGTTGTAAAACACTAATTTTGTAGAATATACGGTAATGTTTTAGAATATACGGTAATGTTGTAGAATATACGGTAATGTTGTAGAATATATGGTACTGTTGTAAAACACTAATGTTGTAAAACACTAATGTTGTAGAATATACGGTAATGTTGTAGAATATATAGTAATGTAGTTGGGTATAAAATAATGCAGTATGATATACACTAATGTTGTAGAATATACGGTAATGCAATAAAATAATGCAATAAAACACTAATGTTGTAGAATATACGGTAATGCAATAAAACATAACTGTTGTAAAACACTAATGTTGTAGAATATACGGTAATGTTGTAGAATATACGGTAATGTTGTAGAATATACGGTAATGTTGTGGAATATACGGTATTGCAATAAAATAATGCAGTATGATATACACTAATGTTGTAGAATATACGGTAATGCAATAAAACACTAATGTTGTAGAATATACGGTAATGCAATAAAACATAACTGTTGTAAAACACTAATGTTGTAGAATATACGGTAATGTTGTAGAATATACGGTAATGTTGTAGAATATACGCTACTGTTGTAAAACATTAATGTTGTAAAACACTAATGTTGTAGAATATACGGTAATGTTGTAGAATATATAATAATGCAGTTGGGTATAAAATAATGCAGTATGATATACACTAATGTTGTAGAATATACGGTAATGCAATAAAATAATGCAATAAAACACTAATGTTGTATAATATACGGTAATGCAATAAAACATAACTGTTGTAAAACACTAATGTTGTAGAATATACGGTAATATTGTAGAATATACGGTAATGTTGTAGAATATACGGTAATGTTGTGGAATATACGGTACTGCAATAAAATAATGCAGTATGATATACACTAATGTTGTAGAATATACGGTAATGCAATAAAACATAACTGTTGTAAAACACTAATGTTGTAGAATATACGGTAATGTTGTAGAATAAACGGTAATGTTGTAGAATATACAGTAATGTAGTAGAATATACGGTACTGTTGTAAAACACTAATGTTGTAGAATATACGGTAATGTTGTAGAATATATAGTAATGCAGTTGGGTATAAAATAATGCAGTATGATATACACTAATGTTGTAGAATATACGGTAATGCAATAAAACGCTAATGTTGTAGAATATACGGTAATGCAATAAAACATAACTGTTGTAAAACACTAATGTTGTAGAATATACGGTAATGTTGTAGAATATACGGTAATGTTGTAGAATATACAGTACTGCAATAAAATAATGCAGTATGATATACACTAATGTTGTAGAGTATACGGTAATGCAATAAAATACTAATGTTGTAGAATATACGGTAATGCAATAAAACATAACTGTTGTAAAACACTAATGTTGTAGAATATACGGTAATGTTGTAGAATATACGGTAATGTTGTAGAATATACAGTAATGTTGTAGAATATACGGTACTGTTGTAAAACACTAATGTTGTAAAACACTAATGTTGTAGAATATACGGTAATGTTGTAGAATATATAGTAATGCAGTTGGGTATAAAATAATGCAGTATGATATACACTAATGTTGTAGAATATACGGTAATGCAATAAAACATAACTGCAATTCAATAGAAACTATTTGTAATATACTTATTATTTTTTACTGCACTATAATGTTTTAGTTTGTAATTTACATTAATGATTCTATAGATTCACTAATGTACATAACATTTATGTTATTTCTTATTGATCAAGTGAAGTTAATTGTATTTCGTTATTGTATGAAGTATTGAAATGAATTTAGATGGTTGTTACAGTATTTGGTAATATTGTGCTGATGTTTGGCACGTATTAGGTTTAGATATAAATACTGTGATTTTCAGAGTTAAATGGTTGTTACTGGTCTTAAAGTTAAGTAGCTTTTCATTATGATGGAGTAGGTATAAAAGCGTGATGTAGTAAGATTGTCTATTGTATTGTGATGGAGTAGAATATACATTTTGATGTAGTAAAGTTTACATTGTAATGCAGGAAAATAACACAGTGATGCAGTAAAGTAATAAAACGAGGAAGTGTAGTGGCTGTGTAGGAAAAGAGCCATAATTTAAAAGCATGCCCATTGAAGTGGCCACCATCAAAGAACAGCAAGCAACAAGAAGAGCCGACAAGAGCGACAAGATCTGGACATAGAATATGTACCCGTAAAGCTTACAAGCAATGTTTCATTATTCGTTTTATATTCAAAATAAGTAGTGTATAGATATCAAATTATTACTTACAAGCCATGTTTTCGGTTCTAAGATGTATAGTATTTGTTACCAAACATGAATACAAAAGTATCTTATTTTATTTTAAATATACTCGGTATCCTTTTGTTTTACGAATAATAATTAATACTGTATATTATCTTATTTGTTTGGTGTATTATAACGCATTAAAATATACATTATATTTTGATACAATAGCATTCACATTATGATGCAGTAAAATAGTCATTGTGATGTGGTAAAATAATACAATGATGTACTAAAGTATTATTTTGATGGAGTAAAGTTATATTGCAATTCAGTAGTATGGTAACAATCTTACGAAGTAAAACAATATTGTGATGCAACAGCTGTAGTCGCCAGATGCAATATTATTTTCATTGCAACATACTGGATAACTTAATGCATCTATGTTCATTCACATATCAACAGTAATCAAAAGTAGTAAATATTATACAAAATTTGTCATCATTAAAATTTCAATACATCGTATTTACGTTCCGTATTCCAAAGTATTACATCTAATATAATTTAAGTGTTGTCTATAAATGATCCACCATCCACGAGTATCTTCCAAGAATCTTTGTTACGCGTTCAATGCATCTGTGCACCATTTCGCCCTTCAATTCGAGTGTATCAATTGGTATTTGAGGATGCAATCTACTGCTTGTAGCTTGGTAAATGCATATGCCTTTGTCGCTTGTGTTTTTTTGCATGTTCTTTTCACCTGTGTAATAATAGTTCAAGCATTTTCATGAAAATAGCAAAATATATTATGTGATGTAATAGAATTTAAACTAGCATGTAGTAGAGTATAAGTATAATGTTGTAGAAAAAAAGTTATAATGTAGTAAAAAACTACAAATACATTACAAATATTTTCTACTTCATTACAATTATATTCTACTACATCACTGTTATTTATATCATAATTTAACACAGTTATTTTGTTAGTGCACTATATTCAGTTACTAGTATAAAATAGCAGCACCAAATAACTTTAATGTAATAGAACATAAAATAACACTAATGTAGTAGAAATAAAGTTGTGATGTAGTAAATCATGCATATGAACAACACGAGTAACCTACTGCATTAAATGCATTAGAATTTAAACCTTAATGTAGTAGAAATAAAGTTTTAATGCATTAAATCATGCATATGAAGAATGTACGTAACCTACTTCATTACAATGCATTAAAATTAAACTGTAATGTAGTAGTAATAAAGCTGCAATGTAGTAAATCATGCATATGAACAACACGAGTAACATACTGCATTAAATGCATTAGAATTTAAACCTTAATGTAGTAGAAATAAAGTTTTAATGCATTAAATCATGCATATGAAGAATGTACGTAACCTACTTCATTACAATGCATTAAAATTAAACTGTAATGTAGTAGAAATAAAGTTGCGATGTAGTAAATCATGCATATGAACAACACGAGTAACCTACTGCATTAAATGCATTAGAATTTAAACCTTAATGTAGTAGAAATAAAGTTTTGATGCATTAAATCATGCATATGAAGAATGTACGTAACCTACTTCATTACAATGCATTAAAATTAAACTGTAATGTAGTAGAAATAAAGTTGCGATGTAGTAAATCATGCATATGAACAACACGAGTAACCTACTGCATTAAATGCATTAGAATTTAAACCTTAATGTAGTAGAAATAAAGTTTTAATGCATTAAATCATGCATATGAAGAATGTATGTAACCTACTTCATTACAATGCATTAAAATTAAACTGTAATGTAGTAGAAATAAGAATGCAAGTATCGTAATATATTACAGTGCATTAAAATTAAACAGTAATGTAGTAGAAAGAACAATGCAAGTGACCTACTGCATTACAGTGCATTAAAATTTAACTGTAATGCAGTAGAATAAAATTTGCTTATTATTATTAAAATTTTACCAAATCACATGCATAGTATTAGTTTTACTCTATCATAATATTAATTCTACTCAATCATAGTGTTAATCATACTCTATCACAGTTATAATTTTACCAAATCACTTATATGTTACATACAAATACTTAATTTCGACAAAACCTCAAAATACAACTTTATCCTACTCAAGCATATTCACATTAAAAATAATTCTACTCCATCACAGTTCTAATTTACCAAATCGCATGCATAGTATTAGTTTTACTCCATCATAATATTAGTTCTACTCAATCATAGTGTTTCCTACTCCATCACAGTTATGATTTTTCCAAATCACTTCTATATCAAAGAGAACTTTATAATTCTCATTGAGACATTATATCAAACACATTGTATACATCAATCATAAACACACACTTACACAAAACCTTATATATGTTTGATATCCTATCGCATTCTAGAGCATCAGAGATCATTTTTAACACATTCTAACATAAATCATTCAAAAATTAATCAAAAAGTTAAAGAAAGAAATTACCAGAGGATGCGCTGTTTAATTTGTTTGATTCGAGAGGATTCAGTAGGTTTGATTTGGTGGATTTGGTGGATTTGGTGGATTCGAGAGGATTCAGAGTGTACTGTGTGTTTTTTGATCGTTTTTTAGTATGTGAAGTGTGTGTTTTTTGATCGGGCTAATTTTGGACGTTTTAATTTTTATTATTTTCTACAATTACCCTTAAAGTTTGAGAGTTTACAAAAAAGACACCATTTTTTTATCAAATTAGGTGATTTTGATCCAAGGGGTGAGATTTCACCTCATTTATTTTAATATAAGATATGTTTTAGAATAACTCCACTCTATATATATATATATATATATATATATATATATATATATATATATATATATATATATATATATATATATATATATATATATATATATATATATATATATATATATATATATATATATATATATACATATATATATATATATATATACATATATATATATATATATATATATATATATATATATATATATATATAGATATATATATATATATATATATATATATATATATATATATATATATATATATATATATATATATATAAACCCAACCAAAACCTAACTCATTTAAATAATCAGGTCAGTTATGTCAACCCTAACCCGTTTACACATAACCCGAACCTAACCCATTTAACCCATATATATATATATATATATATATATATATATATATATATATATATATATATATATATATATATATATATATATATATATATATATATATATATATATATATATATATATATATATATATATATATATATATATATATATATATATATATATATATATATATATATATATATATATATATATATATATATATATATATATATATATATATATATATATATGGGTTGACGTTAAATATGTTACATAGGTTGAATAGGTTAAACGGATTTATATATTGATCAATTTAACAAGTTTTATATATAAGTAGACACATTAGACGTGTTAAACATGTTAAATGTGTTTATGTTTGGTATGTTTAACGTAGTAAACACGTATGGTAAAATATTAATCATTTTTAATATAAGGAAACAATCTTAAACGGGGTTGTCGGGTCGACCTGCTTAAATTTTTTCAACACAAACCTAACCTAAGGTTCAATATATCCAACCCGAACCTGATAATTTTCGTGTCGATTTCAGGTCGGGTTTCGTGTCAGGTCTGAAATTGCTACCCCTAGTTGTGAGTGCTCACATCGACTCTTTCTTTGATGATGATTTTTTTAAAATTGATCACATGCTCAAAAACCGACAAGCTATTTTTTATTCTCCCAAAAAGATGTCTTCGTGTGGTGAGTATGATGATTTTGAATTCGAGCCCGGGATTGAGGAAATTATTGAACGAGAGCTAGCTCTTATACCTCCACTTCCACCTACAAATGAGGTTGATTTTACCAACCTCGAGGTCAAACTTGATGAGTTGGAACGTCTTATTTTTAATGATAAACCAACTCACGTGACCCAAAATCCCATTCTCGAGGACTTACCTTATCAACACTCCTCAAAAGAGAATGACGTTTACCACATTCGTGAGGATTTAACTTATTTACAATCCTCACCAAAGAATGATGGTTTTGTGCTTGATCGTGATCACTTCGAGAGAGTTTCTAAAATCATTCACGAAGGGAACGAAAAACGTTGATTTGACGAACCCATCTACGATGAAGAAATCGATGAGATTAACGATCTTTTGGATGACGTTTATGTTGACCCCGAGGGGGCGGTGTCCTTTGTTGATCAATGTTTTGAGAACTTATAAAATCTACCTCCCCCCACCCACGACTTAAATGTGAGGATTTTTAGCGTGACTAACAATGATTTTGAAACGCCAAATATTTTTGACATAATCAAATCGGGTTTTCATAAAGAGTTTTTGAACGATGAGAAAGGAAAAGATTTTGAAATTAAATTGAATGATTTCCTAAAATTTTAACTCTGTCATCACTACGTTGTTTGAGTGCTACGAGTTCGTCTACTCCTTTTGGCGATGCTTCAGGTGGATCTAGTGTGGGGAATCCCCTTATGTTTCTTCACACTTTTCCACCGAGGACGAGGTATTTGATCCCAGAATCGCATTTAAAGGGAAATCTCGGTCTTCCACCGATGCAATAAATGGAAAATCTTTTCGTTTTCTTGATGTGAGTCTACCTCGAGTAGCCCAAAGTTTTTATGCCCCACCCATTGTCCCACCATTGTACTTCTCATCTACTCTCTTCTACACCTTTGGGGTTTTGGTTTCGGTTGAAGTAGCGTTGTTTCGTCTTTCATCCGAAAACGAAGACGCTATCTTTGACCCCGGTATCCGTGTATCGGATTTTTAAGTACTCCACGTACTTTTTGGGCCTTGTTTATCATGTAAGCCCCACCAAAAATGACCATACCATGATAATCCCTAAATTATCACATTAGTGAGGATTCGAGTCGAGCTCTTGACTCAGTTATAAAAAATGATTGCCTTGTAAAACCCGCTTAAAAAACCATTATATTAAAACTTTTATTAATTAGTTTATTCACGAAAAGTAAATACGTATATTAAATACGGCATGACAAGATATGACACGGAATTAAAAATCATAAAATCACGAAAAGTAATAACGTATATTTAATTTACAACATTAAGAGTATATAATAAATTAACAACAAGTGATTACGTATAATAGTTACGACCTGACAAGTTAGAATACGAAAGTAAAAATCACGAATTCACGAATATACGACACGTATAAGAATACAAGTTAAAAACACGAAATAAATAAATAAGTAAAATGGGTTTCATGTTTAAACTTTATAAACCTTTACAAGTAAAAAGGCCCAATGCCTGATCCACTAAAAAGAACCAAAAGAAACACACGTCTGTTTTTCCTCCTCATTTTAACAAAACAAGAAAAAAAAGAAAACCCTAGGAGTCTTGTGTATGCCGCCGGCCTAAAAAAAAGGAAAAAAGGGTTTTGATCTTGGATCGTGATTTCTAAGGTGGTGTTCATATTTCTTTTTCTAAACCTTTTGTCATTCGGTAATCATCAATTCCTTTTCTTATTTATTTTAAAAGAATCACGAATTTAATTAAATAAATATATGAAAATGTAATTATATTATTAAAAAAAGAAATGATAATCGGGCTAGTGTTTGTTGGTCATAGAACGAGAACCTCAATTGAGGCTCTCTTAGTGGATTCTTTGTACCAGTAGCCGCCGACCTTAAAGGCTCGGTGGCTAGTTTCTATTAACAGCCGCAAACCTTAGGGTGCAGTGGAAGGTTCGGCACAGCAGTGGCAACCGAGACCTCATGGTCTCGGTAGGTATGTTTCTGCCAGCGGTGGGTACTGCTGCTGAAGCAATGGGAACCACCTGCTAGGAAGTGGTAGCCGCAGCAGGGTGGTGGTGTTGTGTTTTGGTTTGGCAGCCGAGACTTTTATGTCTCGGTGGTGTTTGTTGTTGGCTCGAAAAACCAAGAAAACGAAAAGGGGTGTTTGGATTTGTATTTTTATTTTGGCTTAATTGTTTCGGGCTTATAGAATAATTAACTTATTTTATTATTGGTGAAATTAATAAGTCTTAATTAAATTGCTTATTTATGTTTTGTCTTATTCAAAAGGGCTTGTTGTGATTTAACTTAATTAAATTACTTGTCAAGTTTAAGGCTTAATCTATAATTAATTATAATTCATGACATCGGTAATTTAATAATTAATTATAAAATACATGACATGTTATTATGTAATAATTAAATTGAATCCATGGTATATTATTATTTATAATTAATTATAATTCATGACATATTATTAATTAATAATAAATAGTAAATCATGACATATTATTAATTAATAATTATTTATAAACTATGACATATGAAAGCTATTATTAAAATGGACTTTATTAACATTTAACTTTCTTAAACCATGAGTTATAAATATAATATTTATAATTAACCATGACTTATAAAAAATTGTTTACTTAATATGCTTATTAAACAATGACTTATATAATCAGGTTATTCAATGAATAAGATAAATTATTTAAGTTTATTAAACGAGCTTATTACTATTTAAGGAAACTTACTATATATGGAAACTTACTATTTTTGGAAACTTACTTTTTATAGAAACCTGCTATTTTTGGAAAGTTACTATATATGGAAACCTGCTATTTTTGAAAAGTTACTATATATGGAAACCTGCTATTTTTGGAAAGTTAGTATTTGTGGAAACCTACTATTTATGGAAAGTTACTAATTATAGAAATACCAAGTATAATAACACAAGGATCATGAAATACATAAATCAAGAACACATGAACGTATAATATTAAGGAAATACACGATAAAGCATGAACAGGTAACTCAAGTCATGAACAAGTAACTAAAAACTAAGAACAAGTAACTTATTAATGAAAAGCAACTCATACACGTCCTTTCTTATGTAGCTTACATGAAGTCGTAGTAATTCTCCTGATGTTCATCTCTTTCACCGATTACTAGACATAAGGTACGGATATTTTCGTCCTTCCGTAAGGATATCTTTTCTATGCATGATTAGGATTTCCCGTTTGCTATGCCATCTGTTTCCCCAGTTTTCAAATCATAAAAACTTTTCATTGTTTTCCATGCTATCATTTCAAATTGCCCGAGCTATATATGTATATATATATATATATATATATATATATATATATATATATATATATATATATATATATATATATATATATATATATATATATATATATATATATATATATATATATATATATATATATATATATATAGAGAGAGAGAGAGAGAGAGAGAGTTAGGATCAAATAAGAAGATTAAGTAAAATGAGAAGAATGAGAAGAAACCACAGCCACATATTTCAGATGCACCTACAAAGTCAGATGCATCTCCCCTTAAAATTCTCCTTCCTTTGTGGAATTTGTGCTCAGGGTTTCTTCTTATTCTTCTTATTTTATTTTTTCTTCTTACTGGATCCCTACTCTATATATATATATATATATATATATATATATATATATATATATATATATATATATATATATATATATATATATATATATATATATATATATATATATATATATATATATATATATATATATATATATATATATATATATATATATATATATATATATATATATATATATATATATATATATATATATATATATATATATATATATATATATATATATATATATATATATATATATATATATATATATATGCATGACCATGACTTTCATAAATCTTCCACGACGAGAGTGATTTCTCGCGACGTCCCTCCACGTTACATGTTGGCCATTATTATTATTTGTAGGGCGTATGGGTGCATCCTAGTTTACATGTTTACAGGTTTACACCGACAAGGTGATTGGTTAGTGTGTGCTTGATAGTAGTAAAATATACGTTTTTACGAAAAAGACGTATAATGGGCAAGTATTAAATCTTACGATTTAGGAAAAACGTAAAATCGAATAAATGCGAGTTCGTTCTCGAGGGAGGTGTATGATGTGTGCCAATATTTATAAAACAATGTTTGGATTATTGATCGTTTTTTGTTGAGAAGGATAGAAAATTAAAGACGGATTACACTAAAAATTATGCTACGACGGTAAAAACGTAGAATCGTAAAACACGACGAAAAACGAAAGTACACTAAAACTTACCAAAATTTTAATCTAAGTTCTAAAAAATGTAATTAAAGAAAAAATGAAAATCAAAATTTGAAACAATTATCTAATTAATTTATATTAATTTTTAAAGTTTAATTAAAAACCCAAAAATAAATAAAATTAATAAAAAGTCAAAATACAAATTTTAATAAATGTAAAACTAGATTATATTAAATAAAGTATAAAAACTATTTTTCTAAAAAATTTAAAATGTTGTTTACTATTTTTAATCTATTTTATAAAATTTAAAAAGAAAATAATAATTAAAAATTATTTAATAAAGTTAATAATCTAATTTCACTTTCAGAAAATCTTAAACTCTATAAAAATCTAAGGAAAAATGAAAAAACTGAAAAAACCTAAACCAATAAGCTATAATCTGCTTATTGATGTTCGAATGGTATTAAATAAGCAAATCCTAACAACCCTTATATCTCACCCTAGGGAGACTCTTAACAATAAAGACCCTTGGGCGAGACGGTAAGGTTGTGTGTGTGTGAGAGTAGGGGCACATGTTCGAGTCCTGGCTCCTACTTTTTTGAAAAAAAATAAAAAAAAATTCTTTGTTTACACTAGATGAACAATGACTAAATACTATAAAAATACTAACACAATGCCAAATTAACACGATTCGAGCTAGAAATTTGTGTTAAAACACATAGCTCTCACTTTTTCTTGTTCTTATGCTTTGCTTGATTTTTGGGGATTTTGGGAGCCCGGCTAGGGAGTTGATGGTTGTTTCTCTTTGGCAACAAGGGCACCCCACAAGCCAGTGATCTTGTGGGAGTCAAGGACAAACAAGGAACAACAAACAAGCACAAGTAATTCACCAAAAATCCACAGATGTTCACAAAACCTTAAGGATGAACAAAAATAAAGGTTGTGGTCTATTTGTTGTGTAACAGTAGGTATGCCAAGCTTTTTTTAGCTATCCGAAAGTTGTAAAACCCCAAAGACCAGTTAACATACCCTAAAACCTACTCCTGATCTAGATGCCGATCAAAAACTAAACCTCAAAATCACCAAGAGACGACCTAAAGCCTACTATGACAGAAAATGGGGGTGCGGTGGTTATAACATTGACTATGATTGCTAATTTAGCTCCCAAATTTGTACCAAAATGCTAGTACCAGATATTCTACACCTATATAACCCTAATCTCTAGCTAACTACCAAAATCCAAGTCACCAAATCCACAAACAACCCCTAAGGGCCTACTGTGCACCAGCAGACAACAAGGGGGTGTTTTGCTGGTGTACTTGTCTATTTGATGACTTATATCCAACTAAAACTTGATGTAAACTCCACCAATCAACAAATGAACATTACAAACCCCTAGAACAGCCCTATAACTAACTGCTAACAGGATTTCAAACACTAAAACTCAATCAATCAAGATAAAAAATGGTAACAATTGATACTTGTGAAAAATGCAAAAATATGTAAACAAGAAACTTTAGAATTACACTAAACATAATCAACCACAGCCTAAAATGAAACAACTAAATGATATTAAGAGAGTGTGGGGTATAATTATCAAGGTTGTAAGTCTCCAAATCCTTGTAAGTCTTATATCCAAACACCACTTAAATCAGTCTAAACAAATTTTTTCAAACCAACTTAAAACAAACCTTACCAAGATATATTTTATTTTATCCTAGCATGCAACCAAGATAAAATAACATAAAACCGAGCAGTATTCTAACATAAAACAACAAATGAACTCAATCTAAGCAAAAAAAAAACAGCAATGAAACAGTCACCAAGAACAAATCCATAAAACTACAAAATTTTAGAAAATCCTAAAGGGTTCAAGCCAATACCTCACTTGATCTTATTCAGACCAAGTAATCAAGTTGAGGGCCTTCTTTTGGGATTTGATAGGTTATACAGGCTTGATGGAAGAGCTTATGGAAGCTAGTATAAAGATGGAACACCAAAGGACTACAACACTCCTTGGGCTTATGTCTTCGCTTGAGCACCTATTGATCACAACACAAAAAACAAGAACAAATCCTAAAAGTTTATGCACAAGCTCTTGTCAAGAGCTTGTGCATGAAGCTTATAGAGTAGTAAGAAATAAAAAAGAAAAATAATTTTTTTTTCTAGGAAACCAGAATTTGGTCCTAACTTTACAACCAACTTACAAACCATAAGCTCTTCACTGTCACTAGCTTAACAAGTTGTTGACTACGATCAGAACTAAGTAATGAAGCTCCTAGAAAATCCAAAACATTTGCAAGGAATATAAAAGAGGTAACAACATAACTAGAAAATACATTATGCACTTCACAAGCACATAATTCTTCAAATCATGTACCCATGATCAGTGCTTAAGATATTGGGTCCCAAGAACTAGATCAAGAAAAATACTTTTCTGAAAAAGTTTTTGGTTAGACTTAAAGCTAAAATTTGCAAATAAATGAAACAGAATTTGAGATCCAGAGAATTAAAATGGAACTCAGAGGTTTTTGCAAAGCCAAATAGTATACTTTAACTATTAATAAAATTTGGGTTTATAAAAAGTTATGGAACTAATTGAAGGGGTCACAAGAGACCTCCTTATATAGTACTTGAATGAACAATCTAGAAAACAACAAATGATAAACCCTAATGTTGTAGAAATCCGAAAATTCCCCTTGAAGGTCTTTGTTTAAATTTCTGTTCAATATGAAGCCCATGTGATGATGCATGCTGCCAATCTTGGAAGTTTGTGGTGCTAGCTATTGGAGTGTGATCGTGGTCGTCCAAAAGTACGTAGCTTCCCAGTAATTTATCATAGCCATTGATTTACTGTACACTCTTTGGAATTTTGTAGCAGGGGAGCATGTGGAAAAGGACCAGGGGTGTGTGAGGTTTGGTTTTAATAGTGAAAACGTGTTTAGGTGAATACCAATTCGTGATGTAGAGGTTTTGAGGGACTAATTTGGGTTAATGAAGGTTTTGATATTAGGGTTCTTGGGAAAAGGATTTGGGGATTTTAATCTAGTGCGTGATTATATTGTATGTTGCTCGGTTTTGTTAATTATAAAATAATTATTTCAATGTTGGCTATTAATAAAAGAGGTTAATGAAATGTGACGTAGACAAGGATTTGGTTGGTTTGTATTGGGTTGTGGTGTGGTTTAT
The DNA here is from genome assembly GCA_025667525.1 of Glebionis coronaria. Lineage (NCBI taxonomy): Eukaryota > Viridiplantae > Streptophyta > Magnoliopsida > Asterales > Asteraceae > Glebionis > Glebionis coronaria. The sequence goes on along the minus strand of CM046878.1, from coordinate 602,624,348 downwards.
GTTTGGGCTAAACCGGGTTTATGATGGGTATGGGTTGTGGTTTTGACATAACTAGTCCCCCATGTTTCCAAAATCTGTCATACAAGTTTCAACAACATAAAACTCCCATTTCCTTTATAAACAAGTTTGAGCATTTTGTCTAATTTGGCACATGACTTGCAAATACTTTTATCAAGGATCTTTAGTGCAAATATGGCATTCTTCAAGGGCTTTAAATGTCATTTATTGAAACTTTAATGACCCAAATGCAATTTTTATGTTTTGCAACGGTTAAAAGTGACAAGTCTTCCAAAGTTGAGGGACCATTCTTGACAAATCTTCAAACTTCAAGGACTTCTTTGGAAATTCATAGTTCGGGTCTGGTTCTTTGTGCGACTTCCTTTCCCGTGTTCGTTTTTGCTTGATTCTTGTTTTCTTTTGGTGAATTCACGATATCCATACCTAAAATATACAATGAACAAACACAAGCATATTTTGGGGTATTTTATGATATTATTAAGCATTTTAAGCCCGATTTGAACGATGAGACTATGTATAAATGCAGTCTCATCACTTCCCCATACTAAACCATTCTCGTGTCCTCATGAAATGCTAGAATTAAGTATCATAGCACCTCCAAAATTCATTTTTATATGACATTCTATTGAAACGTAAATTTAAATTAACTACTACATGCGTTTTAGACATAATATATTGTTTTTGTCACCAGAAGGTGACTTTTAGGGTCAAGGAATAAGAACACGTGAATGCCTCATAGAGATAAGTTTGTCATCCTCGATTTTTACTCAATTCCATGCTAAGCGTGAAACAAGATCATTTTTATTACAAGTTAGTAATGCTAACACTACTCATATGCGTTAATCACGTACTTAGACTCCATTATTCCTAATTGGTATCTATTATATTTTATTTTGTCTTAACGATCACGAGGATATATTTTTTACTTATTTTGATATTTATTTAAGCTAAAAATAAAATAAGGCAGTTTAATTAATAAGTAGCTAAAGGACATGATCTTTTAAAATGTTTCTACGAATCATTTAAAGTTCATATCTTGGCGTAACTCATTTCGACCTTTCCTCGGACCGATATTTTGCATGTGTTTCGAACTTCAAATCTTGAGAGACGATCTTGAAATTATGGTCTTCTCTTCATTTTTGGTATACATCTTCAACTTGATACGAGATGCTTCAACATTTGACCACGACTTCAAAATTTATCCTCTTCTTTATTTAGGATTTTTTATTAACAACGATCCGCCTCCTTATATGACTTGGATTTATTTATCCTCATACCTTGTTAGGGCCTTTTTGGATAGACTTTTCCGCAACCTTTTTGGGGTATTGCTTTTTGTCGTGTGTCTTGATCCTTCATTTAGATTTGGATTAATAATTCTTCACATCATCTTTGGATCTTTAGCAACATAAGGTAATCCTCATGCCTTTTTAGATTCGCCAATCTTCGCGTCCCGTTTCAATAAGTTGTGCCTTGGCTCTGTACTTTATTTAATTAAAAGTAACTTTTAAACGATCTTCGACCATAAGCTAATTTATCTTTTAAACCTTACGACCTTACTTATTGCAATTATTTATACAAAAGTGTGGGGAGAATAAGAAAATAATTTAGACACATGAGTTTTTGAAAGAATACGAGTACTCTACGTTTATCATAGTAACTTATAATTAATGCTATCATTTCTTGTCCTCAATTTAATGAGATTTAGCCTAAATAGTTAAGGAATCAAAGCTAAGTAGTCAATACGCACGGTCGAGTAAAAAATTACTCTTATTCTCACCATCAGAAAACCTACATTAGTGTCTTAAACACTTATGAAAAACTAGAAAAGTTTTAAAATTTGGCTATTTTTAGCCTTATTTATAACAAATCGATAACAAAAAGATGAAAATTGGATTGCATGATGACGTAAGCAAGGTGAAGAATCTATTCACCCCCTAATACTAAAACTAAACATTATCCTCAATGTTTTGAGTCTAAGGGCGAAACACCCCCATACTAGAGACGAAAAGTCGAATGCTTAATCTCGAGCATGGAAAGGGTAAAACGAATAATCTATAAGTCTAATAATATACACGTTAGAACGTAAAATGATATCATCGGATATCAGAATCTTCAAAGGCAACGATCGAAGCTCGAGTGATACGTAAAACGAACAAGAGAGGCTTCAATGATGACGATGAACCTAATAAATCGTAATCACAAACAACCACGAAACAAATGTTGGAAAAGCACAAGTCTCCTCACTACACTATTAGGAAGCAATAATATTTACAAGGATAAGCATGAGAATCCCCCACGAGGCACCTTGTTTTTGATAACCGAGTCAAAAGCTCGACTTGAATCCCCATAAATGTGATCATTTAGGGATTATCATGGTTTGGTCCTTTTTTGGTGGGGCTTACATGATAAAAAATACCCAAAAGTACATGGAGTACTTCAAAACCCGATATACGTATACCGGGGTCAAAGTTAGCATCTTCGTTTTCGGATGAAAGACGAAACAACGCTACTCCAACTGTAAGCAAAACCCCAAAGGGGTAGAAGAAAATAGAAAAAAGATAGAAGGGTGGGACAATGGGTGGGGCAATACAATGAGCTACTCGAGGTAGACTCACACCAAGAAAATAGATATATTTTCCATTTATTGCATCGGTGGAAGACCGAGATTTCCTTTAAATGTGATTCAGCGATCGAATATCTCGTCCTCGGTGGTAAAGTGTGAGGAAACATAAGGGGCTTCCCCCATACTAAAACCACACACTCCATCATCAAAAGGAGTAGACGAGGTGGTAGTACTCATAAAACGTAGTGATGACGGAGTTAGACTTGTAAGAACATCATTCAAATTAAATTTAAAATATTTTCCTCTTTCATCATTTTTTAACTTTTTATGAAAACCTGATTAAATTATGTCGAAAATATTTGGCGTTTCAAAATCAATGTTACTGACGCTAAAAATTCTCACATTTAAGTCGCAGGGAGGGGTGTGGTGGGTTATATAAATTCTCAAAGCCATGGTCAATAAAGAACACCGCCCCCTCGGGGTCAACATATTCGTCATCCTCATGAACGTCAATCTCATCGATTTCTTGATCATATATAGGCTCGTCAAACTAAGGTTTTTTGTTCACCTCATTGATGATTTTAGAAACTCTCTCGAAGAGATCACGATCAAGCACAAAACCATCATTCTTTGCTGGTGATCGTTGATAAGTTAGATCCTCACGAATGTGGTAAACGTCATTCTTATTTGAGGAGTGTTAATAAGGTAACTCCTCGAGAATGGGATTTTGGGTCACGTGAGTTGGTTCGTCATTATGAATGAGACGTTCCAAATCATCAAGTTCGTCCTCAATATTGGAAAGATCAACCTCACTTGTAGGTGGAAGTGGAGGTAAAATAGAAAGCTCTCGTTCAATAATTTCTTCAATCTCGGGCTCGAATTCAAAATCATCATACTCACCACACGAAGAATTATTTTTGGGAGAATCAAAATAGCTTGTGGATTTTTGAGTATGTGATCTATTTTTTCAAAATCGTCTTCATCATCATTATCAAAGAAAGTGTCGATGTGAGAACTCACAACCATGGTCTTACAAGTCAAATGACTATGCTTAGGTAACATTTCAATGACGAGAGGATCGATATTGATAAAAACCTTTAGCCTCAATGGATATTGGGCTAGGAAATGGAGGCACTTTAATGGAATTAGAAGTTGAAGCCTCAAACACGTGGTCCTTCGAATGTGGTGAAAACGAGTCCATTTTATTTATTGTCGCGATGGCACTAACGTCTCCTTTCAGAATTGTTTGTTCCCTTGTTTCGCCGAATACATCCCAAAACGATTTTTCATCCATAAATTTATGAATACCCTTTTCAATTAAGTACACGTATTCTTTATCATTAAAATCTTCATCTCGAAAACCGTTGCTTTTAATTCTTTCAAAACATGAATCTAGCCTAATTTTTTCCGCTAAAGTGTGAGCCTTGATATTATCAAATTATGAAACCTCGGTTTTATCATGATCATTTGAAACTTGGGATCTACTTGTGAAAAAGTTCATTTCATCCTCCCCATATTTCATAGTTAATTTCCCACCGTGAACGTCGATTACGGCTCGAGCCGTCGATAAAAAGGGTCGACCTAAAATAATGGGACATTTAGGGTCACACTCATCTCGGAAATGACGAAGTCCGCGGTAAAAATGAACTTTCCAATTTTAACATAAACATCCTCGTCTATTCAAATTGGTTTTAATGGTGTATAATTTGCTAGCTCGATAGTCATGTTCGTGGGGGTAAGTCTAGGCAATCTCATCAATTTCCAAAGAGAATGAGGGATGAGATTGATGCTAGCACCTAAATCGGCAAGGGCTAAACATCCCTCAATCTCGGAAAAATCACAAGGTAAAAGAAATTGGCCCGGATCCTCTTCCTTTCTCGACATATGCCTTTTCGGGTTTTTAAGAAGGATCGAAGCATAAGTATCCTTAAGGTTCACTTTGGTAAGGTCGATAAAGCTCTTTTTGTGAACCGTGGATGGAATTTTAGGTACACGAGGGTGTGCACTCTTTTCCTTCGTCACCACGTTCATCCCCTCGACTTTAGAACATGAAGACGTTTTAGAAGTGGAGGGTTGAGAAGAAGGAACAACTCTAAATTTATCAAGGTTAGGGGTAATCATACGACCTTTTCCACAAGACGAGGCGGCTTTGACATGTTCCTTCGGATTATTCACGGTGTCACTAGGTAACGTACTCGATGATGCACCCGAAGTCTTGTTCATTATGGCCGAAAACATCTTTTTAATGTCGATTTGTCCTTATTCAATTTTAGTATTTTGATTTTTCAATGTATTGGAAAATTCCGTTTTCAAAGTACCATTGTCCCTCTAATCGTCTCATATTAGCCTCATTTGTTTTCATGTAATCTTGAAACTCGTTTGACGAACTATATTGATAAGAATTAAAGTTCCCTTGGTTTTGATTATTTCTTTGAAAATTTCCTTGATTACCGCTTGAAAAATTGTTTCCTTGATTGTTGTTTTGAAAATTCTAGTTTTGATTGTTGTTATCTCGATTTTTCCAACTCAAATTCCGACCTTGACTATAATTTCCTTGATTCGAAAAATTTCCTCGTTGATTATTATTCCCATGAAAATTGTTTCGGTTTTGATTAAAATTAGTGCCTTGATAATTTCCTTGTGATGGACCCGCGTTGTTTTGATTTTGAAAATTATTGTTTCCATTTAACGCATTTACACTCGACGTTTGTCCATCCGTAGCCGCACACTCCTAATAATTATGAGGTTCACCACACAACGTACACAAAGCCTCAACCGCTTTCACCGTAGCTGGAGCGTCTTTCTTTTGCATCTCAATGAGAAACAACGTAAATACATTCGTCAAATTATCGACTTTTGTGTCAACTCTCTCAGTATCGCGATTAGAATTACTAACATTGGTGACATTGGCAACAGTCGTTGTGCTACGGAGTTGGAAAACCTTGGATCGATTTTCGATAATCATCAAAGCGTCTTTTGGAGTTTTACACAAAAAATGCCACCGGCGGCGGAATTTAACAAATCTTGTTCTTGAAAACTAAGACCGTTGTAAAACGTATCGATTTGGTGTAACTCGGAAAATCCGTGGTGAGGACATTTCCTAAGGAATTCCTTAAAACGATCCCACGCGTCTCTAAACGATTCATTCGGCTTTTCTTCGAACCTCGTGATCTCGTTTTTGAAAAACGTGGTCTTAGACGGTGGAAAGAAATGATTAACGAACTTGGAAACGAGATCCTTCCACGTAATTATGGAATTAGGTGGCTCTTTCTCGTACCAATCTTTGGCGGCACCATCGAGCGAGTACGAAAAAATCATAAGCTTAACAACATCGGTATCGACGTTCTTAAACTTGCTCGTGGCTAAAACACGATCAAAATTCCGAATGTGATCGTGAGGATTATCCGCCTCACGACCTCTAAACTTTGTCGCTTGAATCAAAGATAGCATTCCGCTCTTGATTTCAAAATTCTCTGCTTCGATAGCGGGAATTACGATCACGTATCCATAACCCTCGGTGGGTGCTTGGAGCAACTCCATCATCGTACGATTCTCGGTCATCTCGTCTACGGTTTCGACAATGATATTAGGAACGTCCGTTTCTAAATTTCATCTTCGTTGTCGATTCCTTCGATTTCGATTGCGTCGATTCGATGCGTCGCTAGAATTCGTATAGTCCTTCGATCGAGTGCGCATGCAATAACGTAAAGAATGGGGGGTAGCAAAGAAGATTCTTTTTGGGGTTTTTCGTTTTTTCAAAAAAAATTTGCTTTTGATAGTTTTTAAATTTTTTTGGATTTTCGGTGTATTACGTAGATATTGATCCACAAAAATTATCCACAAATCAAAGTCTTGATTAATGAATCCAAAGAGGAATGAAGGAATTTACGTCAAGTAAAAACCCTCGTCAACTTTGAAATGCTGGCGGAACACCAAGACGTTTCGAGGTTCAATAATAAAAGATCACAAAAATAGATGTATTAATACTTGAGTGGTAAACCCTTAATCAATCGTCACTAAATCGATACGCACAAGCAAGCGGGGCAAACGAGCACTACAAAAATAAGGGCCTTTTAGGACCTTTTTCTGGGACACCTTTTTAAGCAGCGTCCTAAAAACGCATTTAATACGATGCCTTAGTTTATGAGTCCTATTATCATGGAACCTAATAGGACGTTTCCCGTATTGGTCTTATTAGATTAGTTTTGTAAGACACTTACTCATTTGAGTCTCGTTATGACACAAATAATACGACACTTTATATTTGTGTCATATTATCTTAAGTTTTATAGGATTCTAAGCCATAGAGGTCGTATTATAGATAATCTAATATGACACATATAAATGTGTTATATTAGATAATATTTTATATGACACTTATATGGTTTGGTCGTATAATGAAGAATTTTATTAGGACATTTAGTATGTGGGTCATATTAAATAAAGTTTATAGGACACTTATTTGCTTAGGTTTTATTACGAAAGAAACTTAATATGACACTTGATATATAAGTCTTATTATAACAGTTTTATCATAGTCGATACATATTGTTATCGTATTTAGCAAAAATCAAAAGTATTACGTAGATTTATCAAGATTGAAAAAATCGTTAGATAATAATCGAGTTCAGTACCGCCTAACAACCACTTAAACATATTAAAATTTAACACTGTATATATGCTTGATTTAGCCTATTTTAACTTGATTCGACCGATTTATGCCCGATCTTATTGATTTTTATCTAATTATTTGGTATGTTGATCGATTTTTTGCTAAACTAATTAATAAGGCCGATTAATGAAAATCTGTGCGGTTAATCAAACATATATACGTTCTTTCTTTCTTGAATCCGAAAGAAAATACTTGAGTTCTCCCAATAACTCCCACCTAGCAGTTAGGCGTCGATTAATTGGAGATTTATACTAATTTTGTCTTACTAGATTTTTACATCATTGCAAAACCGCCCTACACCACATTTCAAACTAATTAAGTCGAGAGTGTCATTTAAGAGGCTAAACACAACTTCAATCATGAAACTGAAAGCTCGGTTAAACTTAAACGAAGTTTTGATCATTAAGTTTCATGATCAAATGAAATTTTGATATATAAATCAATTATATATTAAAATAAAGCTTGACACGTTCATTATACGTATGAGGAATACAAACATATAGCAACTACATGAAATCTTGCAATTGAGACAAATATATGTGAATCGAGTTTGTCAGACGATATAAACTCAATTTTACACAAACTACTTGATCAATATATCAGGTGCCGTAACACATTAACATAAAAACATTATAAAATTTTATATTGTTTTTGGCTATCCTAAACTTAATAAAAAAATTATACATGTAATTTTAATTATGTTTATAATTTACATTAAATTTATACCCGCCTTTATTAAAATGTTTACATTTTTATTTATACTCGTCTTTTTTTACTTCCCGCCATAACTTTTTATTAATCCCTACTATTTTCCCCCTAAAATGATTATATTTTTGTCTTAATCCCGCCATTCTTAAAGCCCAACCCAAAACCCATTAGTCTTCCATCTCAGTATTTATATTAGATCCATTTTTATCCCTTTTCATCTCTCGACACAATAACAGCTTCATAACCTATTATCCATTCTATCAAAACAAGGTAAACCCATCTTTGGCATTATTTTAATCATTTATTTTTTGATAATACTATTCTAGGTAAATCCGTCTATGATAATCATTTATCTTTTAATCATTCTTTTAATCAATTATTATCATATTTTTCGAGATCTTTAAACCCTAGTTTTTTGTTCTTTGATTAATTGAGTTTGATTATTTACTATTTCATAATTAATTGATAAAATTAGTCAATTAAGTATGATAATCATCAATTAGGACAATAATAAAACATTTAATGGTTTGATGAATAATTCATTTTCAGAAGATGCCGTCAAGGAAGAGTAAGAGGGCTCGCACTAGAACCGGAAATGAGAGGAAACAAGTTGAAGAAGTACCTCAGATGGAGTCGAACCATTCAAATGATGCCAAAGGTGTGTATTCATTCTAGAGTAAATACAAAATGTGTGCTTGTTTTTTTAGATGTTGTTTTTTATTTTTTTGTGTAGTATTTATTAAAAAAATGTCAATTGTTTTTTTTAGTTGTTTGCTATCATTTTTTGATCTTATATGTGTTCTTTGTCATTCATCCACAATAAGGACACCTTATAGGTAGATTATGTTTTTTTCTTTTAGGTATAGTTTTGTAGTTCGGTTAGGCTATATTGTATGCAGGGGCAGACCCACGTTGTGTTAAGGTTGTTCCCGGGCACCACCTTGGAAACCGAAATCATATAGAGATGATGCATGAATTTTCTAGGACCTACCTTAGAAAATTGTTAGGAACCACCTTAGATTGATTTTAAACTAGAAAGAGGTAAAACTGAGGATACAAAACCTGTAGTTTTTGTTGTATTGGATAAGGAAAAAGATAGAAGATGAAATGGTGAAGATAGAAATGAGTTGAGGAAGATGATGAATATTATATAAAGACATTATCTTTTGAACAACACAAATATACTGTTTTGAGTAAGTTAAATAAAGACATAAATGTTAATAAGGATGATACACAAAAAATGTCAAGCCTGCAAATAGCTTGTTGTAGTCGTGCTGTTTGTGTAAATATATGTCACAGTTGTTCGTTTGAAGATCACAACAACCATACACAAACACCGAGTTGCAAAATACTTGACTATTATTACGTAAGTGTAATGTTTCTCTTGAATGAACCATGCCATAATTAGGGGTGTCAATATTTTTTACTCGACCTGAACCTGACTCGACCCGTTCGGGTTAGTCAGGTCAATCCGACTAACCCGAATTTGAAATCGGGTCAGACATCGGATATAATACTTATGTCTAATTCGGGTTCGGGTCCACCCGATTGACCCAAATAAGAAATTTTTTTATTTTTTAAATTAAAAATAAATATAAGTTCTATTAGAAAATAAAAGAAAAGTTTTTTTAATAATTTACCCGAATTCGGGGTGACCCGAACCTGAGACCCGACCCGATAAGGAATTGGGTTATCGGGTTCGGGTGGTATTTGGGTCGGTTGTACCAGGTCGGGTGTTTCGGGTTATCCGATGATACTAAGAATGGGAACTATTTTAAACCAAGTAACGTATGACTGTTACAAAAGTAAAATGCTAATAAAATAAAACTCTAAACGACAATGAACCAAATTTTATATAACCATTTCATATATCATAAATCATAAGTTCATAACTGGGCCATTAGTTTGCAAACCAAATCACAGTATAGCACAATTAGTTTACATAAACCAACATGTAAGTCATAGCCCATTTTTTTTACTTACTTTCCAATTTGTATAGCATTTCATCACGTGCATATATTATATGTGTGAAGCACCAAGTAAATGCATTAGATATATATGTGTGCAGGCTGCAACAATAATATCAAAAACATCATGTACATATTTATTTATGAGGCCTTATTTCAAGTACTATTTTCTGTTGGCCTTATTTCAATCTCTGTAACTAAAGTAACAGAAACCTTACTAGCAAAACCTGCCCATTTGGTGATCACGTAAAAATATATATTTCAACCCACCTCAAAAGCAAATGTAGCAAGTCAACCAAACCAGCCCATAGCAACAGACCCAAACACTCTAAATATACCATCACACAAACAAATGCAACAAGGACTATAAATAATCATTTGCCATCAGCCCATCACAGACGCAACAAGAACACTGTAAGAAACTTCAAGTAGCAGACTTGAACCATAAATATTACTCCATAAAAGTAGAAGCAAACATCTGATAGAACAACTTAGCCGTGAGCTTGCTGAGTTAAAAATGAGAGATTCTCAAAGGCAAGGGTCAACTGAAAATGCTATTTGTGGTACAAATGTAGCTAGCGAACCTCGTCCTTTACGGATACTGTGTTTTATCTTAATTAATATATGCACCCTTATTAATTTCACTATGACTTTTAATAGTGCTAAGTACTGTATATTGTAGGTTGGAGCGCAGGTATACATCAAAAGCATCTTCAACCCTAATGAAATTATAGCCAAGGGAAGGATTAACAGCTTAGATCCAAATGAGATTGTTGGAGGTGAAGAGATAGGACCAACTTGGTGTGAGGTAAATATTCAAGTGCCTATAAAAAAAGATGAACACTTGGTGAGGCGATATGGTTTGTTTGTCACAGTTTATGATGTTGTTGGTGCAACTATGTTAGCCCTAAAATGTCAGCGCCATTTATGGAATTACATTAGTTTAATATAGCCACACACATAGGGACTAGTTTTGTTAAGTTAGAATAGTTCATGTGTGTCTAGGCTATATATATACCCCTCCATACTTCCATAGAGGGGTGAGGTTTTCCCATTATTCTTGTTCTACTTTCTCTCTCAATAAAACACACACATTTAATAGTGTATCACTTTCTCTCTCTAAAATGTCTAAACATTTCTTTTATCCTCCCCGACCTTTGGATCACCCCTAAATAGCTTTGAATTTTATGGTTAACAATTGGTATCAGTGGCTAACCAGGGGTGCTTTGTGTTTTTTGTTTGCTTAATCTATGGTGTTCGTGACTTATTAGTGCTTATTTTATAAGATGCGGTCTAAAAACAGTTTGGTGTTTGAAGTTTTATGTCCGAAAATTCCCAATATCCATCCATCTCATATTTAAGTGTCACGATGTCCAAAACAGTTTCTCCATGTCACGGTTTTTCTTATCTTTTTGCTTGGGTAACAGTGTCAACTACTTGTCCCATCTGTTTTTATTGTCCCATCATTTTTTATGACATATCTAGATGTTTTTGTGATTCTGGTATGAACATATGCATAAAAAATGTGTCAGATCAGAAAAACTTATCAGATCCATTTTTCTGGAAAAAGGACAAAATATCCAAAGATCCACTTTGTCGGCTGTAAAACCCTTTTCTGATGGTTACATTCCGATGATCATCTTTGCGATGACATTTCGATGGAGTGCACAACATTGCGATGGACTCATTGCGATGGACTCATTGCGACATGGAGATACATTGCGATGACTAGTTATATTTTTTAGAAAGACATTGCGACATAATGACCAAACTAGAAAATACCGAGACCTATCAACAATCCAACACCCGACTCTAATCTAATCCCATCGTCACTAACTACCACATCACGTTTAATCATCTCCAACTCTTCAACCAGACTCTAAACAGAAATGAATTAATATTAACAAGATCTCAGTCAATCTATTTTGTATATCGACATGCAAGCCAAGATCTATGTAGATCTAACACAAAACAGAACTCATCACTGATCTTTGTTAACCTTGTTTTGATATTCGAATTAAGAAAGGTTTATAACAACTTTGTTATAACCTTATTTTGTTTCGTTTATTCACATAATCAACCCATTCACTCACCTACCTGAGATATGACCTTGAAGCCAACACTGTATACACACGATTCAGCTTGATCTTGATAAGAAATCATGTATACATGTGCTTCAGATGTCAAGTGAAATTAAAAAGGTTAATGGTTGTGGTAGTTGTGTTCATGATTAAAGATGAGATTGAGATTAGTTTCATGAATAGATTGATGGGGTTTGATACTAATGGTGGCTGTGAAAGATCAGTTTTGAGATTGAGTGATGAGATGAAAAAAATAAGCGGCGGAGAAAATGAGGTTGATAGGTTAGGTTTACTATGAGTAAAATTAGGGATTATGTTTTATATATATCCTTGATAGAGGTAGATTGAGCTACATTGGCCACTTGGTAGCCTCAACATAGTGCACTTCGTAATATAAAATTATGTTGGCTGATTTACTGATTGTAGGGCTCAAATTCTTTATTATGATTTGGGTTGTGTATCTATGAGTGGCGGACACATATTAGTATATCACTGATATAAGGATTGGGCTAGATATGATAGGGCTGTTTGAATTGCAAAAAGGGTGTAAGGCTTCGATTATTTTTTAATGATGTAGACTGACCGTGTACTATTGGACCAGAATTGTGTTATCGGGCTCTAGTGATTTTCATATCCGGGTATTGGTTATGGTTCGAACGAAAATGCTTAAACAAAAAAGAAAAGTTTAGGTTTGATAACTAATATTATCGAAAAATATTCGATGGCTCACCACCGAGGTCGATCCGCGCATTAGTTGGGCATGTGACTGACGTTGGGCTTTATCGACAAGTTATCTAGACAAATTATCCTTTAATGATATTTTATCATTTGTTCTAGATAACAACATTCTCAAACACAACACCAAAGCAAATAAAACACTTAACGCTAAAACGATCCGATATAAGATTCACTTTAACGACAACGGCTAGTTTTGATTCTACAAAGACAAGTGATCACGAAGTGGATTTGGTATTCTTTATTTGAGGCGTCTACTTATTTCACCATCGAGTCTTCCTTCTATTTTCTACCCCTTTTCTTCAAACCCAGTCTATCGATTGATGACTTGCTTGGGCGATAAAAATTATTATTGAGACTTGAATTATCTGGTTTCCACTTTTAAGGGGTGGATGGTCGACGACATGGATAACTATCATTTTTGGGAGCTTTGTTGTAGTTCTCAGTGTCACACGCAGTTTCTCGTGTGGATAACTTCAAGAGGTATAAGAGACTTGTTTTTGCACCGTTCTTCAATCGACATAAGTGCAAGCTTAAGTAACAAATTTGGGGGATTGTACTTCAGTTTCAAGTTTGGAATATCGGGTTTACTTCACATGTGGTCACAACAAATATCCGAATGAATTCGAGGTTGGTAAGTTAGACAGAGAGAGATGGAATCAGCAATCAATTCTCACGGGATATTTATGAGCCTAATAACGACAATGGTACTTCATAGTCTAAGCAAAATTATTTCAAAGTTTCTCAACAAATTTCAGAACTTTTCAATACATTTTCTTAAGACTAAGAACTTCTCGAGTATATGGACGTCCACGATAATGATGCTTCCGAGAGTTTGAAATCATAATGGGGGAAGATCGTGTACTTTGAAGTAATCATATCAACTTCCAGGGGGGAGTAGTGTACATGGAATGGTATCTACTTCACTTTATAATGTTTTTATGAAGTATTCTGCAGACGTGAGAAGAATTGTTGCTGATTTCCTGCATGTTACCCCAAACAGATTATCACCAAAAACTAAATGACATGAAACAGTATAGAAGCAGTGTTATTTGGTGTTGTTCTTCTACAAATTTCCGTTATGCGCTTAAACCGATGAGCTAGAAGATTTTTCAAACTACATCAAAGTGTCAGAATATGCTTAAGATACAGATATTGGTTTGGGGGGAAGTTGACTCAGAAACTTCGTCAAAAAGAAGTCTATGAAGAAAGTTTTTTAATACATGCTGCATGAATTGGGGGGGAAGTTAATCTAATCATGAATATTACAATTGTTCCACAACAAGCAAATACAAAGAGGATTCAAGCTGAGGTACAAGTTATGAAGACAAGAAGACATAGAAGACATCCTCAGCATTGGAAACACCTTGGAATACTTTATTTTGTTGTATTTGTAGTTTTTAGGAACATTGTAAGTAATTTCGTATGTCTCCACATTGGGGGAAGATTGTTAGCCCTAAAATGTGAGCGCCATTTATGGAATTACATTAGTTTATATAGCCACACACGCAAGGACTAGTTTTGTTAAGTTAGAATAGTTCATGTGTGTCTAGGCTATATATATATCCCTCCATACTTCCATGAAGGGGTGAGGTTTTCCCATTATTCTTTTTCTACTTTCTCTCTCAACAAAACACACACATTTAATAGTCTATCACTTACTCCCCTCCTCCGGATCACCCCTAAATAGCTTTGAATCTTATGGTTAACAAACTGTTGCATGGCCTTGCCCTTTGTTTTGGTATGTCGACTTGTTAAATTCTATGAATTTAGTAACTATGTTAATTTTGTTTCTGCAACTTCTTTCATATTGGTCATTGATTAAATCTTGAAATCTTATGTTTGCGGGTTGTATGATTGTAGGTGGTAAGTGAGGATGATGCATGAAGATGATCCATGATGACTCATTATCGACTTTAGTTTTGTCCAATTTCCATGTAATAAAATTTAGAAGAATATTTAGGATGTTGTTAAGCTTATTGTGTTAAAACTTCTTATTATCTATATGAAATCTCTTTAAGCTTATACTTGTTACAACTGTTAGTCATTAATATTTTTTTCATTAGAATTTTTCTTAAGACCTGCTAATGGCCTCATGAAAGTGCATTGAAAACAAGATTTTTCTAGATATAAAAGCGTCTTATGTTGTATGATGTCAGGACATTAAGTTGGGTCTTAACACGCACATGTGTATTAGGACCTTTTTTGCGCTTAAATAAGAGTTCATGGTACACACGATTTTGTCCTAAGAAAACACTTTTTAGGACACATGTTTGCGTCTCAACACATGATACAAGGTTAACATATCTTAGAACACTTTAAAGCGTCTTATTATATTGTCTACTAGGACATAGACTGTGTCGTAAAAAATGTTTTATGGGACAATTTTTTTTGTTTCATAATATTGACACTTATTAGGATGGTTACAAGTGTCTTAATAATTTTTATACTTAATACAACGCCTTTATATGTGACACTTCTTTCATAGTCTTATTATGTCAAAGGTCCTACAAAGTCATATGATAGGACACTATTCAGTGTCTTATAAAGCCTGATTTCTTGTAGTGGAGGCGGCGCGAAACACTTAAGAGCCTTTTCTCCTTAGGTTGTGAAATACAACCGCCTTATACCCACCTTATAGTTTTTAGCAATTGAGATTAAATATCTTACGAGTATTTATCTATTTTTCCTTCGATTTTTTTGTTTGATCGATACACTCTATAATGACCGAAACGCCCACTATCGAGGTTCGATTTATCGTGTATTTGGATAATATTGTGTATTTGTTGTTCTACGTAATATAATATAGTAATCACAAAAAAACGAAAACGATAAAATGAAAAAGATTTGTGTGTTAATTGAGCAACAATTTAACAAGATTTATTTAGATATTTATTTATAGTAAAAAAATAAAAAAGAGTATGTACAATATTTACGCTTTTCAAAAATGAAAAGCAAAAACGTACTACTCACACAAACACGATATATATATATATATATATATATATATATATATATATATATATATATATATATATATATATATATATATATATATATATATATATATATATATATATATATATATATATATATATATATATATATATATATATATATATATATATATATATATATATATATATATATATATATATATATATATATATATATATATATATATATATATATATATATATATATATATACATATATATATATATATACTAGCGTCATAACCCGCCCAACGGGCGGGGTCGTTCTTTTTAATGTTCTAGAGGATTTATTGTTTGTGCGTTTTTACTTTGTTGTTTATTTAATTTAACTTTTATTATATTTCAATTATATTTTACGCTTAAGTAATGTTAAGTTTATATTTAACATAATTTTTTTTTTAAATAAATTAATTTGAATTTGAATAAAAATTTCATAATATTTTTAATTTTTTGAAGTCCGTATAATATATTTTGTTAAACAATCCGAAATTTTATAAAATAAGTCTAAACGCATTTTGTGTGTTGGCAGTGTGTACATTTTTTTATAGAAAACCGGGTCAACCTCGCGGTCCAACTGGTGACCCAATGACTCCACTGAATCGATTAAAAATCCGATTTTCAAAACAATGCTAAAAGTAAAAATTTATTTTGTAAACTTATGTTAATTCTTCACCCCTTCCACAAGTCACTATATTATAGTTTTTGCAGACCGCCATCTGAATATTACTGTAATAAATTTACAAATTATCTTAAGCAAAAAAAGTTAAGGAACAAATTAATCGTAAATCATTAAAAGTTAAATTAATTTCTTTAATATCACCAATTAACAAACCAACTTAATTTTTATTAACATGATTCACAAACCTGAAATACTCCCCAATTCATCATACACCAAAAATTATAAACTAACTAATCGAAATAAAAAGAATAATGAAAGTTATGAATCGGATATCGGATGTCGGTGAACATGTAGAAGAAAAGGAGAATCCCCTAACAAATTGGACATCGTCAATAATAGAATATTATCAAATGATGGTTTGGAATTCAATAATCATCTATTCCCAAGTCTCAGTTGGAGGAGACATTTCTACGTGGTAATAATTGTACTTCGTTGACGTTTGATAGTTATCTGTAAGATGGCAAAAGTAGCCCATGTAACATTCCAAAATAAGGTTGGATATAAGATAGGCCTTTTTTTATTATGGCTCAGGATGAGCCACAAACATTTTTATTAAAGGAGAGTGCAAAAATCATTAATGTGTTTTGTTGAAAATCGAATTATATTTTTCGTTAGTTTTTTAGACATCAACCATTTCTCTGCTAGTGAACGGTACATCATACATCCCTCTGGACGGATGATACAAATGATTTTCTTGTTAAGAAATAACAAAGTCTAAAAAAGAGGGTATTCATGTCTTTTCTTTTTAGAGAGATGTATAGTGACCTTATAGTTTAAAAAAAAAACATTTTTTTGGAAAAATGTTTTTGTCTAAAAAAATAAATTTTTTCGAAAAAAATGATATTCCTTTTTAAACTTTTTTATCGAATAATTTTTATTTCGAAACAAGTTATTTTTAAATAAGTTTTATTTTTTTTCCGAAACAAGTTATTTTTAAAAAAAATAACTTTTAAAAAAAGTTTGTTTCGAGAAAAAAATAAACTTTTATTTTAAAATAAATTGTTTCGAAAAAAATTAAACTTATTTAGAAAAATTAAACGTTTAAAAAAAATAAACTTTTTGAAAAAAATTATTTTCGACATTTAAAAAAAAGTTATTTAAAAAAAAAAGTTTAGTCGTTTTTTGAAACAATCTTTTTCAAAACAAAATTTTTTAAAAATTATTAAACTTTTCTTTTTCAAAATAACTTGTTTCGAAAAAAAATAAAACTTCTTTTAAAAATAACTTGTTTCGAAAATAAAATATTTTTGAGAAAAAAGTTTTAAAAAAATATGAATTTTTTTCCAAAAAACCTTTTTTTTATAAAGACACTTTTTGAAAAAAAAAGTTAATGATAATGATCATAAGGCACCAAATTTTCATTACTCATCTTTTTGCATCATATATATTTTTGTGTCACAATTGCAATTCTCGAGTTTAACAGACTTTACTACTCGATGTCAAGTAGATGATTGAATGACTCAGTGCAATATAAACTTTGATTAGCTTCTGGATTATTTTTTGAATGTTATGTTGGTGTAAAAAATAGTATACTGAAAACACAACCCACATAAAAAAGGCATATATATAGCATGATGGCAAGAGGATTGCACCAAGCACAACATGAAACCTAAATACCCATATACAGTCATTGTGGCGCGTGATTGACCACGACAGCAACACGAACCGAACATGTACAGTTTTAATCCTCGCGTTCAGGCCACAGGCCGCATCAGGAGGTTGGGAGATTAACAAAATAGGTTTGTTAATAAAAGATTAGCACATTTAACACAACTTAAGTTATTTAATAATGCAACGAAAATTTTGTGACAAATGAAAATCAAAGAACAAAAAATAAACAATGATACAACCTTCAACTGTAATCATTTCTTGTTGTCCATTATTTTGCCAGTATATATTAATTCTTGGAAAATCTGTCTTTTTTAGAGCGTTTGGTCACTAATATATATATATATATATATATATATATATATATATATAGAGTAGGGATCCAGTAAGAAGAAAAAATAAAATGAGAAGAATAAGAAGAAATCCTGACCACAAATTCCACAAAGGAAGGAGAATTTTAAGGGGAGATGCATCTGACTTTGTAGGTGGATCTGAAATGTGTGGCTGTGGTTTCTTCTCATTCTTCTCATTTTACTTAATCTTCTTATTTGATCCTAACTATATATATATATATATATATATATTCAAGTTTTGGTAACTGTACTTTTTTATATACATGTGGGTCACTAAACAGCTTTTTTGTTCAGTTGGGGTCACTAAACTGGATTTGTTAGCAAACAATTTTTTACATCTTGCCAAAGGTGTGAGCGTGTAACCAATAGACTGATTTTAGTTAAGCGAGCATTCTTGGCTCTTGCTACCTGCTATAATACCTTTCCATTTCCACGGAAACTGGGCATACGAAGTATATAACCAGAAGCAATTGACTTATGCCACCATTAATTTGGTTGTATAATTGTGCCTTGTTAATTTATCCTATATATAAGAAAACATGCGCTGAATATCTGAGAACGTTTACCTAATCTGATCCATAGATATTGGATTGCCATCTCATAACAAACTTGGTCCTGTAGAAGAAGTGATGAAATCTTTCAAAGTTCAAATGCGGTAAATAAAAAAATTGATAAAAAGGAAACCCATAGAGCATGCCAGGCAGACCAGCTACAAAACCAACATATCATATCAAAAGATGCAACACTATGATATCAAATAACATTTAAAGTCGTATGAAAAGCAGTAAACTTTCAAGATATACCAGCGATTATGATCACTCTTGGTTCTCAATTTGAAATCTCTGACGATTGACCAGCTTGCGTATCAACTCCTCTTCTACAGAGCGTATAGGATGTTTAATCCAAATCAACTCTACCTATGCGATGTGAGACATCACCCAACGCTCTAAAAAAGACAGATTTTCCAACAATTAATATATACTGGCAAAATAATGGACAACATGAAATAATTACAGTTGAAGGTTGTATCATTATTATTTATTGTTTAAATATGCTCTTCAATGAAATTACAGCTTTGTTATGGAGCAAACCTTGTAATAACCTCATTGGTATCACCATCCCACTAAAGAACACAGAATTCTTTTTGTGGCAATGAACGGAAGGTCTTGGTTCACCCTTCAAAAAGCAAGAACATACACCAATAAAACGAAATGAATGAGAGAAGATTGTATTTCTTAAAAACAGCACGACTCACATGAGGACGGCACAGTTCGGGAGTTGCAATTCGTCTATATATTGGCACATCGCTGTTTTTTAAATAATCTGCAGGTGTTAATCATCTATGGTGCAGCTACACAAATTTAAAAGATATGGAGATATAGAACATATAGGATTGATCAAACTATATCAAAGTGTACCGACTGTTAACTGTGTATTGTGTAAACCTTTCTATATCAGTAACTTAAAGTCTTTAAAATAGCTACATACATCAAGAAAACACCTAGAAGCGAATATTAAGTCTCAACTGAAAGCATGATTATAATCATGATAACGGACGTATTTGTAAATTAAATGTGACATCCATTTTGATCCCACACAGGACAAACTACAACAATGCACTATTAGAACCTCTTTAGTTACGACATAGTGAGCGATTTTCTAACCGTGACATTCTGTAATTCAGAAGTTTCTTTGTTGTTCATTGGCAAGTTCCAAAGCTTTCACAACCAACCACGAACACTTGAACTCTTTTTTGGCTGCATTTAGGTTATGCTGATGCAATGAGATAGTCTTGTTTACAGAATCCAAAAGAGGCTGTTGAAGCACTTTCATACCGAAATGCTGAATTGAGAAGTCTTTTAGGGAATCTATACATTAAAAGTCAGAAAGAGACAAGCAACTCAGAACAACAGAAGGAAAAGGTAAAAGATTTGGAAAATGAATGTTCATTCCTACCTTTATAATCATATGAATGCTCAGTACTATCAATGATACCTATCTTTATATTATTCTTAATATGTGTCCCCTTGTTAAGCCGCTAATCTTTCACATTTAAGTTGAATGCATTTGTACACATGTTTATGTTATGCCAAGAACTTACTTTTGCAGCCAACAGATCAACTTTCTTTTCCTTTTGCCAAACACGCTAGAACCTGTAACAAATATCAAGAAATATAAATAAAAAATAGCCGATGTTATATAGCAATAGGCACCACAAACAAATGACGCACTCATGTGTGCGAACACCGGTTTCAGGTTCAGAAAAAAATGAATCTTGTATTAAAGAAAGTGGTACGAAGCTGTCTTGATTTATTTAAAGAGAATGGATTACATACTCCCGTGTTTGGGTGGTATTTTGCAAGCATTAGCTGCACTAGGTTCCTGCCTGCAACTAAAAACATAAATCAGATAAGGTCGCGAGCCTGAAAATAAGGTTAAACAAACAGCTTCCAGCTACTCGGCTCAAAATCAAGCTCATGATTTCCAGCAGTCCAAATCCAAGGTTGATAAGCAGTGCTACGTTAAGTGAACCTACCCCAACCATCCCATCTTGAATTGTCATGAAACTCACAGTGATCCGCATACGAATACGGATATACTTTGAGCTGATATATTTTAAACTAATATACTTTAAACTGATATGTGAGTATGGAAATGCAAGTAGCTTTTGGGTGATCTCAACCTGCTTCTGAAAAAGTTCTAGCCTCGCCTCCATTAAGCCGCTTGAGCATTTCTGAACTTCGAGAATGTTAGATTTTTTCTATCATCTATTAAATAATTATATGTTAGGATTATACTATATATACGCTAACGAACCTTCTGCTCCAAAAGAGGTGTTTGGTTCCTGTTATAAGAGCAACCAAACACCCCTTTTGCTGCAAAAGGGGTGCTTGGCTGCTATTTTATTTGTTTAAGATTGCATCCATCATGTGTCTTAACTAAGGTGGTCCATGAGGGTGTTGCCTTGGACCATCTGAGCCATCATTCCCAAAACCACATTCCCACTATCTCACTATCGCACCTTCTATATGGTTGTAAGCAAAACCTTAACTTTCATATGTAATGTAACTGAAAATTAATTGTGTTGTTACTCACAGCTTCCGATAGCATTCATGACATGTTTTTGCTCATAGTTGAGCTTATGCCGACTACCAATACTAATAATAACAATAATTAGTATGAGATAAGAGTGAGCTTACCTTGAGTATATCTTTTGTAGCAAAGGAAAGGCCCCTACCAGAACGTCTCTAGTGGATCACTGTGGGAAGTGGAAATAGCTCCAAACTAATAACCAAAAAACCACACACTTCATTGTGCCACATATTTTCTCCCTTCTAACTGCAAAGCCAAAAAGCAGCATACATTAAGAAAGTTGTGGAGCTAACCATTGGTCCATCTCCTGGAGTTGGTACTGGTAATGCTGACACGTCTGTACTCCACTGTAACCTCGTACTGAATCATCCTACAACGTCTAACATGGAATATGACAACCTCGTATGCTGACATAGCCGCCACCTGAAAGTAATTACCAATCAATAGTAGGCCACGTGGCCCGATCATAACGACCAAACGCACCAGCAAGTCTCGCCAATAAATAAATAGTTTATCAGATGACCAGATACTCTTAGCAGGCTGTATATTAAGATGTCTGGAGTTCTTAGAAAATTCTGATCAATAAATAATTCTCTATAGATAATGAGAAAAAAACAACAATTTTGCGAAAATTGGAGACTTTATGTGAAGTGCAGACTAAAAGTCTTGTTGAATTAGGCTAAATGGATAGGTAAATAATACCCCAAGCTATGCCCTTTAAATAATAATGTAAGTTTTATTGTGCTTGGTGATTAAATAGTTAGAAAATGAAGAAAAAGAAAAGGTTACCTGTGTTGAGTCACTGTCCACAGGTCGCGCACCACACACAAAAAGTTCGCCATCCAACTTTGAGACTGCAACATAACAATCCATTATTCCAGTGTTATTTTGGATTGTGTATCATCTTGGACCCATACATATATATCTTCCACTTCATGTGCCAATGTATGCAAATGCAGATAGTTACGCCAGTTTAGAGATCAAATACTCAACGGATATTGATGCAATATTGAGCAGTGAAGACGAGGATGAAGAGGAAGAAGATGAAGATGAGCAGGTTCGGCTCAAAATTATCTCACGAGACAAAGGGAACTGAAAGAAAGTGTGAAAAGATGAGAAAGATGGCGAAGAGGAGTCTAAATATAATAGTTGCTAAGAACAGTTGACGGGATTCATATATTGGCGAGAGTGCATATCTTTTGAAACAATGAATTTTCAGTTTCCTGGAGCTTTTTTTAAAACTGCAATATAAAAAAGATTAGTTCATTCCATGAAAAAATCTGATGCATCAGATAAGTGTTTTATCATCATTATATTGTACCCCCAACAGACCACCACAGCCATAAAACTAAAAATCAGAGAAAGACAGCCACTTCATATAAACAACTAAACATATGAATATTACCTGTTCCTTGCACAATATGGGTTAAATATTACCCGCTCCTTTGACAAACAATTTTGAAGGCGTTTGATGGTGCTTTAAGGGTGTTTGGGATTGGTTAATAGCTCACTCCCACAACCTCTTTCAACTGCTCTTGTTTGACAAAAAACACGATTGTGATCCTACTTTAGGTAAAAGCAGTAAGTTCCATCCGAAAAACGCGAGTGTGATCCTTCTTTAGAGTATCGCTGTATGGGACACATACGAAAAACGCATCCTTCAGTTTCTTATAAATATATAGTCCAATTATTATCACATTTATTATATCCTGATTAATTTCTCATTAGTATTAATTTTTCTGGGCTAATGTGAGCTTTACACAAAAGAAATTACAATATCTTCTAATTTATGACACTAATAAAAAGTAGCAACCGTATTAGCGTATTATATATTCAATAGACACGATTTCGATCCATTCAAGAGAAATCATTCCTTAATGCCGAGTTGCTGTACCAAACCTAATTATAGGAATAAATAAAATAGAAATTAACAGGAAAAGAATCGATCAATACATTTTCCTTAATCTTAAAATATAACATAGAAAAATCATCTTTCAGCAAAATAATCTATAACTGTCAAAGGGGACAGAAGGCCAGATTATTTTGTGAATATAAACAGGCAAAACGTTGAGTGCCTACCTGTTGAGAGGACTTCTTTCCACAGCAGAACCATAAACATCTATATTGTGATGCAGAAAAATGACCAAACAGGAATATTTTGAAATACTTCACACAATAAGATGATAAACTAAATCAACATCCTATACAACCCATTGCGAGTGAGACCATTACTACTCAAGGCCTGCTGCACGGTTTATTGTGCATAGGTCCTTAAAGAGTAGGCAGTCACAACATCGACTCTAACTACTTCCTTAGATGTCCAGATGTTGCTCTAACCATGACAGTGGCTCAAAAAGATTAAAAGTTTAATGAGATAAGCAAGAGAACATCTAAAATTTGCAAATCAACATAAATTTTACTCAAAGTGGTAGATTTATATATTAAGAGCTATACATTAAAAATCTTACTACTTTGCCAGTCAACATAAATTTTACTTGAAGTGGCAGATTAATAAGGTATATCAGAAGTCTTTTCTGATCAATTTATTTTACCTCAACGGCTAATAGTATTTTGGGATCAATTCCAACATATACTTGGTGATGGAAGAGTAATTCATCCTTGATTTTCAGCTTTAGAAGTACCTTTGCAAAGAGGTGGTTCTTCATAACATTTACAAAACGCTCATCATCCCGCACTTAGTTGATAATATTTGCTACTAATACATCACTTCAAAATGCAATGAGCAGTCCCTGAACCTCCCTACATGTGATCGCTATAAAGAATAATGTATTTTTTTGTTGTAATATTGACAGTTAAAGTATTCACCTTGGCAGAAAGAATTAGTTTTTGACCCATGTTTATTCTTTTTTCAAGATATCTAATCAAGGTTAGTACTAACTTTAAGGATTAGCTGTTATCCTCATGATCCCCTCTAAATTAGAAGATATCAATGGCACTTGATTTGCAATCAAGGACACTCCTTCTTTTGCTTCCTTGTAGACACACTCCTGAACAAAAAAAAGGGAAATCGTGGCAGTTGTATGATCGGTAGCAGCAACTTTTAATTTTTGATTTATCGAATGAATAGCAGATAAATTGGTGTGTTGATTGTATGCAGTACTCTTGTATGATTACTTCATTGTGATACATATGATTAAATCTTTTTTATATACAGATCAATTTGTATTTTCTCATCACTTGCACCTCTGTAAAATGTATAATTATTCAAAAAGAAAAAAATGAACCTGGGTTATCCGATCAAATCATCTGTCATAAACGAACCTTTGTAAGAAAACTAATCCGAATAATAAATTTATAGGGAAGAATCGGTGATTGCTTATAGGTTACTTATAATTCCATGGAGATTATAATGGGTGAGGATTATGACAATGAGATTGGGTACCAATGGTAGATTCATTAGTGTTGAAAAATAGGTTTAAAAATTATAATTCAATTTTGAGATAATTTAAATGTGAGGAAGACAATAAAACCAAGGATCGAAGAGATGGTGTAGAGATGGTGACAGCTGGTTTTTTTATTAGGGTTTTTGTGTGTGTTTTTCACCCCGTGGTTGTGGGGGGAGAAAATGAAAAAAAAGATTTTTTGTATTATATATACCCACGGTATGAACGCACAATATTTACCAAAATGCGTTTTCATAAAACGTAAACCGGCCAATAGTGAGGAAAATTAGGCAACTTGTGAGATTTTTTAGGAAAATCTCAAATTCTATTGGTTTAAAGATGTGACTGGGATATGACTGGATTAAAAAGTGTGGTTTCAAATCATAATTATACCTATATATAATATAGATATATATATATAGATATATATATATATATATATATATATATATATATATATATATATATATATATATATATATATATATATATATATATATATATATATATATATATATATATATATATATATATATATATATATATATATATATATATATATATATATATATATATATATATATATATATATATATATATATATATATATATATATATATATATATATATATATATATATATATATATATATATATATATATACATATATATAGTTCAAATAAAATGGTGTATGTGCTTAAAATTGTTAAAATAAGAAGCAATGAAAAATGGGTACATGGAACATCTATTGATTAGTTTTGGCTTGTTTATGAATTGTTGGTTCGTGTATGAGTATTTTTAGAACTTTTAGTTCGTGTACGAGTAGTTGGTTCGCGATTTTTAATATTACTCATTTTTCGTGTATCAATTGTGTATCATAGTTTAGTAATTTATTGTAAACTCGAATGTAATTTGTGATAGTGTATCACTTAATTTTTGAATGAAATGATTATTTATGTTAATAATATTTTGTGAAGTAAAACTATGTATCATATGTATCAGGTATAAATTTGAACGTATCAAACTTTTAGTGGTTTTATATTAACTTTTGTGTATAAAAGTTATTGTTTTGTGTCTAATATTAAATAAATCTCATGTTAATTGATAAAAGTAATGGTTAAGATTACTTCTCATTTTAACAACTTTAAGCTATATATATATATATATATATATATATATATATATATATATATATATATATATATATATATATATATATATATATATATATATATATATATATATATATATATATATAGTGATGGGATCATTAAAAAACATCATCTTGGTAGAAAATATAGAAAACAAAAACAGATGCACCAAAATGTCAAACAGATGCACCATTTGGTATTTAATGCCTATTTTTTTTGTTTAGTGCATCTGTTTGACATTTTGGTGCATCTGTTTTTGTTTTCTATGTTTTCAACAGAGATAATGTTTTCTCTAGATCTCATCCCTATATATATATATATATATATATATATATATATATATATATATATATATATATATATATATATATATATATATATATATATATATATATATATATATATATATATATATATATATATATATATATATATATATATATATATATATATATATATATATATATATATATAGGAGGGTTAATGTAAGCTCAAAATTAAAATTATAAAAGTAAGAACTAATTTCAGCCATTAGATTGTTTGATTAAATTAATACTACTAATGAATGACTAAATAGCAATAAATATAGTATAAAGGGTATTTTCGGAAGAAAAAAAATTGTCCATCATTTCTTTTGTCCTTTTAACTTTTTCCATTCTAATGATTTCCCGATACATATTTATGCTAATATTTAGTTTTCATTAGATTTTTAGAAAAATCAACACAATGTAGTATACAAAAATATTGACAATGAAAAATACTTTAACTAATCGTAATCATAATCTAATGCCCACTAATCAACAAAAACTAATACATGGACATGGTGATACATTATCTTAAAATAAATGATGCATTTGGTACATCATCTCGAGTATAGTCAAACATCGGTACATTATTTCGAAACTAACTGATACATCATAATCATCTCGAAAATACTCATACATCTTGGTACAATAATGCATTATTTATGGTACATCATCTCAAAGAATAATAAGCAAGTATAACAGATCTATGGTATTTTAGCAGATTTGGAACACCGGATATACCATGTCATAGAAGTCGGTTTTGATAGCAGCAAGTGGCGCCTTCAGCAACAGCAGCAGTGGCGAGCTGTAGCAACAGCGTCGACATAACAACAACGACTAGTGTCTGGTAAATTGGGTTTTGTATCAAATTATGGCACATCCGATACATACGAATATTCTGGTACACCGGTACATCGTGGTTTCGTGAAACACATACAAAGATGTAACCGGTGTACCGGCAACAACAACCGCGTGGCAAAGTCTGATGACGACAACGACATAACGTCGGATCTAAAAAAACCATGGCCAATGTATCTAAACTCACCCAAGATTTTTGACAAAGTGGAAAACTCCGACGTGATTGATATATTAGGTGCTTGCTGGAAAAAACACATCCGACGGGACTGACGATTTTCCGGCGGGTTTAGACTGATTTGTGGCGGGTATCGATTTTCAGACATGTTTTTAGAGTGGTTAAATTTATTTTTGGGTTTTTATATAAGTGGTGATGGTAATGACTATATTTTATATTGAAAGTGGATATGATGTTCCACCTTTTTTTATATGTGAATGGTGATGAGATTGGAGTGCATTTTAATAATAGATCTGCGTAATTTTATGAAGGATGATGATAAAGACGTGTTTTGCTTTTTACATGTGGGAATGGACAATTTAGAATTAGGTAAATGTCAATAATACCCTTATGTGTTAATTGGTGCTATTAAATTTTCTTAATTAGTTATTTGCCACATGTTGCATGTTCATTGGGTCTTACAAGTTCTTATTTTTGTAACTATAAAAAGTTCTCATATGATCTAAATTCTATATATATATATATATATATATATATATATATATATATATATATAAGGCACTAAACACCTCCTCGGCAGCGGCGCTAAAATGATAGTAGTAAAATATACGCATTTAGGAAAAAGACGTATAATGGGCAAGTATTATATCTTATGATTTAGGAAAAACGCAAAATCGAATAAATACGAGTTCGTTCTCGAAGGAGGTGTGTGATGTGTGCCAATATTTATAAAATAATATTTGGATTAGTGATCGTTTTTTGTTGATAAGGATAGAAAATTAAAGACGCATTACACTAAAAATTACGCTACAACGCTAAAAACGTAAAATCGTAAAACTTGACGAAAAATGAAAGTACACTAAAACTTACCAAAATTTTAATCTAAGTTTAAAAAATGTAATTAAACCAAAAATGAAAACCAAAATTTGCAAAAGTTATTTAATTAATTTATATTAATTTTTAAAGTTTATTTAAAAACCCAAAATAAATAAAATTAATAAAACATCAAAATAAAAATTTTAATAAATGTAAACCTAGATTATATTAAATAAAGTCTAAAAACTATTTTTCTAAAAATTTAAAATATAGTTTACTATTTTTAATCTATTTTATATAATTTAAAAAGAAAATAATAATAAAAAAATTATTTAATAAAGTTAAAAATCTAATTTCACTTTAAAAAATCAAATTCTATAAAAATCTAAGGAAAAATGAAAAACTGAAAAAACCTAAACCAATAAGCTATAATCTGCTTATTGATGTTTGAATGGTAATAAATAAGCAAATCCTAACAATTCTTATTGAAAGTCCCTAAACAATGCTAGAAACAATAAACTTAACTATCAACAAACGTAATTACTTTTCAAACGTAATACTTATTATTGTATAATAAAGAATTACAAGTGTTATGGATAACACCGTTTGATGACAATGTGTTGTGCACACTTTGAATAAACTAAACCCTAACTTATGAACACAGTCACATCTGTTTGGTTCTATAAGTTCTAAGCATAAATGTGTGAATTCAATCAAAGTGTTAAACTTTAATGCTAGGCTACATAACCTATTTATAGTGGTACGAGGTTGACTCTAAGTACTTGTTGATGGTGACTACACTAGACAGACACTTGTCAAACCTCTGTCACAAGATGCTCTTCTATTCTTGGTAGTCTGCCATAATGCTTTTAGGAAAACAGAGCTGACACAGTTTCCCTTTTCTTCATAGTCTCGTACACACTAAGGTATGTACAAAGTGTGCTGAGTGTTAACAGGGTATTGCCACCCCTGTTATGTAACACCCCCAATTTCACAAGGCAGCGGAATATCAACATTGGGCGTTACTTCATAGCACATCACACACAGTCATAGAAAACGACCTCAAAAGAGACGTTTTATAAAATAAACCATTCGACAAAATCAGAGTTAACTAAAAAGAGGTCCCACCAGTTTATTCAAACCTTAAGAAATAATAAAGATTTGTCAAATGTATCGAATGGAAATTGTTTGTTTTGCCATTACTTTATCCCGCGCGACTCCATGCTCCAGTTGCTCAAACTTACACACCTGAGAATACATGCTAACAGTCAACACAATGGTTGAGTGAATTCATAGGTTTTTAAATAAACAATAATGGGGTTTTAAATAAACTATAGAGCTTTTGAACACAAGAATCTCATCCACTGTCGATAGTGCAACACATGCAATACCCAAAGTCCACGCTATTCTACTAAGCCATGACACCGAAGCCTTAAGTATAATAATGCCCTAGTCAGGTATCTTGCCAAATACCCCCTTACTTCTAATACAACACACCTGGCTGAGCCTCCAACCCACAGGTGCGACCTGCCCAGGTGGGGGCCATCCCCGATGGATCCATCCGTCTGTACCAGCGCCTACCCATCATAGGTAGTTAACCGGTTCATGGGTTTTAGGGACTTTCCAAATTTTGGCAATACAGCTCTTAGCAAATAGCGTTTCACAATCAACGCTTGTGTTCATCTTTCAAAAGCATTTAATCAACCTCTTACATTCATTTACAAAAACTTGTATTCGTTCAAAGCATATAGTCAAACAACGAATGTTTATTCACAAACATGTATCCTTCCAAAGGATATATATTATCTCATATGATTATTTTGCAGGCAACATGTATTCCCCCTCGCGGGTTTATAAAAACATATAAAGCAGTAAAAGCGAGGCTATGAACTCACCTTAGCGAAAGCGATTCCAAACGATGATAGTAATAGAGATGATGATGACAAGAGTAAACGAAGAAATATGATAAGATGGAAAGCCGCAAGCTTCTAACGATAACCTAAAATAAATATGGCGTGTCTTAGAATTGTACACGGCAACGTACAAAATTAAAATGAGTTTTATAATAGTTTCGTCGATAATGAACGATGACCGAATCGAGTTCTAATAATAATATGATTCATTTTAAAATATATCTCTACAATACGTATTTTTAGTTTTAAGGATATTTACATTTTAGTCCTTTAACTCTTACATTCGCAATTTAGCCCTTCTAGTTTTACATTCTACCTTTAAGTCCCTTAAGTTATAGATATGACCATGTGACCCTTGTTTAATAACTTTAGTGTAACTATAAAATTAACCCCTGTGGTTCAAGTTTGAAATATGTTCAAAACAGTCCTAGTAGTTTGAAGTATCAAAAAAATTACACAATTAGTCCTTTGCATTTATTTCGATTTCAAAGTAAGTCCAAAAATCCATGCAAGCTTATAGGGTGTTAAAATAAGTTAACTTAAGGAGTTCTAATAGTTTTAAAGCTAAATAAATGAGCTAGTAAGCTCATAATCCATAAATGGGTCGTTTTAAGATTTTCTAGGATTTGAAATAGAAGTGTGACGGGTTAGGACTTGGGACTTAGTTTTTACACTTATAAATAAATATTGCGAGCTTATTTGAAAAGCCTATAAGCTTTGATAAGATCATATGCTCAATAAAGCATTAAAACAACTTGCGAAAATAATTATATTTCACGTTTTGGAGACACAACTTGGTCGTATATTTCATATAGGTTAGGCGACGAATTGAAGGCTGCTATAATGGGGTTGTATACTCTCTTTGGTGAGGTTTATGATTATGAAAAGATTATAATAGCTTATTTGTAAGATTCAAAAAAATAATGGGGTCTAAAGTGACCTCGTTAACCACTGTTTCTATGGTTTTTGAATTCCCAAAATATGTTTAACTTATGTCTTTCTTACAAAATAATTATGACAAGATCTTGTACATGTCATAGAGATATAAAGGAGCTTATAGAAAAGATATGATCCTTACATAAATCCTAGATGAAACTGAAAATGTCGAAACGACTCGAGACGATGCGATATGAAATGCGATGGCCAAGTCAAGTGACTTGACCAGCCCTCATCTTTCCTCTTCCTCGGTTTGAATGTGGACTGAACCTTGGCCTCTCTTGTCGCATACACACTCCATGGCCTTTCATAGCTTCCTTTAATCATATTCGAGTCTTTCATAAGATAGTATATTTTGAAGATGTAATGAAATGGCCATGGAAGGATTTGGCTTTATATAGTATAGCAACGCTAGGTGTCATGGTGTAGGGAAGTCCTTAGGGCTTAAGTTTGATGACAAGGTGATGATTTATTAGTAAAATAATGGAGGTGCACACGGTATGTATTTGGTTCTATGAAAACGACGAAACGAATTGAAAAGGTAAAATGAAATATTCAGATATAGATAGGATGGAAGCACATACTTTCTATTTTATATACAAAAAGAAAAAAGATATATTATGTCTAGCATGTGGTATAGTCGGTTAATAGATTTATTTAGATATAAGCGGGTATTATCGAAACCCGATATATTAAAAGTTACATGATTTGAAAGTTATACGTAAAACACGAAAAATAAACACTTATATAAAATAAAAACATTGACATTATGAGAACATTTATATTTCAATATAAAAATGAGGCTTATAATTTATTAAACGTTAACGCGTCGAATAAACGAATGATGCTTAAATGCTTAACATAAATTACGAAGAATTTCTCGTAAAAAGATAAATTAAAACGACGACAATAGAAAATATTTCTATGTCATAACGAAAATGTTCACGGTCGATGGCGGACATGGACTTTGTCGATAAATAATAAAGGACACGTATATGATACGTTAAATCCCTAACCTTGTCGGTTAGTCAGGAATTCAATATTATTCGTCAAACAAACATGAGAAATAAAAGTTGAGTAATAAATATTGGTCTAAATACTAGAAATAAGATTAGATCTCGGTCTAAATGTTGGTTTTTAAGTTCGGGTTATTATAGTAGCTACCCTTTTAGGAAGCGACGTCCCGGCGCTTAATTTGTCTTAATTGCCTTCGGTTAAATGATGAAGATATGAGGAATAGACGAGTCATCGTTGGGGTTTCCAACGAAGGTTGAATGAACAGAACTCAAAGCAACGAGTATACATAACAGGTAAAAATGTACGGTTTGAATGATGCTCCAATCCTTATAAAGATATATGAATACATAACTCGAAGGAGAGCCAGTGGAAGCTTAAAAATTAACATATTGTAAATATTTGGAAGTGCTTCAAGGTACATTACTACTAGCTTATTAAACTTGCGGCAGTTGATATGAGTTCGAAAAAGTACATACGACAAGTGATATGAGTTTAAAAAAATATCCAATGCGACAATTAATTCAAAACTATCGGTGATCACATCGATCAGTTTGAAACATATAGTCCAAGAGTCTAAATAGAAGAGATCACGTTATAAAATGAAATTCGCATGGATAGTACATAACTCCATCGAAAACTTTACAAAATATTCAAAACGAGATATTGCTAGTCGTACAAAACCACCCAATTGAATGATCTCAAACATGCAAACCTATTTCGTCAAAAGCGAATTCATCGATACAGAAATCGTTCGGAGTATACGTTATTCTATCAAAAGAACTACGATCCAAATCGAACACAAAAGCCATCACCAAGCTCATATAATCAGATTACGACATGCTTGTAAAATAGCTAAGCCATGCCAAATCAATAAGTCCAATCAAGTTAACTCATGCTTGCTAAATAGCCAAGTCATGATAAATAAGAATACTTGACAAGATTTTCGGATAATCCGGTCAAAGAAAATTTTGCAAGTTAATGGATGTTCACGGGCCTAATAGCCATGGATGCATATCCTGAAATATTATTTATTTATATTTTTTTTATCAGAGGGTGCTCACACACGGATTCATACCCAAATGATATTAAATGGTGCTCATAAATGGATCCATACCTAAAATATAATACAGGGTGCTCACACACGAATCCATACCCAAAAGATATTATGAGGTACACGTTACCCAAGATCATACGTCATTTCAAAATGCCGCCTCGATCGCACACAATGTATGGCCAATTGACTAAATCAGATATCATATAAATACATTATAAGAAAAGGCTTTGCACATAACTCTCAAATATGGCTAGCCACCATTGATCACCAAGAAAGCCTTTAGTGAACACTTGTTAAAAAAAATTCAAAATATTTACATCCAAGCTAAGTAGTCGTTGATGACTTAATCGTCGGTCAAACCATAAATACACATTTAAATCCTGGTGTCGATTAGACAAGTCGTCTATTTTTTTTGAACGAGTAATGGTCCTTAACGGTTATCTTATTAAGCTCGCGATAGTAGGGACTTATTAGAAATAGTCCATATAAATAAATCATAACTCGAGAGAATTCTAACGTATTACTCGTACATAGACGATAATCAATAATAACCATAATGACGACGGTAATGAACGATTCATACCAACGAAACACGAGTCGAAGAAATACACCCGTATACAAAATAAACATAAACCAAGTCTGGCAGAATTGAGCCCACTCATTTATAATTTGTTGTTTACATCTAAAGGCGTCCCAAACAATGTAAACAAGGATTATAAATTTATGGTTCGGGAACTTATAACTTTCTTGTTCAAATAAAAAGGCGTCCCAATTTATTTTAACAAGACGATTATAAATCATCCTACTCAGGTAGTACCGTCACAAAACACGATATTATAACCAAATCAAATGACAAGAAAAGTAAAGGGTGTCAAAGTTACTCCATGATTTGTGTATTCAAACATCCCATACCATTTGAATAAAGAAATCATCGACAATCTAAGGTCTAGTGGTTTAAAACTTTCTTATCCAAATGTCCCAATCCATTTCAATAAGAGAACCTTAAACGACATATAGTTGGGCGATTTAAAATCTCTATATTTAAATGTCCCATTTCATTTAAATATAAATTTTTAAGTTTCGCAACTAATGACTACTATGAGCATATCTTTGTTGTACCCAAATTATATATAGTTGATTGGGTATATATATATATTTCAGGTCCAACATTGGCATCCTCCTTTTCACCAATAAAACATAATCAAACACAATTAAATTAAACGTTATATATGTAGAAGATGTCTCCTTGAAGAAATGATTATTCAAAATCATAAGGAGTACATAAATAAAATAATATGTTTATCAATTACGTTTCAAAAGGAGATGTCCTAAAATGGCACATCACGATGCGATGACAAAATCGAGCTTAAATTCGTCGACATGCGATAGATTATGAAACAATATATATGTACCCAAAATATCAAACGAGTTCCATACTCGTATTCGGATAATAAATTAATTATCGAGAAAAGTGATTGGCGGCGAGGCCAAACACTCTATAAAACCGTATCAATAAATGTACGTTAATCACGCAAGGACCATTTTTTCATGCACAATGCCCTTAAATACCATAGTATATACATTCATATACATACAACCATTTCTACATACACACGGGATCACATTATCACAACCAAGCATTGGTTTCTAGGAGCCATGAGCGCGCGGATACTTCGTAAGGCAACCAAACAATTTTATGAAAGAGCAGTTATAGTCTAGGTTTTGAAAAATGACCTAGTTCTCTATAACTAGTGCTCTGATACCAATCTGTAACACCCCCAATTTCACAAGGCAGCGGAATATCAACATTGGGCGTTACTTCATAGCACATCACACACAGTCATAGAAAACGACCTCAAAAGAGACGTTTTATAAAATAAACCATTCGACAAAATCAGAGTTAACTAAAAAGAGGTCCCACCAGTTTATTCAAACCTTAAGAAATAATAAAGATTTGTCAAATGTATCGAATGGAAATTGTTTGTTTTGCCATTACTTTATCCCGCGCGACTCCATGCTCCAGTTGCTCAAACTTACACACCTGAGAATACATGCTAACAGTCAACACAATGGTTGAGTGAATTCATAGGTTTTTAAATAAACAATAATGGGGTTTTAAATAAACTATAGAGCTTTTGAACACAAGAATCTCATCCACTGTCGATAGTGCAACACATGCAATACCCAAAGTCCACGCTATTCTACTAAGCCATGACACCGAAGCCTTAAGTATAATAATGCCCTAGTCAGGTATCTTGCCAAATACCCCCTTACTTCTAATACAACACACCTGGCTGAGCCTCCAACCCACAGGTGCGACCTGCCCAGGTGGGGGCCATCCCCGATGGATCCATCCGTCTGTACCAGCGCCTACCCATCATAGGTAGTTAACCGGTTCATGGGTTTTAGGGACTTTCCAAATTTTGGCAATACAGCTCTTAGCAAATAGCGTTTCACAATCAACGCTTGTGTTCATCTTTCAAAAGCATTTAATCAACCTCTTACATTCATTTACAAAAACTTGTATTCGTTCAAAGCATATAGTCAAACAACGAATGTTTATTCACAAACATGTATCCTTCCAAAGGATATATATTATCTCATATGATTATTTTGCAGGCAACATGTATTCCCCCTCGCGGGTTTATAAAAACATATAAAGCAGTAAAAGCGAGGCTATGAACTCACCTTAGCGAAAGCGATTCCAAACGATGATAGTAATAGAGATGATGATGACAAGAGTAAACGAAGAAATATGATAAGATGGAAAGCCGCAAGCTTCTAACGATAACCTAAAATAAATATGGCGTGTCTTAGAATTGTACACGGCAACGTACAAAATTAAAATGAGTTTTATAATAGTTTCGTCGATAATGAACGATGACCGAATCGAGTTCTAATAATAATATGATTCATTTTAAAATATATCTCTACAATACGTATTTTTAGTTTTAAGGATATTTACATTTTAGTCCTTTAACTCTTACATTCGCAATTTAGCCCTTCTAGTTTTACATTCTACCTTTAAGTCCCTTAAGTTATAGATATGACCATGTGACCCTTGTTTAATAACTTTAGTGTAACTATAAAATTAACCCCTGTGGTTCAAGTTTGAAATATGTTCAAAACAGTCCTAGTAGTTTGAAGTATCAAAAAAATTACACAATTAGTCCTTTGCATTTATTTCGATTTCAAAGTAAGTCCAAAAATCCATGCAAGCTTATAGGGTGTTAAAATAAGTTAACTTAAGGAGTTCTAATAGTTTTAAAGCTAAATAAATGAGCTAGTAAGCTCATAATCCATAAATGGGTCGTTTTAAGATTTTCTAGGATTTGAAATAGAAGTGTGACGGGTTAGGACTTGGGACTTAGTTTTTACACTTATAAATAAATATTGCGAGCTTATTTGAAAAGCCTATAAGCTTTGATAAGATCATATGCTCAATAAAGCATTAAAACAACTTGCGAAAATAATTATATTTCACGTTTTGGAGACACAACTTGGTCGTATATTTCATATAGGTTAGGCGACGAATTGAAGGCTGCTATAATGGGGTTGTATACTCTCTTTGGTGAGGTTTATGATTATGAAAAGATTATAATAGCTTATTTGTAAGATTCAAAAAAATAATGGGGTCTAAAGTGACCTCGTTAACCACTGTTTCTATGGTTTTTG
The DNA here is from genome assembly GCA_025667525.1 of Glebionis coronaria. Taxonomy (NCBI): domain Eukaryota; kingdom Viridiplantae; phylum Streptophyta; class Magnoliopsida; order Asterales; family Asteraceae; genus Glebionis; species Glebionis coronaria. Next base: position 602,587,571 of record CM046878.1, on the reverse strand, counting down.
AATTCCCAAAATATGTTTAACTTATGTCTTTCTTACAAAATAATTATGACAAGATCTTGTACATGTCATAGAGATATAAAGGAGCTTATAGAAAAGATATGATCCTTACATAAATCCTAGATGAAACTGAAAATGTCGAAACGACTCGAGACGATGCGATATGAAATGCGATGGCCAAGTCAAGTGACTTGACCAGCCCTCATCTTTCCTCTTCCTCGGTTTGAATGTGGACTGAACCTTGGCCTCTCTTGTCGCATACACACTCCATGGCCTTTCATAGCTTCCTTTAATCATATTCGAGTCTTTCATAAGATAGTATATTTTGAAGATGTAATGAAATGGCCATGGAAGGATTTGGCTTTATATAGTATAGCAACGCTAGGTGTCATGGTGTAGGGAAGTCCTTAGGGCTTAAGTTTGATGACAAGGTGATGATTTATTAGTAAAATAATGGAGGTGCACACGGTATGTATTTGGTTCTATGAAAACGACGAAACGAATTGAAAAGGTAAAATGAAATATTCAGATATAGATAGGATGGAAGCACATACTTTCTATTTTATATACAAAAAGAAAAAAGATATATTATGTCTAGCATGTGGTATAGTCGGTTAATAGATTTATTTAGATATAAGCGGGTATTATCGAAACCCGATATATTAAAAGTTACATGATTTGAAAGTTATACGTAAAACACGAAAAATAAACACTTATATAAAATAAAAACATTGACATTATGAGAACATTTATATTTCAATATAAAAATGAGGCTTATAATTTATTAAACGTTAACGCGTCGAATAAACGAATGATGCTTAAATGCTTAACATAAATTACGAAGAATTTCTCGTAAAAAGATAAATTAAAACGACGACAATAGAAAATATTTCTATGTCATAACGAAAATGTTCACGGTCGATGGCGGACATGGACTTTGTCGATAAATAATAAAGGACACGTATATGATACGTTAAATCCCTAACCTTGTCGGTTAGTCAGGAATTCAATATTATTCGTCAAACAAACATGAGAAATAAAAGTTGAGTAATAAATATTGGTCTAAATACTAGAAATAAGATTAGATCTCGGTCTAAATGTTGGTTTTTAAGTTCGGGTTATTATATGTTAACCCTCAACCCCTCAGAGTCCCTGATACATCTTGGTTGTTATCCATCACAGCCAATGAGTATGTCTTCAAGTAATCTTCGACTTCCTTGACAATGTCTCTGACATGGACTCCTCTGAGGTTGCTCACAGAGACTTAGATCTCTGTGAGTCTTGCGATACTTGCCTGCCTCCTAGGCACAGACAAGTTACTATCTAACAGCTTGATTTGTGTTTAAATCTATGATAAAAGGAATCTACTAAACTTAGATTCCCAACAATCTCCCCCTATTTAAACATAAATACAGCTAGATCTATCTAAGTTAAGGTAAGTGAGATAACAAATTCTTCTTACTCATAACAGATCTAAACAAACATACCTCATGATTTTATTAATACTTAATGGAAATTACAAGCACAATAGAAAAGTGAAATAAAACATAAAGGTAAAATTCAGCTGTGAAATCCTTCAATAGTCATCATTCTTGATTCTTTCTTCAGCTTCAACTAAGTCTGTCCTAGTATCCAATTCGGCCTGCAAGGCTTGTGCAAATACCTTGGAATACTCTGTGTTGATTTTGAGTCCCTTGAGACAAATCAGCTGAATGATTGATGCTAATCCTAGCTCATCTTCCCTTTGGAATGCATATTGACAAGCCCTGTTCATGAAGGCCATACCTCTTTCAGGCTCAGTGTAAGTCTGACCATCAATAGGAGCAATGATTCCATTTGGTAATACCAAATCCCTGTGCATTCCATCCACTTGAACATCATCAGTAACGAAGGTTTCCTTAACAAATTGAGTTACCCTTCTTCTTTTCTTTCCAGACTTTGGAGGTTCTTGTTCAAACAGCTGTGGTGGGGGATCTATTTTGAGCTTGGCTGCAGTTTCTTTAGCCCAATTAAACTTAGCTTTGAGGGTCTTAAGAAGAGTAAAATTTTCCTGTCCAATTCTTTTAGCAGCCAAAGCCTCAAGTTCAAACCATTTAGACAAGCCAAGTTGCTTTAACCTAAAGTCTTCAAATACATTCATATTGGCCTGTTGGTTATCTCTCTACAAAATCATTTGTGATGTATTAGTAGACTTGTGAATAGTATACTTGAACTTGGTGTTTTTCCAGGTGCATACCTGTTGTTGACGCATGCATAATAGTCAGCTTTACCTTATTCAGTGCCTCTGTGTGTTTAACTTCCATCTCTCTCAACCTTTACCTTTGTTTCTCCCTTTGAAGTGGAGTCATTTTTCTCAGAGTTTCCTCATTAAGCTCCTTGGCTTTCTTGATTTCATTCAGCCTTTTGAATTCAATAGCCTGTTTCTCAATTTCTTCAGGTGTTAGAGGATTCTCATTTGAAGCTGTGAAGGTTGTAAATTGGGATGGGTATGTGGTTGATCCTCCTGTCTCTAGCATCGCAACTATTTTCTTTAGTTTGGCGTCTGAGTCTACCATAACTATTTCCTTTCCTCTCTTTGAGACAGAGGATTCCACGCTTATGTTTTTCAGCTCTTCAGCTCATTTAAGAAAAGCCCTCTGAGCTTGGGTTTTTACAGCTTTAGGTAGGGAGCTAACAGTGAACTTGAGTTTCTTGGCAGCTGGTTCACCATCATCCACAGCCTCGCTGGTGTTAACCAGAGTCAGGGATTTTGATGAATCAGCTCCATCCTTTGTCTGTTGCTCCCCCTTAATTTCATCCTCATCATCAGGTATAATCACTAGTGTGATGACTTGGAGAGGGACAGGTGAAGGGATAGTGTTTTCAGTAGAGTCTGAGCTTTGTTTGGCAGATTTAAGGTTAAGTACCTTCCTTCTCCCCCTCACGTTCAGCCTGTCTCTTCAGACGTTTGGATGAACGTGCCTGAAAGTGCTTAGCAATCTGCTCAACAGAGGCAGCTATTTCTCTTTGCCTAGTTCGTGAAGCTCTAGCAATCTTCAGAAGTTGGTTGCAATTACTATATGTGTTGCGATGAACATGATTAACTATGAAGTTGGTGTGACGAATTTTCCTGTCTCGGACAGCCTCAAATTCCCTATGCATAGTCAATTCATGAGCATCTTTGGTAAGTCCTTGGGACACTCCCTTTCTTGTACCATCCTTGATAGGTTCAGTGACTGCATCCTTAACCGCCTGTGTTATGATCCATGGAAAGTTGATAGTGAAAGAGTGCATTTTAGATTTGATGATGTCCAACTTTCTTGACAGGCGTTCCATATCGGATTGATGATGTTCAGGTTTAAGATCATGGATGTTCAGGCTTTGTTGTGCATAATCATCCTCCCGTGGCAATATATCAAAGTTGGTTTGGGTAGGATGATCAAACAATAAGAATTCAGTTGTCGGATCATATGCAGGTCTTTGGAAGACTGTAGTGGCAGAAGTAGCAGAGGTGGGAGTTACTACAGCTTCCTGGGGAGGAGGAGTGGTATCAACAGCTGGTGTGGACATAGCGATTTCCTTTGGATTGCTGGTCGTCATCTTCTTCATCCTCCTCCTCTTTAATTATCCCCTCAGGGAGAATCTCATCATTAGGCATGGATTCAGGTTCAGATAAATCATCTACTAAGGAGAGCACATCCTATCAACATCAGGCATGGGCTCTTCCTCGTTTGGTTGATCCTGAATCATTGTGTCAGCTTCTTTTTCTGGCTGCTCCAGGGATTCATTATTTGGTTGTACAACATCAGCCTGCAAGTTGTTTTAAATTAGTAATAGGGAAATAAATAAGGGGAATGGTCGCCGGTTCGCTGTCCCAGAGAGGCTGAGAGTGATTATTCAGCCACTCTAAATGATAAATCCTTGCGATTCTTTTAAGAGTGAAAAGCATGAGGTTAATGGTCGTCATTCGCTGCCCCTAGGAAAGCTGAGTGTGATTATTCAGCCCCCCCCCCAAAAGGTTAAAACCTTTGGGAATCTTTTGATTGTGAAACATATGTTGTTAAGGATCGCCATTCGCTGTCCTAAGGAAGGCTAAGGGTGATTATTCAGCCCTCCCAAAAGGTTAAGAAACATTTGGGACTCTTTTAAGTGTGAAACATATGTAGGTAAAGATCGCCTGTTACGCTGCCCCTAGGAAAGCTGAGGGTGATGATTCAGATCCTCCTGAAAGGATAAATCCTTTGGGATTCTTTTAAGTGTGAAAATATGTAGGTTAAGGTCGTCTTGTAACGTTGTCCCTAGGAGAGCTGAGGATGATTATTCAGCTCCCCTAAAAGTAAAACTTTTGGGATTCTTTTTCTAAGGGAACCAAGAGGCTGTGTGAGGTACAACTACTCTAGGTCGAGACATATATGTTTTCAGGTTGTTGTTTGCCTAAATACTGTCTAGAGGGTGCAGGGTCATCGGGGTGCTTTGTAAACACAAATGAATCACTCCCTAGTGCATAGACAGGGTGTACAGAAGTCTTAAATGATTTCTAAGTGCATACAATGACTCCTATGGGTCGAGGATAACCCTAACTTCACCACTCTCACCTACAGACGTTTGAGAGTGGCTGCTTGTGGACCTCTAAAATGATAAGACTGATTACTTGTGCGATATCAGGAGTATTGCTGACATCGAGACACTAGACCCTTGTTGTTGGTCAGCTAAAGTCTCTGAATCCATAGGAGTCTCTGGAACAGAGGAGGATGTGAGGTTCACGTTCTTCTTTACTCTGGCCTTTGCAACAGATTTGGTATGGGAAGAAGATGGGTTTTTCTTCTTCTTTGGCTGTTGGCCAGTTGTTGCCTTGGACGTCGTGGTGTGTTGCCCAGAGGTCAAAGACGTAGACTTGCCAGACACATCAGAGGTATTCACCTTCTCAGAGGAAGGGAGCAAGGACTTCACAACAGAAGGTTGTTTATTGGCGATGTTCATCATGTGAGAAGTAGCTGTGACATCTTCAGGTCCAATCTCCTTGTAGATTGCTCTAGTAATGCGATAAGGCTTCAGGGATGTGAGAGTAGAGTTGTGGTAGCTGTCACCAAACAGGCTTTCGAAGAGAAGAGAAAGAAATCGAACATAGCAGATGTTTTTCTCCCTGACCTGATTTGGTCCCTTAAGCTTTTTTACTAGGTTGGAGAAAAGTATGCTTCCAACATCAACATATGTGCCATAGATTAGCCCGTAAGCAATCGATTGGTGATTAAAATACATTTGATCTAGGGATCCCTGCATACCTCCTAGGGATTTGACTATGTGAGTGAAGAGGACACGCCACATAGGGGAAAAGTACTTGATCTTTAGAGGGGACTTGTAAAGAACTTCAGCAGGTGTGAGAGCAGGGTTTACATCATGAATGGGTTTAAGTGTGGCAAGGGCATCCTTTATAGCCTTTTTGTCTACAACCTTCAGGCATTCATCTCCATGTCTTAACCCAGCCACACTTGCAAAATCTTTGAGAGAGAAGGCGAAGGGGTGTTTGTTGCATGAGAGGCTAAAAGTGATGGTGTCGTCAACAACTTCAGTAGAATACCATAATTCCCTAAGGTATTCTTGGTAGAAAATGGTTGGGGTCTTTGTGAGTGCTTCACTAACATCATAATTCTTCAAAAAGTTCACCAGATCTGTGTAGGATTCATTAGGAGCCTTGAGCCATCCAATCGATTTGTTAGAAGCAAGGATGCTCTCATTGAGTTTGAAGGTGACGTTTGAAGCCTTGGGAACTAGGTACGCCATGGATTCAAGGTAGAAGAGAAACGAAAATGGTGGAAGGGTTTAGAGAGAGAAAGCTTAGAGAGAGATGAGATTGTGAGAAATGAGAATAGTGGTAGGTGAGAAGAAACGTGAGACAATATTTATATTCAAAATTTTGAAACAGTTATTCAAACGCATTTAATACGTAGTGTCAAAAAGACTGCACATGTGGGTCCCTTGACCTTTCAAAACCATTTGTCTCCTCGTTATTCGGAAAAGAAATAATTAAATATAGGGAATGTTTTTTAGCATTTACTTGGAAAGTAACTACCTAGTTTCATGTGAAATACATTTAATATTTAATCAGACATTTAATGAACACATTTATTATCAAGCCACGGGATTTGAGATATTAAGCATCCATAGCTCAGCAACTAGCCTGTTGAATGAAGGTTCAGCCAAAGGCTTTGTAAAAATGTCAGCTAGTTGCAGCTCAGTAGGAACAAAATGCAGCTCAATATCTCCCTTCATTACGTGATCCCTGATAAAATGATACCTGATATCAATGTGTTTAGTTCGAGAGTGAAGAACAGGGTTGTTGGAGATGGAAATGGCGTTGGTGTTGTCACAGAAGATTGGGACTTTATCATATAAGATCTCATAGTCAGCCAATTGACTTTTCATCCAGAGCACCTGAGCACAACAGCTGGAAGCAGCAACATATTCTGCTTCAGCTGATGACATGGCCATAGAGTTTTGCTTCTTAGCACTCCATCCAACCAATTTTCCTCCTAGGATTTGACAGCTACCTGAGGTGCTTTTCATGTCAATACAGCATCCAGCATAGTCTGAATCTGAATAGGCCTTGAGATCAAAGCCTGATTCCTTTGGATACCATAGACCTAGGGAGGTTGTTCCTTTGAGATACTTGAAAATATTCTTAACAGCCACTAGATTGGATTCTTTTGGGTTAGCTTGGTACCTTGCACAGAGACATGTGGATAATTAGATATCAGGACGACTCGCTATTAAATACATGAGTGACCCAAGCATGCCTCTATATAAAGTCTCATTAACGGAGACCCCTAACTCATCAGGACCCAAGTAGTAGGGTGGAAGCATGGGGCATTTCATTGATGCACAATCAGCTAAGTCATATTTTTTAAGTAAATCTTTAACATACTTTTCTTGAAAAATTGAAATTCCCTTAGGACATTGTTTAATTTGAAAACCCAAAAAGTAAGTTAATTCACCCATCATGCTCATCTCATATTTCTTGGTCACTAATTTAGCAAAACGTTTACTAAGATTAACATTAATTGACCCAAAGATGATATCATCCACATAAATCTACACAATGATGAAATCACTCTTGTCCTTGAAGGTAAAGAGTGTTTTATCAATAGAACCCCTGAAAAATTTATTTTTAGTTAAAAAATTAGAAAGAATTTCATACCATCCTCTTGGAGCTTGTTTCAGCCCATACATGGCTCTGTGTAGTCTGTACACATGATTGGGAAACTCGCTGTTCTTGAATCCTTCAAGTTGTGCAACATATACTTCCTCAACCAAATCACCATTGAGGAAGGCACTTTTAACATCCATCTGATATACAGTGAAGTTCATAAATGCAGCATAAGCAACGAAGATTCTGATCGCTTCAAGTCTTGCCACAGGAGCAAATGTTTCATCATAATCAATCACTTCAGTCTGTGTATACCCCTGTGCCACCGGCCTGGCCTTGTTTTTGATGATGTTTCCAATTTCATCCATCTTATTTCTATAAATCCATCTAGTGCCTATGATGTTCTTACCAGGTGGAGCTGGCACTAGGGTCCATACCTTGTTCCTTTTGAACTGATGAATTTCTTCCTGCATAGCAGCTACCCACCCATCTTCTATCAGAGCCTCAGCTACTCTCTTAGGTTCAATTTGAGAGAGAAATTCAGCAAAGAGACATTCGTTGGCTGAGGTTGACTCTGAGTCATGAATTCGCTGTCTAGTAGTAACCCCTACATTAGGTTCCCCAATAATGTTGACAAGAAGAATGTGTTGATCTCTTGACCATTTAGTTTGAGGAGCTGGGGAATCATGGACAGAGACGCCTGTGGGGGTAGCTGGCACTATTTGAGTTTCATCCTACTGAAAAGGAGGACTTTCGTCAAAGATGACCTCAGTATCTGTGTCAACTTCAGCTATATCAAGGGGTACAGATACATTGTCAGCAGGAGAGTCTTCAGGGATTTGAAGAATTGGTGAGTCATCTTCACCAGTTGAGGAAGAAGGACTACAAGAAGGTTGTGGTTCTTCTTCATCAAGTTCCTGAGATGAAGGAGCTTCAATGTTGTGTGTTGACAGAGGGTCAAAAGCAGGAACGTAAGGAGTGAGAGTGTTGGAGTGATGATGATGATGAGAGGGAGGTCTTGGTTTTGAGAATTCATAACTTGGGAAGGACACGTTTTCATTAAAATCAATTTCATCACCCTCTATTCCTGTTCTCTGTATGACATCATCATCTTCAGTGAATCTGACATGAAAGGTTTCTTCTACTTCTTGTCTTCTAGTATTGAATACTCTGAAGGCCTTGGCAGTGGGAGAGTATCCTAAGAAGAAACCATCATCAGCTTTTTCATCAAATTTTCCAAGTTTATCCCTGTAGTTATAAATGAACACAGAGCATCCAAAAACATGGAAATAGCTGACGTCTGGAGCTCTATTTCTGAAAACTTCATAAGAAGTTTTACCATGTCTCTTGACAATGATTGACCTATTTTGGGTGTAGCAAGCATGTGAACAGCTTCTCCCCAAAATTGCTTTGGTAAAGCTGCACCATTTAACATAGTTCTGGCTGCTTCAATCAGAGTCCTATTTCTTCTTTCAGCCACACCATTTTGTTTAGGGGTGCCAGCTGAAGAGAAGTTTTGTGATATTCCTTTTTCATCACAAAAAGATTCAAGTTGTTGATTCTTGAATTCAGTACCATTATCACTTCTTAGAGCTTTGACTCTAACATCATTCATATTTTCAACCTGTCTGATGAAGGACATGATGGTATCAACAGCATCACTTTTCCTTCTGAGGAAGAAAAACCATGTATACCTTGAAAACTCGTCAACTATGACCAAGGTGTATTTGTTGTGATTAATGGTTTGTGGTTTGACAGGCCCAAACAAATCCATGTGAAGGAGATGTAAGCACTTGTCAATAGAAAATGATCGCCTGGTCTTAAAAGAAGACCTGTGATGCTTTCCCTTGACACAAGCTGAACAAGTATTGTCTTTAGAAAAAGTCACTAAAGGTAGACCAGCAACCAGGTTTTGTGTGGCTATCTTGTTGATGTTCTTAAAGTTGAGATGAGACAGTCTTTTATGCCACAACCAATTGACACTTTCAGAGGCTTTAGCTAGAAAACAATTGGAGCTGTCTTCAGATCAAGTAACCATGTTGATGACATACACATATCTCATTCTTGGTGCAATAAGCACCACATCATTGTTCTTGTTGAATATGGTTCCCTGAGTCTGAGTAAACAAAACCTTGTAGTCAGCATCACACAATTGATTGATGCTAATAAGATTATGTTTAAGACCATTCACATATGCAACCCTTGTAAAAGTTATCCCATTGTAGTTTACCGAGCTGTATCCCTCTGGGTCGCCTGAAGAATTATCCCCAAACACCACTTTAGGACCTGGCTCCATTGAGTATCTGTGCAGGTATTGTCGAATCCCTGTCATGTGTCTAGAACAGCCACTGTCTAGATACCATACCGATTCCTTAAGATGTTTCTGCACAGATACATAGAAACAAGTTAGTTCCTATGGTGAACCCACTTTCCAGTGGGTTTCCTGAATTGCTGATTAGCAACTCTTGAGTTCCTGTAGAACTTTTGACGATGGGAAGGACAGTTAGCTGTCTCATGGGTGAACCTTCCACAGATATCACATTCTGGAAAGTCACTACACTCATCTGAGTAATGGTCTGTGAATCCACAAAATTTACAGGGGGGATAAGGTCTGTAGTTACCTATTTGTCTCCTAGAAGCCTGTTGTCTCTCCCTAGAAGGTGTCTAAGCTCTCTTAACAGACATTTGTCTATCATGATCTATGGTCATCTGATGAGAGTTTTTACAGATATTGCAATAAGGTTTGACTATCCTTTCACCTTTGGGTTCACCTAGAATAGACATAGGTTCATGGGAAGTAGAGCATTCAGCGGAAGGCTTAATATGTTTTTTTAAGAGTTCTACTTCTTTCATTAATGACAACAGGCGCTCTTCAGTTGAGGAATCAACTTTGTTTATAGATTTTGTTGAGACAGACTTAAAGGAAACTTGCTTAACAGATTGTTTAGCAGGTACAGAAAATACCTTAGCTGGTGGTTTCTCAACATCTGTTTTGGGTTCAGCCTTAGCTCCTCTAGAGGAACTATTGGGTTCAACTCCTAAGAGTTTAGGTAAGGGTGGTAATACAACCACATCTTCAGAGACAGGGACATCAGTCAAGAGGGGATCTGACATATGAATTGTCTCTATAGATTTGAAAATAATCTCTTTGGGTTTGGTGAGAATTTTCAACTTATTTTTCTTGGCAGAGATATCCCTTTTAATATCAGCAGGTAGTTCATCATTAAGCAATTCATCTATAGTGAACCTACTGCACAGCCATTTTTCCATAACCTTATTTAATTCATATACTTGATCATTTAAGACACTATTCTTCAAGGTTAACCTATTAACTTTGTTTTGAAGAGATATCTTTTCTAAATTAACCTGTTTGAGAGTTTCACATTCAGCCCTAGCAGTTAACAGTTCATGTTTAACAGAGTGAACCTTATCAAGCAAGTTCTTTCTTTGTTCCTCAACAAAGTGCAAATCAACAATGGTGTGATCAAGGACATGTTTGCGTTCATCACTTTCAGACATAGATAAAAGCCTGTGTACCTTTTTCATTGTGATGTCAACCCATTGTCCTGATCTTGCATCTCCTTTCCCAACATCTGGTTCATCCTCAGCTATTGCCATGAAAGCCCTGACTCTAGTAGTATCTTCCTCATCTGAAGTCAGCGGCTCATCATTCCAATCATACGCTTCAGCTACCAACCCTTTCTCTGTCTTTTTATCACCCCCTTTCTTCTTAGACTGAGCTTCAAGCTTCAAATTCATCTGTTCTAACTCAGCTTTAAGTGCCTTATACTTGTTTTTGTAATCCTTCTTCTCATTGTCTGAGGATTTGAATTGGTGAGATGAGTTGTTGTGTTGTGATTTGAATTTGTAAGGTTTGGTGGAAGATGATGGATAAGAAGGTGAGGATGTCTTTGTGGAAGGACAGTCTTTTTGAAAATGTCCAAGTTTTCCATAGGCAAAGCAAGTTTCTTTTGATTTGTCGGTTTGTTTGTTAGTTGATCCTACTCTCCCTGATCTTTTGTAGAATCTCCTTTGATTAGCTGCAAGGCTCTTTCAAGAAATTCAGCATTAAGGTCTGTCAAGAACTCATGGATGCTACGCGTGTCTTCTTCAACATCAGAGTCGTTGTCATGAGGGTGTGGGGTAGAAATCAAAGCTTTGGTAGTTGCTCCGTGAACTACAAATCTTTCAGTCTCTGATTTGTATATGGTATCAATCATCCCTTCTTCATAATTGTACTTTCCATAAAGCTGTGCTAAGGTGTCATTCTTGATTGAGTTATTGGCTCTCTGAGTCTGATTCATACTCAGCCATTTTCTTGGAAGGCTGTTGACAAATGTGGCATTGATTTCAGCTTGACCAATGGTGACGTCATTCATAGAAAGGTCATTGAGAAGAATATTCAGCCTTGTATATGTTTATTGAACCTTTTCACCTTCAAGTGCCATGAAAGCATTGAACTGAAGTCTGAGTGTCTGAATCTTGGTTTCTCTGGTTTCAGAGGGTCCTTCATGACCAAGGATAAGGTCTGTCCACATTTTTTTGGCTGTGGGACACTGAATGACAGACTTCATGATGTGTTTGGGAAGACAGGATATGATGATGCTTTTGAGATGTTTGTCTTGGTTTGCCAATTTCCTATCAGCTGGAGTCCACTGCTTGAGAGGTTTGGGAAGAGGATTCTCATCAGTAGAGGTGAGTGTCATGGGAACATAAGGACCATTGTCTAGAATATCTAGAAGAAATGGTTCAAGTCCGTCGAGATACACGAGGAATTGACTCTTCCAACTAGCAAATCTTCTTCATCAAAGACTGGTACATTGGTGACATGAGATCCGCCTCTTGAGTCAAGAAGTTAAGGTAGATCATCTTCATTTGGAGGTGGAGGAGTGAGTCTTGGTGAAGTTGGTGGTGCATTGTTGTTGTTCCCAGAAGATGGTGGTGCATTGGTTGTTTCTGGCATGGTGGATATTGATTATAAAACTTAGAACGATGTTTCTGAAGGTTTTAATATCAAACCTGGCTTTGATACCAATTGAAAGTCCCTAAACTATGCTAGAAAAAATAAACTTAACTAATAAACACACGTAATTACTTTTCAAACGTAATACTTATTATTGTATAATAAAGAATTACAAGTGTTATGGATAACACCGTTTGATGACAATGTGTTGTGCACACTTTGAACAAACTAAACCCTAACTTATGAACACATTCGCAGCTGTTTGGTTCTATAAGTTCTAAGCATTAATGTGTGACTTCTATCAAAGTGTTAAAATTTAATGCTAGGCTACATAACATATTTATAGTGGTACGAGGTTGACTCTAAGTACTTGTTGATGGTGACTACACTAGACAGACACTTGTCAGAACTCTGTCACAAGATGCTCTTCTATTCTTGGTAGTCTGCCACAATGCTTTTAGGAAAACAGAGGTGACACAGTTTCCCTTTTCTTCATAGTCTCGTACACACTAAGGTATGTCCAAAGTGTGTTGAGTGTTAACAGGGTATTTCCACCCCTGTTAACCCTCAACCCCTCAGAGTCCCTGATACATCTTGGTTGTTATCCATCACAGCCAATGAGTATGTCTTCAAGTAATCTTTGACTTTCTTGACAATGTCTCTGACATTGACTCCTCTGAGGTTGCTCACAGAGACTTAGATCTCTGTGAGTCTTGCGATACTTGCATGCCTCCTAGGCACAGGCAAGTTACTATCTAACAGCTTGATTTGTGTTTAAATCTATGATACAGGGAATCTACTAAACTTTGATCCCCAACACTTATATCTCACCCTAGAGAGAGTCTTAACAATAAAGACCCTAGAGCGAGACGGTAAGGTTGTGTGTGTGTGTGAGAGTGGGGGCGCAGGTTCGAGTCCTGGCTCCTACTTTTTTGAAAAAAAAAATATTTTTTTTATTTTTCTTTGTTTACACTAGATGAACAATGACTAAATACTAAAAAAATACTAACACAATGCCAAATTAACACGACTCGAGCTTGAAATTTGTGTTAAAACACACAGACTCTCACTTTTTCTTGTTCTTATGCTTTGCCTGATTTTTTGGGATTTTGGGAGCCTGGTAATAAGTGTGTAAACACTTATCCTTTTACCACTTAAAACAAGGAAAAGCCAAACCAAAACGTGTATTTAATATCGTAAAAGTCGGAATTACGCGTAGTTTTGTGTTTTATGTGAAATAGGTACAAAATATCATAAATGAAGAAAAAACGGGATTTCACGGACATTCATCGAAGAAAAAGGTCAAAGATAAAAGTCAATGGACCAAAAGTGCCAAAAGAATGGAGTTTGGAGGGCTAAGGATGGGGATTTGATGAAGATTTTACAACAATGACCATTTTTGCCATTCTTCAAAGTCATCCACTAATAAACCACATGGAAGAGCACAAAATTACAAAGCCAACGGTCCTGACCTCGCATCATAACTCCTCACGGTTTGTTCTCTATGAATTTTTTAAGTTTAATTAGTTTTTAAATTAAATAAATAGCTTTTAATAAATAAATAATAAATAAAAATATATTTTCGTAAATTCATAAAAAATAATAAAAAAATAAAAGTTTTTATTTTATAATAGTTAGTTTAGTATAGAAATAACTAATTTTGATTAAATATTTTTAGTTTTAGTAGTTTTATTTTTATTTATTTTTTTCTATTTTTAAACTAACACAAAAATATTAAAAAAAAAAATAGCACGTGTGTTTCTTCTGTGAGTAATTAGGTGCATGTTTCTAGAAAATTAAAGATGGTGGAGTTGGTTAAAGTAGATTAATCAAGAGCCCTTGGATAAAAGAAAATGAAAGGTGAAGATGATGATCCATGTGAAGTGCTCTCATTGGTCTATCTAAAAGTATATTTCATCATATTGGTGGAAACACATCATCACCTACCAAATAACCAAGATGCCCTCAAGTTAAAAAAGAGAAGGTGATTAAAATCCTAAAAAGACTAATCTACCCCAAGCACCTTGTCTTCAACTATAAATAGCACCTCATTTTTCTTCATTTGGTATGTATATTTTAGGTAGCTAAATAATGTCAATTTTATTTCTTATTTTTTAAATATATTTCCTTTCAACTTTGTACTAGCTTATCATTAAGCACTTTCATATTAATAAAAGTTTATGTTTTAGCTTATTCTCTTCTAGCTTATTCTCATTCTACCTTTCTTAATCTTTTCTTATAATCTAGCTTATTATTTTGGGATTAGTTTTTTTTCTAACTTTTTCCAAATAAGTTAAGGTTTATATATAAGTTTGAAATAAGATCTTATTTCAAGCTTATTGTGGGCTTATTTTTCTATATCTAGCTTATTGTGGGTGATTTGTTCATTCAGATTTTAAGCTTTTTGAATCACATAAGTTTTAAGCTTAGGCTTACAACTTATTAATAAGCTAGCTTTTTAATTAATTACTTTTAGTTTAGATCTATTAGTTTTTTTATAAAAATAGTTTAGATCTATTAGTTTTAAGTTTAAAAATTAAAGTATTATCATAAAACCTAAAAAATAGTTTAGCTCTTTTAGTTTTTTATACAAATTAGTTTAGATCTATAAGTTTTAAGTTTAAAAATTAGAGTATTTTTATAAAACAAAAAAAATAGTTTAGATCTATTAGGTATTTGATAAAATCTCTTTATAAAATATTAACCGTTGCTTATCAAACTAACCTCCTGTGTTATTGTGATCTTGGCGAATCGATTCATCCCGTTTGGTATAGAGCTTATGGTTTAATAGATTTGTTTCGAGTTTGATTTGAGAGGCCGTGTACTTTACGGGCCGGGTTACTCTTTAGATTAAGTTTGATTTGGTTGGCCGTGTACTTTACTGACCGTAATTTGTTGATTTTGGAGGTCGTGTACTTTACGGGCCATATTTTTTTGATTATGTTGATTGTGTTTAGAGCGTTTTCTTTGGACCACGGGTACTAAGTTCTTTCCTTTTTAAATATCTAACTTAATCGCTTTAGTTTTATTAATTAGATTAATATAGTTTAAATTGTTTTAAAAAAATAGTAAAATATCTCTTTTATAAAAATCGTTTTAATTAGTTTTAAAAATTATTGTTGTTTTAAAAAATAGATTTAAAATAATAAAAATTAGTTTTCATTTAGATAAGCTTATTTTGAGTATAAATTTTACACCTTTTTGTGATTATTAAGCTTATTAGTATATAAATCTTCAAGCTTTATCATATAAAAAGATTAATAAGCTATAAAGGTTAAAGCTTTACTCTTTAATGTTAAGTTTATCTTTTTGATTTAATTTTTGTCATCTTATTTGTTATTATGTGCTTGCATTTAGTTTAATTTTACATTTATAATAATTTTTTTTAATTAAAGTATAGTTTTGTTGCATCTTAGATTTAATAAATTTCATCTAGATTTTAAATTGTAGTATAGTTGTATTGCATTTTATAGTAATTTTATGTGAACTATTTGCACTTTTATTTCTATATTCCCTAAGCCTATAATAGTATCCACATTTAAGTTTACTTAGACATAGATACCAAACAAGTATTATTAACCAAAAACGATAAGTCTTGTGATAAATTTGATATCAATTCGAGTCGAGTCGAGGAAACGAACAATAATCTCTTACAAACATAATCTCTTATACACAGATATTTCCTATATTAAATTGGCAATATTACCCCGGCTAGGGAGTTGATGGTTGTTTTGCTTGGGCAACAAGGGCACCTCACAAGCCAGTGAGCTTGTGGGAGTCAAGGGCAAACAAGGAACAACAAACAAGCACAAGTAATTCACCAAAAATCACCAGATGTTCACAAAACCTTAACCGATGAACAAAAATAAAGGATGTGGTCTATTTATTGTGTAACAGTGTGTATGCCAAGCTAGTTTTAGCTATCCGAAAGTTGTAAAACCCAAAAGACCAGTTAATATACCTAAAAACCTACTCCTAATCTAGATGGCGGTCAAAAATTAAACCTCAAAACTACCAAGACACGGCCTAAAGCCTGCTGTGACAGAAAATGGGGGTAAGGTGGTTATAACTATGACTATGATTGCTAATTAAGCTCCCAAATTTGTACCAAAATGCTAGTACTAGATATTCTACACCTATATCACCCTAATCTCTAGCTAACTACCAAAATCCAAGTCACCAAATCCACATACAACCCTAAGGGACTACTGTGTACCAACAGACAACAAGGGGGTGTTTTGCTGGTGTACTTGACTATTTGATGACTTATATCCAACTAAAACTTGATGTAAACTCCACCAATCAACGAATGAACATTACACACCCCTAAAACAGCCCTATAACTAATTGATAATAGGATTTCAAACACTAAAACTCAATTAATCAAGATTAAAAAATGGTAATAGTTGATACTTGTGAAAAATGCAAAAATGTGCAAACAAGAAACTTTAGAATTACACTAAACCTAATCAACCAAAGCCTAAAATGAAACAACTAAATGATATTAAGAGAGTGTGGGTAGCATTATCAAGGCTGTGAGTCTCTAAATCCTTGTAAGCCTTATATTCAAACACCACTTAAAATCAATCTAAACCAATTTTTCAAACCAACTTAAAACAAACCTTACCAAGATCTATTCTACTCTATCCTAGCATGCAACCAAGATCAAATAACATAAAACCTAGCACTATTCTAACATAAAACACCAAATTAACTCAATCTAAGCATAAAAAACAACAATGAAACAGTCACCAAGAACAAATCAATAAAACTACAAAATTTTAGAAAATCCTAAAGGGTTCAAGCCAATACCTCACTTGACCTTATTCAGGCCAAGTAATCAAGCTGAGGGCCTTCTTTGGGGATTTTCTAGGTTATACAGGCTTGATGGAAGAGCTTATGGAAGCTAGTATAAAGATGGAACACCCAAGGACTACAACAATCCTTGGGCTTATGTCTTGCTTGAGCACCTATTGATCACAACACAAGAAACAAGAACAAACCCTAAAAGCTTATGCACAAGCTTTTGTCAAGAGCTTGTGCATGAAGTTTATAGAGTATTAAGCAATAAACAAAAAAATCAAATTTTTTCTAGGAAACCAGAAATTGGTCCAAACTTTACAACCAACTTACAAATAATTTATGGACCTGTAGTCACCCCACCACAAGCTCTTCACTGTCACTAGCTTAACAAGCTGTTGACTGTGATCAGAACTAAGTAATGAAGCTCCTAGAAAATCTAAAACATTTGCAAGGAATATAAAAGAGGTAACAACAGAACTATAACAATACCTTATGCACTTCACAAGTACATAATTCGTCAAATCATGTACCCATGATCAATGCATAAGATATTGGGTCCCAAGAACTAGACCAAGAAAAATACTTTGCTGAAAAAGTTTTTGGATAGACTTAAAGCTAAAACTTCAAATAAATGAAACAGAATTTAAGATGCAGAAAATTAAAAAGGAAATCAGAGGTTTTTGCAAGGCCAAATAGTATACTTTAACTATTAATAAAATTTGGGTTTACAAAAACTTCTAGAACAAATTGAAGGGGTCACAAGCGACCTTCTTATCTAGTACTTGAAGGAACAATCTAGAAAACAACAAATGATAAACCCTAATGCTGTAGAAATCCGAAAATGCCCCTTGAAGGTCTTTGTTTGAATTTCTAGTCAATATGAAGCCCATGTGATGATGCCTGCTGCCAATCTTGGAAGTTTGTGGTGCTAGCTGTTGGAGTGTGATCGTGTTCGTCCAAAAGTACGTAGTGTGACAACCCTAGATTTTGGATTTGTCACTTTTGACTGTTTGACTTTGATTATGTGCTTAGTGTGCCTTTACGTGCATTCTGTTTATATTTGAGCCTTGGATTGGATGTTAGACATCGGTTATGTAGTCCGTGGTACGTTATACGATGTTACGATGGGAATAGATGGTGTTCATGAGTTCACTCGGATGTAACTATGATAGAATGCGGTGCTATTTTAGGATTTTATGTGTACGTATAAGTATTATTGTAAATCCTATTTTTACGATTTAGGGTTTAGCGTTTAGAGGTCTCGGATGAGGTATTTAGTCACGGGAATAATTTACGGGATGGTTTTAAGTCATTTAGGACTTAGTTATAAAGTTTATTTCATATTTTAAGAATTTTCATAAAACTGAATATTTTACGTATTTTACGGTAACCGCGTAAAATTGACTAGTTAAAAGGTTTAGGTGTAATTAATTAATTAAGGGATTAGTAAAACAAATAAAAAATAAATATAAATAAGGAATAATATAATAAAAACGAAATAAATAAATAAAGAAAAAAAATATTATTTTTGGTAAAAAAAATTAAAAAGGGCGGTGGAAAAAGAAAAAGGGAAAAAAGGAAACAAGGTTTTTGTATTGGGCTAGGATTGTGTAACTAAACTATATAAAGCCTTTTAGTAAAAATAAAAATCATAAAAATCTATGGAGATTTATAATCAATCGGTTCATCAAGTTTTTTTAGGGTTTCATCAAATTTTTCTTGATTCAAGGTAAGTGATCAACTTAACATTAATTTAATTTATGTTTTATTAATTAATCATGTTTACAATGTTAATTAACCATCATTGAGATAATTAGGGTTTCATTAATTTTCTGGAAAAAAATAGTAATTAAGATCTATTACTGATTTTAGGGTTCTTGTTTAAAAATTTAGGGGTAATTAATGATGTTTAGAAGGTTAGTGCATAAAGGCGTAAAACAGTCTGATTTTTAGGGTTGTCTTGTGTCGATTGTTCCGGGCAGTAGGTAACCTTTGGTCGAGTTTCTTTTTTTTTTAAATTAAGTTCAAAGAGTCTACTTTTCAAAAATGTAAGGTTGGTCGAAAATGGAATTGGGAAGGTCGTCAAACAATTTTTACAAAAACAGTACGCTGTTCAGGAATAAATTTGGATTTCGGGAATTTGAGTCAAAACCTAACCAAACGGATGAGATAGCCAAAGATTTTTAATTTGTGAACTCTTTATAATGTATATAAAAGGACTGGAGGTTTTCAATAAAAGTTATGGTGTTTAGGTCGGGCTTTTGGTGTCGAACATTTAGCATGTACAGAAAATCAGTTTTGGTGAAAACGAATTTTGGCGTAGAGACTAAACGAAAGGGTTAAATGTGTAAGTAGGAAGTAAAATTGGTTTTTGGAGTTCTTAGATCATATAAAAACATAAATCCAGTTGGGTAAGAACCAAGTGTGGTGTTAAGTTCACTTCATGTGATCGTTTAGTGACTAGTAAACCGTATCGGAGAAAAACTAGATTTTTACGTATAGAATAGCTTGTAGTGGAAGAACTAGATAGTGGGAATTGGGGGATTAGATTCATCTCCTTGATTGTTACTTAACTTGGGTGTTAAGACCTGAGCTAAGGGTGTCGTGTATGATTTTATAGGTTTGCAGGAGTGCTACCTTGCTGTGCTATCAGGTGAGTTCATAGTCCCATTTTCACTGATTTTTTTAAATGTTTTCTTCTAGTATGGGATGGAGATGACACTTGTGGTATTCTTAAAATGTTTTGGTACCAAATTTTTATAAATGTCTGGACATAAATGTGCTATTGTGTGACTTGCGTGCTTATGTGTTCTCATATGTGCTTTGATATGTGTTATGATATGTGAATCTTGATTGTGTTATGATTGGTATTGGTACATAGATGTATGGCCTCTATGGGACCATTTGTGATGTGTGTGGAGCGTGAGGCACGATCTGTCCTGAGTTCTTTGTTCTGAGTTCTTGGTTCGTGGGACACGATCCGTCCTGAGTTCTTGGTTCGGGGGGCACGATCCGTCCTGAGTACTTGTGCATCGTCTCTTCGGAGGCAAGATATCTCGACGGGGATATAGTTCATCTTCCATAGGTGGTGTGGGAAAGATCCAGATAGTGTGGTGTATGTTCTTGTGTGTGTGACGGGATACTTCTTGATTGTTATAGTGTGCTTTGTGAATTGTAGATGTGATTGGTACTTGGATTGAGTTTTGTTGTGGATGCATGTAGCATGATTATCGCATTATGGTCCATTTCTATAAATTGTTTTTCTTGAACTTATTTACAGCGAATGTCAAGGTTTCTTATGATGTTCTAGATAACTTAAACCTATGTTCTCACCAACTTTATGTTGACAGATTTTAGTGTCATTTTCAGGTGAGGTAGTTGTGCAAGATGATGTTAGAGGTGGCTAGAGTATAGAGGATGCTAGGATTGCGTTAGGAGGAATCCCTTTCCTCTTAGATTTTATTTTGTCTTTTGATTTAGTAAATCGTTTGATACATGTATGCTTGATGTGTGTTATTTGAATGTCTTTGGTAAGAGGTAGGCCTGTTACCTACTTACCTAGACGCCTACATTATTTGAGATATTGTCATGACATTGTGTCACCTTCTTATGACATTTATATTTCATTTAGTTAACTCTATAGACACGCTATTGTTGTGATGATATCCATACGTCGCGCCCCATATTCCGCCATGGTGGGGTGTGACAGAATGGTATCTAAGCAATGGTTATAGAGAATTAGGTTACCTAGTCGCGTAGCCTAGTCTATAGCTTAAGGGTCCCTGCATATAGGCGTCATAGGGGTATGTGTGCATTTTATAATAGTTGATGTGTTTGGATGTTATTTTTGCGATATTTGTTAAGTTATGAACTAGTATGGTTCATACTTAACTACATTTTATTTTCTTTACGAGTTTTGACTAGTGCGGGTTGAACCATAGTCGTATACGCTGGTCATTGTTGGATTTCGTTTGATTATATTTTCATGTTCTTTATACATTTTAAATTTAGTCTACGCTGGTTCAGCTGGACTACGAGTTTATTTGTTTCATGCATTGGCTATGTTATTTTAATACATGTGATTCTGGACCTTATGTTATGTTGTGGATTATGTGCTTATATGAGTTGTAGGATCTATGTGATTATTTGAGTTGGTAGACTGATGTGTTATCTGTAGTATTAATTCTTATAAGTGTCATCATAGGAGGGAGTGCATTAGTAAAAGGGGACTGGTATAAGTATGGTGGCCAACATAGTTATACAAGTACCACGACATCAATGGATTCCTAAGTATGGTTGCATGAAAGAGGGTTAATACATGCTTGTATAGTATATGTTGGATGGACTTGAGTGTATGTACGCGTATGCCTATATATGTATATATCCCTTCTACTTATCGGTTGTGTTCTTAGGATGGTTTTCTAGCTCTTTTCTCTTTGGGATGTTCAACTTCAGTAGTCGCGCATTTATCGAGTCCTCATTTCACGTGTTTGTTTGTACGGTAATTTTGGTGTAGAAGCTATTGAGAGGGTGGAGATTTATTTTGGAATAACGATATCTTTTGTTTTGAGTCTTACATGGTAAAAAAAAACTTGCAAATAGTAAAATAAAAATAGGTGTTGGTAGTCGATAAAATGAGGGTAAAGTGTCGAAAACGTGTTTGAAATAAGGTGGAATATAAATTCTTTAACATATAAGCATGGCTTATTTATTTTTAAAATATTTTGGTTTTGATCACCTAAAGTTATTGTTCTTTAGTTAAAATTTTGTTCTTATTTAGTTAAATATGTTAAAATCATGTAATTAATCATATGATGGGCGAGAGTTTTAATTTTCTGGAATTAAAATAAATTAGGTTTTAAATTTGGTAATTAATGAGGGGTTTTAGGGTTTAAAAAAAATCGTTTTTTTTGGTATAAATCGGAGTAGGCAGAAACTGTCGCTAAACTGTCAAAATATGTCGCTAACTGTCAGAAACTGTCGCTAATGCCTAGGCAGATTTTGAGTAAAATCGTTTTGGTTATAAATTATTCGTTTTTAAAGCTTTTTGGGTGATTCAAAAGCCTAAAATTATGTACTCGGAACGTACGTTTCAAATATTTAGAAAGTTTAGTAATTGGAGGTCAGTAGCTTGGTCGAATTAATTGTACAACTATTGAGTTCAAGATTAATTTTCGGACAACATGGTTTAAACTCGTGTTTTGGGTATTTTGGGATAGTGGACACTTAGAAGGCTAACATAGGGCTGCTTTGAGATAGGATTTCAGATGTATCCATCATAGAGATTGTTACATTAATGAAGAATGTGGGTTCCGGAGTCAATGTTGACGCGTGATATTGTGTTGTGTTCTTTAGACAATTGATCGTTTATGAAGAGACTATAGATTTTTTTTCTTCGTCAAATGATTACATAAATTACTAATGTGATACCATGGTTTTAGAACAACTAATATACATTACAGTACAAAGTCCATTCTGGGGTAAAATTTGGTTTTGCACAAGGTTTTAATAGTATGTCACCGGTCGTAATACGTTTCGGTTGTCGCTGGGTGCTTCTTGTGTCATTGGTCCGTTTCCATGGTTCGTTGGGGGTCGATACATGTTTTATGTTGAGTATCTTTTGGAGTCTCATGGTTAAGGTTCATGTGTTGTTGGTTGAGATTATTTTAGTATAAACCGAGTTCACGTTTGAACGTGAAGGTTTTATCAGGGATATGTAACCTCGTTTGTTTGCTGAGAATAAGTTTGAGTTTGGGAGTAAATCTCGGGACGAGATTCTATTAGGAGGGAGTGGTGTGACAACCCTAGATTTTGGATTTGTCACTTTTGACTGTTTGACTTTGATTATGTGCTTAGTGTGCGTTTACGTGCATTCTGTTTATATTTGAGCCTTGGATTGGATGTTAGACATCGGTTATGTAGTGCGTGGTACGTTATACGATGTTACGATGGGAATAGATGGTGTTCATGAGTTCACTCGGATGTAACTATGATAGAATGCGGTGCTATTTTAGGATTTTATGTGTACGTATAAGTATTATTGTAAATCGTATTTTTACGATTTAGGGTTTAGCGTTTAGAGGTCTCGAATGAGGTATTTAGTCACGGGAATAATTTACGGGATGGTTTTAAGTCATTTAGGACTTAGTTATAAAGTTTATTTCATATTTTAAGAATTTTCATAAAACTGTATATTTTACGTATTTTACGGTAACCGCGTAAAATTGACTAGTTAAAAGGTTTAGATGTAATTAATTAACTAAGGGATTAATAAAACAAATAAAAAATAAATATAAATAAGGAATAATATAATAAAAACGAAATAAATAAATAAAGAAAAAAAAATATTATTTTTGGTAAAAAAAAAATTAAAAAGGGCGGTGGAAAAAGAAAAAGGGAAAAAAGGAAACAAGGTTTTTGTATTGGGCTAGGATTGTGTAACTAAACTATATAAAGCCTTTTAGTAAAAATAGAAATCATAAAAATCTATGGAGATTTATAATCAATCGGTTCATCAAGTTTTTTTAGGGTTTCATCAAATTTTTCTTGATTCAAGGTAAGTGATCAATTTAACATTAATTTAATTTATGTTTTATTAATTAATCATGTTTACAATGTTAATTAACCATCATTGAGATAATTAGGGTTTCATTAATTTTCTTGAAAAAAATAGTAATTAAGATCTATTACTGATTTTAGGGTTCTTGTTTAAAAATTTAGGGGTAATTAATGATGTTTAGAAGGTTAGTGCATAAAGGCGTAAAACAGTCTGATTTTTAGGGTTGTCTTGTGTCGACTGTTCCGGGCAGTAGGTAGCACCTTTGGTCGAGTTTCTTTTTTTTAAAATTAAGTTCAAAGAGTCTACTTTTCAAAAATGTAAGGTTGGTCGAAAATGGAATTGGGAAGGTCGTCAAACAATTTTTACAAAAACAGTGCGCTGTTCAGGAATAAATTTGGATTTCAGGAATTTGAGTCAACACCTAACCAAACGGATGAGATAGCCAAAGATTTTTAATTTGGGAACTCTTTATAATGTATATAAAAGGACTGGAGGTTTTCAATAAAAGTTATGGTGTTGAGGTCGGGCTTTTGGTGTCTAACATTTAGCATGTACAGAAAATCAGTTTTGGTGAAAACGACTTTTGGCGTAGAGACTAAACAGAAGGGTTAAATGTGTAAGTAGGAAGTAAAATTGGTTTTTGGAGTTCTTAGATCATATAAAAACATAAATCCAGTAGGGTAAGAACCAAGTGTGGTGTTAAGTTCACTTCATGTGATCATTTAGTGACTAGTAAACCGTACCGGAGAAAAACTAGATTTTTACGTATAGAGTAGCTTGTAGTGGAAGAACTAGATAGTGGGGATTGGGGGATTAGATTCATCTCCTTGATTGTTACTTAACTTGGATGTTAAGACCTGAGCTAAGGGTGTCGTGTATGATTTTATAGGTTTGCAGGAGTGCTACCTTGCTGTGCTATCAGGTGAGTTCATAGTCCCATTTTCACTGATTTTTTTAAATGTTTTCTTCTAGTATGGGATGGAGATGACACTTGTGGTATTCTTAAAATGTTTTGGTACCAAATTTTTATGAATGTCTGGACATAAATGTGCTATTGTGTGACTTGCGTGCTTATGTGTTCTCATATGTGCTTTGATATGTGTTATGATATGTGAATCTTGATTGTGTTATGATTGGGATTGGTACATAGATGTATGGCCTCTATGGGACCAGTTGTGATGTGTGTGGAGCGTGGGGCACGATCCGTCCTGAGTTCTTTGTTCTGAGTTCTTGGTTCGTGGGACACGATCCGTCCTGAGTTCTTGGTTCGGGGGGCACGATCCGTCCTGAGTACTTGTGCATCGTCTCTTCGGAGGCAAGATATCTCGACGGGGATATAGTTCATCTTCCACAGGTGGTGTGGGAAGATCCGGATAGTGTGGTGTGTGTTCTTGTGTGTGTGACGGGATACTTCTTGATTGTTATAGTGTGCTTTGTGAATTGTAGATGTGATTGGTACTTGGATTGAGTTTTGTTGTGGATGCATGTAGCATGATTATCGCATTATGGTCCATTTCTATAAATTGTTTTTCTTGAACTTATTTACAGCGAATGTCAAGGTTTCCTATGATGTTCTAGATAACTTAAACCTATGTTCTCACCAACTTTATGTTGACAGATTTTAGTGTCATTTTCAGGTGAGGTAGTTGTGCAAGATGATGTTAGAGGTGGCTAGCGTATAGAGGATGCTAGGATTGCATTAGGAGGAATCCCTTTGCTCTTAGATTTTATTTTGTCTTTTGATTTAGTAAATTGTTTGATACCTGTATGCTTGATGTGTGTTATTTGAATGTCTTTGGTAAGAGGTAGGCCTGTTACCTACTTACCTAGACGCCTACATTATTTGAGATATTGTCATGACATTGTGTCACCTTCTTATGACATTTCTATTTCATTTAGTTAACTCTATAGACACGCTATTGTTGTGATGATATCCATACGTCGCGCCCCATATTCCGCCATGATGGGGTGTGACACGTAGCTTCCAAGTAATTTATCATAGCCATTGATTTACTTTACACACTTTGGAATTTTGTAGCAGGGGAGCATGTGGGAGGGGACCAGGGGTGAGTGGGGTTTGGTTTTAATAGAGAAAACACGTTTAGGTGAATACCAATTTGTGATCTGGAGGTTTTGAGGGACTAATTTGAGTTAATGAAGGTTTCGATATTAGGGTTCTTGGGAAAAGGATTTGGGGATTTTAATCTGGTGGGTGATTATATTGTATGTTCCCGGTTTTGTTAATTATAAAATAATTCTTTAAATTTTGGTTATTAATAAAACAGGGTAATGAAATGTGACGTAGACAAGGATTAGGCTGGTTTGTATTGGGTTGTGGTGTGGTTTATGTTTGGGCTAAACCGGATTTATGATGGGTATGGGTTGTGGTTTTGACATAATTGGTCCCCCATGTTTCTAAAATCTGTCATACAAGTTTCAACAGCATAAAACTTCCATTTCCTTTATAAACATTTGAGCATATTGTCAAATTCGGCACACGACTTGCAATTACTTTTATCAAGGATCTTTAGTGAAAATATGGCGTTCCTCAAGGGCTTTAATTGTCATTTCTTGAAACTTTAATGACCCAAATGCAATTTTTAAGTTTTGCATGGGTTAAAAGTGTAACACTCTCAAATCGGGTCACATTAGCGGAAGGGTCCTTGAGTGTTACTTACATGATACAATCACACAATTATAGAAAAACGGCTCAAAAAGAGTCATTTTTGATAAAAAGATCCATTCATTCATTCAATAGATATAAAATTCGAACATGGTCCCAGATAATTCAAAATGTTTACAAAAGATTACAAAAGATGAAAATTTCTTGAATGGATATGTTTTATAAAAGCGGGCCAAATCATTTTAAAATATGCAAGCTTCATGAAACCACCTTCCTTGAGTACCTTCTTTATGGACCTGAGATAAAACATGCTATAAAATCAACAAAATTTGTTGAATGAATCTATAGAGTTTAAAGTAAATAAAAAGAACACAATTATTCTGAATAACCTTCCATGGTTAATAATTCATCGAAAGACAATTATGTTGCACGGACATAATTATCAGTGTTATTACATAAGCCTCATGACATTGAACGTTAACATATATTATTTCAGCCCAACACACCTAGCCAAGTGCGTATATTTCTCTTATACATATGCATCTGATGTTTAATTACTAGTGCTTCACTACACCACGCGATAGCTAGTCGCGACCGGATTGGGCGTCACCCCGATAGATCTATCCATAGTATTAGCATTCTTTCGATTAACAATTCACGATTCAATGGGTCTTTTAAGGCTAAAGCTAACTTATGTAATAACTTTCATCTAAGCATACAATCGGGTCCCTTGTGTTCTATTTTAAAATAAATAAGGTTTACCACAACTTCTGGTTGCACCCATTCGTGGGTTTACAGCAACTCTTGTTGTACCCTTCATTTTCAATAAATACTTTTCAAGTAAATAGAG
Organism: Glebionis coronaria; assembly: GCA_025667525.1. Taxonomy (NCBI): domain Eukaryota; kingdom Viridiplantae; phylum Streptophyta; class Magnoliopsida; order Asterales; family Asteraceae; genus Glebionis; species Glebionis coronaria. The sequence goes on along the minus strand of CM046878.1, from coordinate 602,560,653 downwards.
CTTCCACAACTACTAGTTGCATCATTCAATTGGTTTACCACAACTAATAGTTGACTCTTTTATTTTTAGTAAAACAAGCATGTTATCCCCTCGCGGGTTTTATAAAGTAAATAAATATATAAAAGCGAGGCTATGAACTCACCTTAGTTTCACGCAGAAATACAAATGAATCGGAGTTGCGATGCACGAGTATAATTACCGATACAAATACTAACAAATTTAAATATTCCCGAGACTCGAAACAATACAGGCGCTCAATCCCGGTGCTAACGAACCCGAAAGGAACTCTTGCTATCCAAATATAAATGAAGCCCCTTTATTAATTATAAGCACATCATCAAAAACATTATTTAATTATTAGGTTTATTGCCTACTCTCTAATCTCTACATATATCATCAAATAGATACAGCAAAAATTCCAATGTGAAACATTAAGACGGTTCAAATTAGACACGTAAAGGTGACATGTTTCAATTTGGAAGATACATATGTGATACGTGTGTAAAGGATAGAGCAAATGGGCTCATTTGATGTCTAATGTGTATCACTATCTCTTATTTTAAAATAAATATTGAATAAGCGGGTATTATCGAGACCTAATACTTTATAAGTTACGCGATTTGAAAAATACCTGTAAGACACGATAAATAAACGCTCAATATAAAATAAAAATGACGACAATCGGAGGACATTTTTATATTAGAAAATAAATGACTTAAAATACATTAATATTTCGAATGAGCGAATGAAACTTAAATGCTTAACGTAAATTATGAAAAATACTATTAAAACGAAAAATTAAACGACAAAAATAGAAAATATTTTTATGTCATACAAGGTAATAAATATCGATACCAAACGTATTCCTTACCGGTTATAACCTAAACAGCATTCTTACGCTAAGTTTCAAGCCTAACCTTCCCGGTTAGCCGATAATTTAAATTTCTCAATAAAGTAAATACATAATATGTAATAATCGAGATTAGAATAACGACCAAAAATATCAGGATTGTCATAGCATCCTCACCTAACAGGCATCTTCGTCCCTGAAGATCAATTTGCCTTAATGCATGCCTTCTTATTGAAGTCATATAAATGAGGATATTTCTTCCACATTTTATCATCCCTTTCCTAAGTGTATTATAGTACTCTTCTCTAGTTTCATCGGACATTGAAAATATAAATTCAAGTTTGATTCAATTGCTTAACTTCCCTATCTATAATTTCGAACAATTCTTCGATGAAATTCATCTTATTGTCAAATCTTATTTCGTCAAAAGGGATATAAGATCTTCGTCTAATAGACATTGATTTAGCTTCGACACATGAGAAGTACTGTGACTTCCTTGAGCTCTCGAGGTAATTCAATTTAGTATGTCACCGAGCTCACTCTCGACATTATCTTGAGTGGCCCAGCATAACGGGGACTTAACTTCCCACGTTTTCAAAACGTATAACACATTTCCATGGTTATACTTTCGGTATAACTTTGCCACCTACCTCGAACTCCAAAGGTTTTCGATTTACATCATCATAACTTTTTTGTCTCCTACGAGCGGTTAACAAACGATTCTTAGTTTGCACGTTCGTTTATTATTGGAATGAAATGAGAAGATTTAGTCAATCGGACGATAATGCCCCAAATAGAATCAAATCCAATATTTTTTTTCTGAAGCTTTGCAATGAAATTCATTGATATGAATCACATGACTAAGAAATTGCATCCAATCAAGTCAAAAATCACATTTCAAAAATTTTGCATACAACTTTTCTCTCCTTTAAAAATTCAAGATAGTATCCAAATGTTCACCATGCTCTTCTAAATTTTTACAATAAATCAGAACATTATCAATGAACTGATCATAAATTTATCAAGATAGGCTTGCACACACGATTCATGAATCCATGTATACTGCCGATGCATTGGTCAATCCATACGACATTACTTAGGACTCATAATGTCCATAATGATTTCTAAACGTAGTATTTAGAATATCTTCCTCGCGGATGCGAAGTTGATGATAACCAAACTGTAGATCAATCTTCGAATAGACACTAGAAACTTGTAGTTGATCAAATAAGTCATCCATCCTCGGAAAAGGATATTGGTTCTTGACCAACAATTTATTTAGTTCTCGAGGAAAAGATCCATATTTCTTCTTACGAATAATATCGGAGCTCTCACTGGTGACGAGCTCGGTCGAATAAAATATTTTTTAAATAACTCTTGCAATTGAACATATAATTCCTTCAATTTAGATGGTACTAAACGATATGGCTCACGGGCTACGGGTGCAGCACCAGGAATTACATCGATTGGAATTCTTTTTGCCTTAGGGGCGGAAGCCCCCACAAATCTTTCGAAAAGACTTAAGGATAGTCACGAATGCCTGGAACATCTTCTACTCGCTTCTCCTTCGATTGATTCTTCGATATTTGAGCTAGGAATAATTCATAGCATCTTCTCATATACTTACGAGCTTTACTACATGAAAAAAAAATTTAGTTGGGAATTATTTTTATCACCTTCGATAACTAAGGTCTAGTTATTTAAGGGAATCTTAATTCTTTTTTTTATCAGTTCAACACGATTCTCCTCCAGAACCATTTGCAACACATAACCATTTGCTCCACCGAACTACCGACCCACTAGAGCCGCCAACTCCATCATTCACGTTGGCCATGAATTCGGTTAAGGATGCAATAACTTGTTCATTAATAACTTGGCGTATACGTGCCTAATCGTATTTTAAGCAGCATGATTCTAGTACAATGCGAATCATAATGAGTATTCATTCAATGGTTGTCTTATACCACATGAGTTTAAAAGAGAAAAGCAAGTAAAGATAATAATAGCACGATAAGGAATCAACGGATAGTCATTCCATTGATCACAAACTAGTACAAGTTGTATTGTTAAGCATTATAGATAATCATCGTCTAATGCAATACAACTTAAAAGACTAGTCCTACTAACTGATGTCACAGTTTAGTTAGGGATTTATGAAAAGATACTACAATTAATAAAGTAATCCTTAAGATTTACTAAGTAATTCACGTGACTAAGAAGGCTCTTCGGTCCCACTAGAAGAAGATTTCTTTAGTGTTTTTCAGAGACGTTTGATATCCTCCTCATTTGGCGGTTTTGGAAAAGCCCCAATACAACCATCTCACGATCAAAGAATTAGAGGAACGAAATCAAAAAATGAATCAAGAAAACGTATTACGAATCAATAAGAGTTTAATCACGCAGATGCTATATGCTTAAGCCCACACGTTTATGAATCATTATTTCCATGGATTGATCAAGTCCATCCAAATAAGATTTAGAAATTTGTGGTTCAACAATTTATAATTTCCTTGTTGAAATAAATGGCCAATTTATTTCAGCGATTATAAATCACTTTATTTAAGCATCGCCAGCTCAACGCAAAAGATCAAGATCGAAAAAAATGAGAAACTGACTTAACAGAAAATGATCAGTGATATGATATGGAATCCTGGTTGGCATGTGAACACCATAACAATCAATCTCAATTCCTAATAATCAATAGTACTATCTCAGACAAACTTGTTTCTATCAAAACAATATAGTGTCGAAGATTAATGAAAATGCAAATTATATTCGCTAAACGAAATGAACGGATCAATAAATCAAGAATAAGAACCAAGGAAATCAAAATCCTTGTAATCAGAAGAATATCATCAAGAATATTAACCATTTTGTTGGGATCGTATATATCCACAACTTAGTTAGTCTTTAGAATAACAGTATACATTTCAATGTTATCATTAGAATGACTAGAGTGGTTTCGTGACAATCGACGTCGTATAAAATATCTCGCATAAATATAAAATTATCATTTATAATTAAATAAATGAAAATATACCTTGTAATTCATAAGTACAATTAAGCGATAAATATTACAACATATATATAATCCCATATATATAAATACTTTTATTCTCGTCCATTGGCCACTCGGAGGTTTCGCTTGCAACTGTTATAGTTAAACGATTTCAAAATTTTATTTTTGGAAAATCTTTTCGTTCTCTATAACTTGAGCTTCTGATACCAATCTGTAACACTCTCAAATCGGGTCACATTAGCGGAAGGGTCCTTGAGTGTTACTTGCATGATACAATCACACAATTATAGAAAAAGGGCTCAAAAAGAGTCATTTTTTATAAAAAGATCCATTCATTCATTCAATAGATATAAAATTCAAACACGGTCCCAGATAATTCAAAATGTTTACAAAAGATTACAAAAGATGAAAATTTCTTGAATGGATATGTTTTATAAAAGCGGGCCAAATCATTTTAAAATATGCAAGCTTCATGAAACCACCTTCCTTGAGTACCTTCTTTATGGACCTGAGATAAAACATGCTATAAAATCAACAAAATTTGTTGAGTGAATCTATAGAGTTTAAAGTAAATAAAAAGAACACAATTATTCTGAATAACCATCCATGGTTAATAATTCATCGAAAGACAATTATGTTGTACGGACATAATTATCAGTGTTATTACATAAGCCTCATGACATTGAACGTTAACATATATTATTTCAGCCCAACACACCTAGCCAAGTGCGTATATTTCTCTTATACATATGCATCCGATGTTTCATTACTAGTTCTTCACTACACCACGCGATAGCTAGTCGCGACCGGATTAGGCGTCACCCCGATAGATCTATCCATAGTATTAGCATTCTTTCGATTAACAATTCACGATTCAATGGGTCTTTTAAGGCTAATGCTAACTTATGTAATAACTTTCATCTAAGCATACAATCGGGTCCCTTGTCTTCTATTTTAAAATAAATAAGGTTTACCACAACTTCTGGTTGCACCCATTCGTGGGTTTACAGCAACTCTTGTTGTACCCTTCATTTTCAATAAATACTTTTCAAGTAAATAGAGCTTCCACAGCTACTAGTTGCATCATTCAATTGGTTTACCACAACTAACAGTTGACTCTTTTATTTTTAGTAAAACAAGCATGTTATCCCCTCGCGGGTTTTATAAAGTAAATAAATATATAAAAGCGAGGCAATGAACTCACCTTAGTTTCACGCAGAAATACAAATGAATCGGAGTTGCGATGCACGAGTATAATTACCGATACAAATACTAACAAATTTAAATATTCCCGAGACTCGAAACATAACAGGCGCTCAATCCCGCTGCTAACGAACCCGAAAGGAACTCTTGCTATCCGAATATAAATGAAGCCCCTTTATTAATTATAAGCACATCATCAAAAACATTATTTAATTATTAGGTTTATTGCCTACTCTCTAATCTCTACATATATCGTCAAATAGATACAACAAAAATTCCAATGTGAAACATTAAGACGGTTCAAATTAGACACGTAAAGGTGACATGTTTCAATTTGGAAGATACATATGTGATACATGTGTAAAGGATAGAGAAAATGGCCTCATTTGATGTCTAATGTGTATCACTATCTCTTATTTTGAAATAAATATTGAATAATTGGGTATTATCGAGTCCTAATACTTTAAAAGTTACGCGATTTGAAAAATACCTGTAAGACACGATAAATAAACGCTCAATATAAAATAAAAATCACGACAATCGGAGGATATTTTTATATTAAAAAATAAATGACTTAAAATACAGTAATATGTCGAACGAGCGAATGACACTTAAATGCTTAACGTAAATTATGAAAAATACTATTAAAACGAAAAATTAAACGACAAAAATAGAAAATATTTTTATGTCATACAAGGTAATAAATATCGATACCAAACGTATTCTTTATCGGTTATAACCTAAACGGCATTCTTACGCTAAGTTTCAAGCCTAACCTTCCCGTTTAGCCGATAATTTAAATTTCTCAATAAAGTAAATACATAATATGTAATAATCGAGATTAGAATAACGACCAAAAATATCAGGATTGTCATAAAAAGTGACAAGTCTTCCAAAGTTGAGGGACCATTCTTTACAAATCTTCAAACTTCAAGGACTTCTTTAGAAAAATCATAGTTCGGGTCCGGTTCTTTGTGCGGCTTCATTTATTGTGTTCGTTTTTGCTTGATTCTTGTTTTCTTTTGGTGAATTCGCGATATACGTACCTAAAATGCACAATGAACAAACACATGCATATTTTGGGATATTTTATAATATTATTAAGCATTTTAAGCCCGATTTGGACGATGAGACTATGTATAAATGCAGTCTCATGAGTGCTCTACACTCCATCACACTGGAGCTGATCCCTCCTCCCAAATTATTATTTATTAGAGGTCACCCCTCTAATAGCATGACGAGGTCACCCCTCTATGTATTCATGCACATGTTGATATAATTTTATGACTTATATGAGCTCGTAGGCATTTAATTATATTGCATGTAAAACTTATGACATTTTAGTTATCTTTCATATTCATATATTATCTTCCAGGTTTTCCTCAGGACATAGATATTCATTTCCGACGCTTTCATTGTTTATTTACTCATTTTCAGTTATTCTTATCATGTCATTATATTCGTTCACTGAGCGTGTTGCTCAGCCGTATCTTCTTTTTCATGTCTCATACGGCAGGTACCGAGGGACGATATTAGGTATCGCGAGTATGGCTTAGGATGAGAGCTACCTTAGTTTTCTTCCCTTATGCATTTTAATACTTTTGTTTTAGTTGGACATATGTTTTGTCCTTTAGCCTTCTTGTATTCTTATTTATGTTGAGTTTATGTGGAGAGCCGATGTTTGATTCCGACTTTCCTGTTGGTCTTTTATTTCTTTATGACGTTATGCCTTTATGATGCTTTGATGACACGCCATGATTATGATATAACCGCCTCCTTGTCAAAGTGGGTCGTTACATGCCTCGTAGGGGAAATCCCATGCTTATCCTTGTAAATATTATTGCTTTCTAATAGTGTAATGCAGAGAATTTTGCTCTTACAACCTTTGTTTCATGGTTTTTTGTGATTGTAATTTATTAGGATCATCGTCATCGTTGAAGCCTCTCATGTTCGTTTTACATATTGTTGGAAATACCTTTTTACGTATTTAGGAAGGATCGGTCACTCCAACAATATATACATAGTATGGGCTCGTAGTATAGTCTAAGTATATAACCCACAAAGCCCACATGTAGGGTGGGCTATATAAACGCCCTCCTAGCATGTTCGGAGGGGTTGGTCATTGTTCTCATTGTCACATTCAATCTAATATTACATCTTTTCTCCAACCTCTCTCTTCTTTAGCTATCTAAGATCTTCATCTATCTCTCTCTATTGTAATCATTCCATCAGTAGTATTATCCAAGATTCTGATAAACTAACATTTGGTATCAAGAGCCATGGGATTATTGGTTTGTTCTTGTGTTTGTTTCTTGATTTTCGTGGGTTTTGATCTAAAATCATTCAATCCAAAAAAAAATTGTGTTTTTTATGGTTTAATCTTGATACAAATCAACTACATAGTTGTGGTAGAGATATGGTATATTTAATTTGGCTAAAAACACAAAATATTTGGGTGTTTGGATCATTCTTTGGCATAAGATCTCGATTTGGATCGGTTTTGTACGAGATTGAAGGAAGTCGGGACGGATTTTATTCATTTTCGGATTACTTTTTGGCATATTCCGAAACCAATCTAGGGTTTCCATATTCCGAAAACATATTTTGTTTTTTTGGATTCCGAAAATCTTTTGTCCTTTTGGGATTCCGAAAATAGGAAGAAGTTTATTCCGAAAATAGGAAAGAAGATTTATTCCGAAAATAGCAAAGTTGCATATTCCGAAAACCCTCAGAATTAATATTCCGAAAATCCCCAACATTCCAAAAATCCACAACATTCCGGAAATCCTTAGATTTCCACATTCCGAAAACCCAAAGTATTCTACATTCCGAAAATCAAAAGGAGAATTCAGGATTCTGAAAATCAAAAGGAGAATTTCAGATTCCGAAAATAAAACGAATTTTGGATTTTGAAATTAGTTAGGAAAGTGTTTGATTCCGAAAATAAGTAAGAAAATGAGGGATTCCAAAAATAGTTAGAAAAGTGTTGGATTCCGAAAGTCTTTCACTTTCCGAAAATGTCTCGAAATTTTTGGCATATTCCGAAAATCACATGCTTCCATATTTCGAGAATCCCTTCATCATTTATATTCCGAGAATCCCTTGAATCATTTGTATTCCGAAAATAATACATGTTTCCACATTCCGAAAATAAGAATAAAAGTTTGACATTCCGAAAATCATTTTGAGATTTTTCCGAAAATCATTATGAATTTTTTTCCGAAAAGTGATTTTAAAAATTTCGATCGTGAGTTATTTGGTATTGGAGAATTTTTTTTCTCTAGAACACATACTTAGGGGATTTAATCATTTTTACTACTCAAGGGATTTAATCAAAAACAACAAACACAATTACTTTATTTCATTGCTTAATCGATAAGTAATCCTTACCTTCAGTTTTCATCGAATTTCAATGGACTTGTTGAATTCGACATATCGAGAGGGAGAATTGCATAAGATGCAAGAAGAAGCAAGAAAAAGATGTCAGATCTCATTTAGACAATTTGAATGTCATCTCTACGAGCTCACAAAGCTAGACTACGGACCATCCTTATTGGCAATCTTTGGTCAAGATGCTCCTTTCTTCATGGTTGCTATGATGATAAACTTTTATATTCTTCATAAACAACTTGACAAATAAGACTTTCATCACATTGAATCCGTATCTGCACTACAAGTTCTTTTGAAACAATTTTCGACTTCTCTTCAGTTCGATGTTGCCAAGAAAGAAAATTCAGTGCTCTGCACGTCATTCCTTGAAGACATGAATACCGAGATTCAAAAATTTCTTGGTACTTTGTCCAAATAAGTGACCTCTCTTACGCATTTTTTTCAAGAACGATCAAGACTTCAAATTGCTTATGATAATTGGAAGCAAGAAAATATGATGCAGATGCTAGAGGAAACAAATTGTCTTACAGATGACTCAAAGGAGACCGCTTTGGTTAACGATGATATCAGTGCCGTAGCATCACAACAACATGATCTACATCCAATTGTTGAGGTACAATTGAATAATGTATCTAACAGTGATCTACAACATGTTGAGAATTCAGAACCCACCTATGACAAATATGGGATGGAAAAGGGTGATACCACTTCTGATTCATCCGAAGTGAGTCATAATGGGGGAGAAAATAATCAAAATGCTAAAGATCATGATAAATGCCTTATGACTGCTTCTTTAACCAATTCTGCTTCTAGGATTGAAGAGCTTGAAATGTTAATAGCTCAACAATCAAAAGATCTTGAGGATGCCACAATTGAATTTTCGAAGAAAAAGGACAAACTTGAAACATATTTTGAAAAACTTGAAAAATCAAACGTTGTTCTTGAACAAAAATTAAATCAAAAAATTCAAGATTCTAAAGCCGAACAAGATAATTTTGTGAAAGAAATTAATTTGCTAGAATCTAAGTTGGCATCCCAAGATATCTTACATAAGGAAAACGAGACCTTAAAATAGCGTTATAATGAGTTAAATAATTCTATCATAAAAATGAGGTCTAAAACTCAAGAGTCAACGACCTTGTTAACTACTGAAAATGTTGATTTAAAGGCTCAGGTTCAGAAAAAGGTTTTTTCCATAGCTGCTCTGAAAAATGAGCTAAGGAAAATTAAGGGCACTAGTATGGACACTAAGCTTGAAAAACCATCAATCTTGGAGAGACTGCCTAAAAATCAGTCTGTTCGACAACCAACTGCATTTAGATCCGAGCGACCAAATTTCTCGAGACCGCGGTTTGCCTTCCAAGTTGATATGGTTCATCTTTCTAGACCAGTCACTCCACTATCTAGGCCTAATTTGATCAAATCTGCCTATGCAAAACCTACAAACAAGACTAGTACTAGTGATTCTAGGTATAGTTCTAAGAATATGCCACAACATAGGTCGAATAGCATGCCTACTAATCACTATGTAGATGAACCTAAGAAAAGAACACAAGCAAGAACTAGGATTTCTAGATCTCATTCAGACCTCAACACAGTGTTTGTTCTGTTTGCATGAAAAGTGTCTTCAAGACAAATCATGCGGCTTGTGTTACTAAAGTCTTGAAGGAGCTGAACTCAAATGTTAAAACGGATTCCTAAAGGAAATAGGTTTTATACCGCTAAGTCTTCCGCTGTGCATAAGAAAACCATGTCACCTAGATCTAATCTTAGGTGGAAACCCATGGGTAGGATTATCAAATCAAGTAATCTTATATGGGTTCCTACAGGAAGAATGTTTCCCTCTTGCACTACCAAAGTTCGTTGTGAACCTCGCATGGTTCTAAAATAGATATCGCTAACCCATGTGAAAGTATGCAAATTGTTGATGCAAGTACAGGTACCAAAGACAAGGATCAACAAAAACAAACCTGTCAGATCTTTGTATATCGTTCAACCAAGGACACTCTCAGAGTTTGGTTGCTGAAGAGTCAGATATCGGAGAAACAAGTGTCTGAGGGGATTCACGGTTAAGCTTACATAACGGTTTGCAGTCACATGACAGATTGTAACCCGAGCTTCAAAGAAAGTAAAATTTATCGCCGATGATAAACTTATCCTCACAACGAGAAATTCATCTTTCTCGGTCATGAGCTTTACGTTAAAATATTCAAAAGTTTCAAGCTCATGAAAACGACTTCTAAGTAAATGTCAGCTTAGAACTCGTTCTTCAGTTAAAAGGAAAGTTTATCGCCGATGGTAACTTATCCTTAACAATGGGAAGTTTACAACTTCTCGGACTTGAGCTCGTTTCGTAAGATATTCAAAATCTTAAGCACAAGTAATTGGTTTTCAAAACGTTAAACACAATTTTTCAAGAATTTTTCAAAAGGTTTTTCTAAATCTTTCAAAATTGTGTATTCAACAATGTTTTGATAAAAAGAGCATGTCTTCTGAAATCGATTATATTTACGATCCTAGAAATGTCGTTTAATAATGACACGGGGATGTAAATAAATTCGAGCAGAAGTTTAAAAGATTTAAAACATGCTCAATATGGTTTGTTATTGTTTTTTATAGTAACCCGCTTTTCATATTAAAGTCAAGCAATTCACCGGAAAGCTTTGACTCAACAACGGGAATTAATTTTCTCGGGCATGGTTTACTTTATAACCATGTAAGGGATTGTGTTTACGTAATAATACAATCTAACACGAATACTTGTACGCTTCAGTGCATTTATTTGTTAAAACGAGAGAAATCTTGTTTTTATGAAGTTATCATCTCCACAACCATAGTTCTTTACAATTGATATCTACATACTCGACGATGTGACTACTCAAACGACGACTACAGCTCTTAAGATAGAACACGGGTTAACAATTGAGGGGGAGCAAGTGTCAAGCGTTTAAAATCTCTGATGCCAAAAGTGCCATGTTCACAAATTGGTGTCCAGACAACGATATCAATCGTACATATGGTGTCTAGGAGGAGATAGTTTTAGATGATACGGGGAGACCAACATTCGTCAACAAGACCACGTGATTTTATCACATGATGTTCTCATCATTAAGGTCCAACTCGTACATTATTAATCTTGTGAATATGTTATAATATATGATCTTTGCACGTGATATGTACACCCTCATTAATTTTAGGTGGAGCTTGTGTCAATCATGGAGATAATTGGATTTGCATTTTTCTTCCCAAATTTTCTTCAAATTTCATTAAATCAAATGATATTAAAAACATCGATTGGGTTAATATTTTTAATATGGGGGAGAAAATATGATTTAATATTGAGATCAATAATGATTTGACTTAATGTGTTGGCACATCCCGACATGTGCGAAATGTTTTCGAATATCGTGGCATATGTTAAGGTGGAGCAAAATGGATTCGGATATCAAAATGGACTTCATGGTGACATACACTTACCCAAAATATCTTTATTTACGACGGTGATGATTGTGGTGACATAAGGATGGTAGGATAGGTTAAGTCCAATGATTCTTCTAGAACCGGAGGAATCTTCCCAAGGACATTCCATAGCTAGAAATAGTAGTCCTTAGGAAAGATGGAGAAAGATTGTGAACGTAGTTGAATGCCGACCAAGTACTTAAGTTAGCACTGGAATAATCACAACAAGGTTATAGTTATGACGTATTGGTAAGCATTGAAGGGGTTGAAGAATGAAAAAGAATTGTAAAGGTAAAGGGTCTAAAGAAAGAAGCCCTCCTTACAACTTAGGCAGAAACCGGGTCAACACATATGCTATTGAGATCATTTTAATGAAGCTCGATATTGAAGATAGACATCATGGACCCAGTGATGCAATGCACAACCCATGCCAGCTAACTCATATATCTCTCAAAAGGTATTTGTTTTAATCACACGGACAACAACGCATTGTCTATCGATTTATTCACTCCAAATATATTGATATTGAAATGGTGGCACTCCTCTCCAGCCTCTGATCACTAAAATACAAAGTGCACGATCGAGTCTAGAGCTATTTGAGATCATCAATAATCTCATTAGGACACATATCCATATATACATGCTTCTACACACACTGTGAAAAGTAAGAAAATTATTAAGAATCCTACGCAAAATCTTCATGATCTTGCCTGAACATCCGAGTAATACGAAAGTATTTACAATGAAGATGGAAATCCTTCTTGAGCGAACATAAAAAATCTCATGGTAGGTGACTTGTGAGATGCTTTATAAATCAAACTTGTGATAACTAGAAAGCAATAGTGGTCTAATTCTTAACTGAACCTAAACACGTTCCAGGCCTCTACGCAATATCTTAGTGATCTTTCCAGAACATTCAGAGTAATACTTTTTAGTATTTATAGTGACGAATGGAAATCCTTCTAGTGTTAACATCAAATAGCACTTGGTAGGTAACTTGCAATTTTCAGTATGAATCAAGCTCGTAACAACTGGAAAGCAACGATGGTGTGGTTCTTAATTGAATTTCACTTGTTCCATGTATATGAATTGATGGCTTCAATCATATGGATAATTTTATCTAAATGATTCACTCTTTATGTTCCCAATCAGCTTTGGACGGTCAAATAAAGAAAATGGTTTTACCCGCGAAATCTTGTAAAAGAGGTTCTTAATTGAAACTACCTGCCACAAGTACGATATTTAATATCGTCCAACGGTCTTCACCGACCGGAGGTAAAATGCTACCTAATTAGGTTGAAATGTTCAAAGTCATTTCATCCATTTCTATGTTTTGTTGTTAACTGTTTTATGCAGCGTAACAAGAAGGTGGCGTCGCGGTGTACCAGAAGAAGTCTTCCTCACATGCTTATACTTTCTGTACTTAAGACTTCAACAAATTCAAGAAAGCCTAAAAGTCAAGTCTTCTGCTGTATCAAACTCTGAAGCTTTCAAGAATCTATAAAGGTATAAGTATGTGGAACATGAAGTTACGAGGAGGCGAATATCTCAAGTGATGAATGCACAAGGTCAAGGCAAGGAAACATGCTCAAGACTAAAGTTAAAGATCACATCAGCATATTCACAAGAAAAAGAAAAGACGACTACGAGTTCAAGACAAGCATAGTATGCTAGGTTTATTTTATTATTGTAACTCGGGTAACGCCCTTGTTTTGAATGACCTCCTTTAGGGGGAGATTGTTGGAAATACGTTTTTACGTATTTAGGAAGGATCGATCACTCCAACAATATATACGTAGTATGGGCTCGTAGTCATAGTCTAAGTATATAACCCACAAAGCCCACATGTAGGGTGGGATATATAAACCCCCTCCTAGCATGTTATGAGGGGTTGGTCATTGTTCTCATTGTCACATTCAATCTAATATTACATCTTTTCTTCAACCTCTCTCTTCTTTCTCTATCTAAGATCTTCATATATCTCTCTCTCTTGTAATCATTCCATCAATAGTATAATCCAAGGATTACGATAAACTAACACGTATCACTAGATCTTCGATCGTTGCCTTTGAAGATTCTGATATCCGATGATATCCTTTTATGTTCTAACATTTATTCTTATTAGGATGATTCATAAACGGCTATAGATTGTTCGTTATACCCTTTCCATGCTCGAGATTAAGCATTAGACTTTTCGTCTCTAGTATGGGGGTGTTTCACCCTTAGACTCGAAACATTGAGGACAATGTTTAGTTTTAGTATGGGGGTGAATAGATACTTTACCTTGGTTACGCCATCACGAAATACAATATTCATCTTTTTGTTATCATTTTGTTGCATATAAAGCTAAAAATGGCCAAATTTTAAATTTTTTCTTGTTTTTCATAATAGTTTAAGACACGAATGTAGGTTTTTAGTTACTGAGAATAAGAGTAATTTTTTACTCGACCGTATGTGTTGAGCACTTAGCTTCGATTCCTTAACTATTTAGGCTAAGTCTAATTAAACTGAGGACGAGAAATGATAGCATTAATTATAAGTTACTATGCTAAACATAGAGTACTCGTATTCTTTCAAAAACTCATGTGCCCTAATTGTTTGCTTTTTCTCCCAACGCTTTGACTCTTGCTTGCTTCCTTCGTGTTCTCCAAGTACTAGATGGTCCAATGTCACACCCCATGATGGCGGAATATGGGGCGCGACATATGGATATCATCGCAACAATAGCGCGTCTATAGAGATAACTAAATGAAATAAGAAATGTCATAAAATGGTGACACAATTACAAATGTCATGACAATATCTCAACAATGCAGGAGTCTAGGTAAGTAGGTAACAGTCATACCGCTTACCCGAGACAAACAATTAACATAAACAAAGCAAACATATAGGTGTCAACAAAGTATCACTTATACAAACATCAAATAAAGACTAAGAGTAAAGGGGGTTCCTCCAATGCAATCCTAAGCCTCCCAGCTAGCCACTCCTATTCTCACGCTTAACCACATTCTCACCTGAAAGAGACACTAAAACACGTCAACATAAAGTTGGTGAGAGTCATAGGTTTAGACTCCAACTCCAAATCAATTATAAGCTGTGAATAACAACCATTAACAAAAGAACATATGGACAATGTGCTACAATTATGTATTAACAAGTAGAATTCAAGATTAAACAATCACCACAAATCCAAGGCTCCAAGCCTTACCAATAACCACAATTCCAAGGCTCCAAGCATTACCAATCACCATGGTCCCATAGGCGCCCATACACCTATGAATCAATCCCAAGGCCCCGCCTTGTCAACATCCCATTGGTACAAAGTCAAACCACAATAATTGAGACGGCACGTGTCCCTCGATCTAAATCATAAACACAATCAAGAATCACATAGCAGTTAATCACATAAGTGCGCACACAAGTCCATCACAAACCATAAAAACATTCACAGTATTAGTTACAAAACCATAGAGTGTCTCTTTTATCCCATCTGGAATTCAAATCATAAAAAGACATGGGACTATGAAACTCACCTGAACAAGCTTCTCCAAGTATCCGCGCTCTAGCAAAAATCTAAACACACAAAAGTATACAATCAAGACATGAACCACATAACAAAATGGCTCATCAATCTATGACGGATATCTAACCTTCTCCTACAACTTAATCGTATTTATATTCAATATGCATCTCATTACACCCCTCTATAAAGCCCTTAACTTACTTTAGTTCATAACTCGTTCCGTTAACATTTTACCCAAAACAGTCCCGTTTTTCATACTTCAAACTATGGGTCGAACAATCCCTTAACCAAAATAACATGCCCTGTAAAAGAAACCCTATGCCCTTAAATGTGTTAGATAACTCTCCTATTTGGCCGCAACCTTAAAGCTACTGTTAAGGCGTCCATATATATATATATATATATATATATATATATATATATATATATATATATATATATATATATATATATATATATATATATATATATATATATATATATATATATATATATATATATATATATATATATATATATATATATATATATATATATATATATATATATATATATATATATATATATATATATATATATATATATACTTTTACCTATCCAGAATTTACTGATTTTGAACATATGAAAAGTTTGTTATGACCAGAGGGTCTTAACCTATTCCATTTACTTAGCCCCACTCCAGATCCTTTCTATAATATATAAACTAACTCCCATATTCGTTTGAAGGTCTATCTGTAACCCTAAGCACCCTAACCAACTCAAAACATAAAATGTAAACAGGCTGATTCAAAAACTGTTTTGACACCCGACTGATGTAACCTTTTTTTGACCCACTTCCCGACCTCCAATTTAGTTCTCGTTTCTTGCATTAGAAAGCTAATTCAATTACCTTTACAGGGACATACGATTCGAAAATTAAAAGTTTGTAGAACTCTAGAGATGATCAAAACAAGTGACCTAAAATTCTCCCAAGTTTTTAATTACGAATTTAAATGAATTAACCTAATTAATTATCCATAACTTGTTTAATTATAAACCCTAAATAATCTAATAATTATTATGTCATTAAAACTCAGATATTAATTTAGACATAATCATATATCCATCATGTATTGATTTATAAATGCATAAAAACAATTTAATTAAAAAGGGATTGAAGATTTTACCTAAAAAATAATGGAAGATCTTTATCTTTGAAACCCTAATTGGCCACCATTGTTAAAATTAGACTATGAGATGTTATGGGGGTGAAAAATATGATTATTTTGGTTATAGGATGGGTTTGGTTAAGTCCTAAAGTCCCCCTAATCCCATTACAAGTCCATTGGGCCTGTTTTTGGGCTTTTTGGTTATTTTCTTTCTTCCTTTTCTTTTGGCTGCCCAAACCAAGCCCAAAGCACCTAAGGATCGGGTTTTTAACCGTATTTTGTAACTTATATCATTCTTAAACTAAAGCTCACATTCGGGTTACTTTCGGACCATAACCCGAAAGCCTTACGTTGGTTTTTTCGACTTTCTACGCGATTTTCGAACTAACCGTCATTTCAAAAAGTTTCTAATTATGGAAAGTATCTCTAAAACTTATCCTAAACATATAATCTATACTTAATACATACATACAACATATGATACGTACACGAAGCCTTGTAAAAACGATATCCAAACTTCCCGCAGTTCATTTCTGAACTCATTTCATTTCATTTCATTTCTAACTCGTACCAGGATTTACAAATCATGTACCTCATTTCGTCTATTCTCATCCCAAAAATCACACATATAAACACATAAATCACATAGAACACATAGTCACACAAAATACCCCAAAAATAAGACTAAGTGACGAACCTCAAAAACCGGGGTTGTCACATCACTCCCTCTTAACAGAAATATCGTCCCGATATTTACTCCTTAGGATCATCATTAGCAAATATATAAGGATACTTGTTCCTCATAAATCCTTCCCGATCCCACGTTAACTGTAGTCCACTTTCCAAATTCCATCTAACCATAACTACGGTATATTACCCTTTTCAACGTCTTAGCTTCACGACCCAAAATCTCTACCGGCTCTTGATGAAACGAAGACTCGTATCCATACTAATATCATCTAACGGTACTTGCAAGTCGTTTCTTACTAAGAATTTCCTCAAGCTTGATACACGAAATACATCATGCACACTACTCAATTCTCCCAGTAATTCCTCAACCTATAAGCCACTGGTCCAATCCTTTCGAGGATTTCGAACGGACCCATGATTCTAGGTGCTATCTTCCCTTTCTTCCCAAACCACATCACTCTTTTCCATGGTGAAACCTCTAGCATAACCTTACCTCCAATATTAAATCCCAACGGCTTATGCCTCTCGTCCACATAGCTTTCTTGTCGGTTCTTTGCCATTTTCATCCTACTACCACCTCCATAGTTGTCCGATACACCTTCGGTCCAATACGTTGGCCGCTTCTAACTTCATACCACTATAACGGTGATCCACCTCATCTCCTATGAATTAAATGCAGCAGTTTCTACTACAATTCCTATCACTGGACCTAACGGCTTCTATCCTCTACGGATTTTCCATCATTCGGAAGTTCTCCCAACCTTAATCAAATCCAATGGTATATGCAGGATTGCATAACCAAAAGCTTCCCATAACATTCACATGAAACATGTCATGACCACCACCTCATCCTTGCTTTCCCATGCTCGGCACCAAGTAACTAACCATCCTTCATACCAACTGGTGCTACACCTTTTCTCTAGGTGGACGTTTCATTGTTCGTTACTACTAACCTCTTGCTCTAACAGTTTTCCCTTCAATATCACCCCACTATCTTGACAACCTTTTGCTCTATTGAATCATTCTTTCTCCATACTACTTTTCGCTTTTCTTTCCAAAATCTAAATTTCCATACCATCTTATATCCCGTCTTCAGCCTATAATTTAGGCGTTTCCTCCTGTATCCCTACATTCTCATCCATGGGGAATATGCCCCTCTCACCGATGACTCTCCCTTCGTAGAAGAATTATTCTTAATATAATGCGTTCTCCAACCATCTCCACATCTCACGCCAATGATATAGGCGTCTTTCTCAATTACCCCTATAGTATGCTCATACCAACCATTAGTCTATCAACAGTATACTACGCTTGCTTCCCATCATTTCTTCTGTAGCCATAATCCTTCATAAGGCATTCCATACCTATTAGCTTAACTTTTACACAAAACCTCCTATTCCATCGTATCTGTACACAATCCTTCCAACTTCTCAACTACGTGACTTCTCATTCCTCTTAAAATATGGGATGAATTAGTCAGTCTATCGACTATCACCTAACTCTCATCGTACTTATTCCTCCACCCATTATGTATCCCTTCCACCAACTTCGTCCTTACATCGCCCTTTCTAAGCTACTCCTATCTATGTAGGAAGTATAGTCTACGTCCCTTTTCTCCATACGATTGTCCAGGCCACGCAACATAAATGTTGACGCGTTCTCTGCTTTAGATAACTCAACTCGTACAATCTACATCCTTCATCTAAACCACCTTAATACGTCATCCATATAGTTCAAGTTCGTCACAGCTTCAATTCCTTGCAATTTTCTTTCATCACTTAACTCCACCCATCACCTTTGCCAAATGTCAAGAGGATTGAATATGTGTTGGAGACGTTCATGATCCGTATAGATCATTCTCTAAGTATCGTACCTCAAATGCCTCTAGCATTCTAGGCAGATATAACAATCCAACTCCACTAACTAAGTCTTATCTAGTTCTTCCAAATCTTTAGTTCCTGCAACATATAAGCAATCGCCTTTCTTTGTCGTTCTCGTACACATCCAAATCCTTGCTCCACGCATCTTCATGCTTCGCGAATTCATCCAGTCCTTCCGATAATGCCTAGATCGGCTCATTATCTAATCCACCTATTCAGCCTCCAAAACGCTTCCTCATCCTTCTTTACTTCGCCCATTGCTGGTTCCATGATATACCATCATCTCTAACTACTCATCCTGGTCAACTTAATCCTAAACTCACACTTGAAAATCTTACGTATAATTCCCTTCCCTAACAACTCCAAAACCAACTCATAATTCGCCTCACTCTCCTTCTTAGACTTTGAGTAGATCAAGATGTCGTCGATACTCCCGATGACAACTCGTTCATATACGTTCATGCACACTCGGTTCATTGACTCCATGAAAACCTCTAGTGCTTTTGGCGAAGCCAAATGCATAACCGTAAACCCAAAGCGTTCATACAACATCCCTAGCAGTTTCAACTACGTCCTACTTGCACCCTCTCTTAGCGGCAATACGAATAAATTCCCACCTCGTTCTACTCGCAAAATTCTACACGCATTCTAAAACACCAATACTTCCTCTTATCAGACCATTCAACCGCTTTCCACATCCAATCTACTTCTAAGCAACTCAACTTTTATCTTGCATTCTTTGCAATTTCTAACGACTCTTTTCTTTAAATCATTCCATCAACAATTGCCTTGGAAAGGCACTAACTACAAATCCTCTCACTTCTCCTACTTGATCTATTCATGGTTCTACCTCACAGTAATAGGTAAGCCTACTAAATCTCAGGAAATTTTCGGAAAACTTACATGCCTTACGAACAATCATAGATATCTTTGAGGTATTATATCCCCTTCCAACACTCTATGGCGCGTTACTTGTGCCAATATCCATACTTTATACAAATCTCTATTCATCTCCCTTGGCACTCCTAAGAGACCTCATGACCACATTAGTTCGTCTACGAACTTCTAACTCTTTCCTCCCCACTAAGGGCATTCCAACCATTCTCTCATGGCCACCTACTTAATCGTGTAGGCGCGACCAAGTCTTTCATGTGACTACCTCAACACTCCTAATCACTACAAAACCAAAACTACATCCTGAATCCACCAGATACGATCAACGAATCAAACCCATGGATAACTAACGACATTTCACGTGCACGAATTAAAACAGACCAAAACAACTAAAACTCAAAAGTAAAACTCAACACGAAACATGTACCAATTCAAATGACTCATGACAACAAAAAATGATCCAAGAAACACTTAATGGCAATCAAAACAACTTACGCCCCACGACATATTATTTAAATCGTGCGCAAATCGACTTTTCCCAAAGGAATAATTTTCTTTACCTCCCCACATCTATGTGACTTAAACAATCTACAAACAACCCTTTAGATGATCTCAAGACTCAACTCAAAGACTAGGTACCCTGAACATCCCAAAACATAAGTTTAAAACTACTATTCAAAACTCAACCTTAAACCCGACACTTGTACAAACATTTTGACCAAGCTACTGACCTCCCATGACTATACATCCCACATATTTGAAAAGTACGTTCCGAGTACATTAGTTTAGCCTTTTGAATCACCCAAAAAGCTTTAAAAAGAATAAGTTACGACCAAAACAATTTATACTAGTTGTTTTAAAAACTAAAGAATCATCTTAGTGATTAATGTAACCCTTTTAAATAAAAAAAATAAAAAAATAATTGTATGTGAAATTTTCATGAACTCAATTTAACCTTGTATAAATAATTATAAATGACGTAAACCGATTAAACTCAATTATATAAACTATTTAAGTAGAAAGAAATTTTATTTCGCTTTATTTTATAGAGAGTCTTTTAGAATTTTGAAATAAATAAGTGTTAATTTAAATTCTTATGTTACATCTTGTTTCAAACACGACTCCAACACCTTACCCTTATTTTACCGAATACAACCAACTATCCAACTCTATAGTAGATTTCCAAGTCTTTTTAATATATACCGACTAAAAGGAATGTAAGACTCAACACAAAAGATTTCATTATCCCAAAAGAAATCCCAAATTATTTCAATATACTTAACACCAAGGACACCATTTTAAAACGGACACGTGAAATAGGAAACTCGAAGAATACGCCACAACAGAGGTTGAATACCTAAAAGAAGCGAGCTATCAAACCCTACTACGGATACAATCGATAATAGCGAGGGATCATACATATGTAGGTAATATCGGGATACATATACTTAAATCCGTCTAGCATCTACTATACAAGCATGTATTAACCCTCTTTCATGAAATCATACTTAGGAATTCATTGAAGTTGTGGTACTTGTATAACTATGTTGGCCACCATACTTATACAATTACCCTTTCCCCAATGCACTCCCTCCTATGACGACAATTATAAGAATAAATACAACATATAACACATAATCTACCAACTCACATAATCATAAAATCACATAAAAAGAGGTTCAAAACTCTATCTATCAAAATAACATAGTCAAACTCTTGGAATACATAAATCCATAGGCTAGCTATAATAGCATAGACAAAATCCAAAACGAAAACATAATCAGTTATAAGTCATGTCTCCCATAAGAGTGGTAACAGCTTAACATCCTTCCTATCCACCTACTCCTAGTAACTCGAACCACCACATGATTCTTAGGGAATATAACTTAAACATCAAAAGAACATACTATACATTAGACGCGCGAAAATAACGCCAAAGACGGAAACTACTATTAACCACATTATGTACTATAATGTAATATTAATACAACATATAATAATGACTAGCGTAGACGATTAAGGTTCGATCCACACTAGTCAAATTCCGAAAAGAAAATAACATGAGACTAAGTATGAACGATTATCATTCGATCCATACTAGTCAAAACAAGACATGAAACATCATAAACACGAATCCAAAATATCCTGAAATATATTTATATTGGCCAAATCTATGCACACATATTCCTATGACGCCTATATGCAGGGACCCTTAAGCTATAAATTAGGATACTAGACTAGGCAACCTAATTCTCTATAACCAGGCTTTGATACCATTCTGTCACACCCCACCATGACGGAATATGGGGCGCGACGTATGGATATCATCACAACAATAGCGTGTCTATAGATATAACTAAATGAAATAAGAAATGTCATAAAATGGTGACACAATTACAAATGTCATGACAATATCTCAACAATGCAAGAGTCTAGGTAAGTAGGTAACATTCCTACTTCTTACCCGAGACAAACAATTAACATAAACAAAGAAAACATATAGGTGTCAACAAAGTATCACTTATACAAACATCAAATAAAGACTAAGAGGAAAGGGGGTTCCTCCAATGCAATCCTTTGTTATGACCAGAGGGTCTTAACCTATTTTATTTACTTAGCCCCACTTTAGATCCTTTCTATAATATATAAACTAACTCCCATATTCGTTTGAAGGTCTATCTATAACCCTAAGCACCCTAACCGACTCAAAACATAAAATGTAAACAGGCTGATTCAAAAACTATTTTGACACCCGACTGATGTAACCTGCTTTTTACCCACTTCCCGACCTCCAATTTAGTTCTCGTTTCTTGCGTTTGAAAGTTAATTCAATTACCTTTACAGGGACATATGATTCGAAAATTAAAAGTATGTAGAACTCTAGATATGATCAAAACAAGTGATCTAAAACTCTATCCAGTTTTTAATTACGAATTTAATTGAATTAAACTAATTAATTATCCATAACTTGTTTAATTATAAACCCTAAATAATCTAATTATTATTATATCATTAAAACTCAGATTTTAATTTAGACATAATCATATATCCATCATGTATTGATTTATAAATGCATAAAAACAATTTAATCAAAAAGGGATTGAAGATTTTACCTTAAAAATAATGGAAGATCTTTATCTTTGAAACCCTAATTGGCCACCTTTGTTAAAATTCGACTATGAGATGTTATGGGGCTGAAAAATATGATTATTTTGGTTATGGGATGGGTTTGGTTAAGTCCTAAAGTCCTCCTAATCCCATTACAAGTCCATTGTGCCTGTTTTTGGGCTTTTTGGTTAGTTTCTTTCTTCCTTTTCTTTTGGCTGCCCAAACCAAGCCCAAAGCACCTAAGGATCTGGTTTTTAACCTTATTTTATAACTTATATCGTTCTTAAACTAAAGATCACATTCGGGTTACGTCCGGACCATAATCCGAAAGCCTTACGTTGGTTTTTCGACTTTCTACGCGATTTCCGAACTAACCGTCATTTCAAAAAGTTTCTAATTATGGAAAGTATCTCTAAAACTTATCCTAAACATATAATCTATACTTAATACATACATACAACATACGATACGTACACGAAGCATTGTAAAAACGATATCTAAACTTCCCGCAGTTCATTTCTGAACTCATTTCATATGAGTTTCATTTCCAACCCGTACCAGGAATTACAAATCATGTACCTCATTTTGTCCATTCTCATCCCCAAAATCACACATATTAACACATAAATCACATAGAACACATAGTCACACAAAATACCCCAAAAATAAGACGAAGTGACGAACCTTAAAAACCAGGGTTATCACATCCAAAGCATTACCTCGCAAGGTAAATATATTTGTTTGGCGCCTTTCTTTGGATAGGCTTCCTACTCGGCTTAATTTATCTTTGAGAGGTATTGATATTCCATCCATATTGTGCCCAGTGTGTAACAACGTGGTGGAATCCGTTGATCATGTCTTATTTAGTTGTGATTTGGCGTTAGACATTTGACGTATTATAAGAAGATGGACCAATATAGATGTGCCTTCTTTTTCTTTATGGTCCGATTGCTTACAATGGTTTGATGACTGGAGAGATGGTAGCAAAATAAAGACCGGATGTATGTTATTTTGTCGGCTTTGTTATGGTGTCTGTGGCGTTATCGCAACAATGTCATTTTTTCCAATCCGTCTAGGAAAAGTGATATTTTTTATTTCATTCGTAATTTTCTTTTTCTTGGCTTAAAAGTAGAGGTCGTAATGTTAATTGTTGGAACTCTTGGCTAATGGAGCCTTTGTAATTTGTTTGCTAGCTCCTTGCTAGTTTGTTTTTTAATACATTTGTCGTTCAAAAAAAGTTAATTTAAATTTACGTTTCAATAAATTGTCATATAAAAATGAATTTTGGAGGTGGTATGATACTTTATTCTAGCATTGCGTGAGGGCACAAAATTTTTTTAGTATTGGGGAGTGATGAGACTGAAATTATACACAGTCTCATCGTCCAAATCGGGCTTAAAATGTGCAAAAATGTCATAAAATACCGTAAAATATGCTTGTGTTTGTTCATAGTGTATTTTAGGTAGGATATCGTGTATTCACCAAAAGATAACAAGAATCAAGCAAAAACGAATACGGGAAACGAAGCCGCACAAAGAACCGGGCCCGAACAATGAATTTCCAAATAAGTCCTTGAAGTTTGAAGATTTGTCAAGATTGGTCCCTCATCATTTGAAGACTTGTTAGTTTAGACCCTTGTAAATCTCAAAATTACAAGTATGGTCCTTAACGTTTCAATAATTGACATTATTGGCCCTTAATGAATGCTAAAATTGCACAAATGGTCCTTATATCATGTTTATAAAGTTGGAAGGGGGTAAAATGCAAATAGTCAAAAGTTGATATAAAGGGAAATGAGTTGAAAGTTGATTAGAGTATGTTTGGATGATCTATGAAAGTACAGGGGGCAAAACTGCCAACTTCCCAACCCATACCCATTGTTTACCCGACCTGGGCCCAGCTACACACCACAAGCCCAAAACCCTATCTCTACCCGGCCCACCCACTCTCTGCCCATGTTACCCCTTAAATAATACCATTTTAAACCTAGGTTTACCTGGTAAACACACCCTTATTCCCTTAACATAATCAAACAACCCCTTGTCCACACCCAACGAACCCTAATCCTCACCACCTTCATTGAGTTAAGTTACACCAATTAACCCTCTAGACACGTAATTCCCTCACCCCTCATCACACTTTCACACTCAAAACATGTCCAACTCACACACGGGACCACCCCACATGCTCCCCTGCACACGTCCCTATTCCCCTTTCCCCAAAACCCGACCAGATCGACGTCTCTGAAGGATTTTTTGTTGGGTAAGGCGTTTTCAACAGTTGTGATCAATCAAGGACAACTGTCTAAAGCAACAACACCACATAGGCATCTTTAACCAGAGAATTCAAATCAAGAACACAAGGGCAGATTCAGCATTATTCTTATTAGGGTTTAGCTTTTTCATAGATTTTCTAGATGCTTCCTTAGTGTAGTATAAGTATGATGGTGTTATGTACGACATACTCTTGTTCCAGCTCTTTGTACCAGTTTTTTATTTTAATGAAATTAATTTAAAACTTGTGCAAAAGTTGAGTTCCCATTTAATATTGTTGTTTGTAGTTTAAGTGTTTGTCATTTATGCAAGAAATTCAGACTTTATCTTAAGTTTTCATTCTTACAAAATATTTTCCAAAAAATTTGATTTTTTATAAATACTTTGGATCCAAACCCAAAAGTTGTTAGATTGAGTTAGTCCTGACAAGACGAACTCAATACAATAGATTTAGGTTTGTTACTTTTGTCAGTTGGTTTTAGTTAGGTTTTCTTCCAAGATTTTTCATAATCTTTTTGTTTATTATTATTTTTTTAATTTACTATTCCATAAGCTAAATCCACAAGCTTTTTGACAAAAAGCTTGTGATTAGCTTTTGTGAGCTTGTCTTGCTTGTTTTCTTGGTTTTGTTGTGTGCAGTAACAAAAAAGATATATCATCACTTTTCTTTTCATATTTTTGAAGATATAAAGGGGACTGTTGTAGTCACATGTTAACTTACATTTAGCAAACAGCTTCTCAATCCATAAGTTTCAGAAAGAAGGAGGTTTGAAGGTCTTGGTGTGTTTTCAGTTTGAAAAAAACTGAAAGTGGTAACCCCTTTGATCTTTCTTGATTTTTTGTAATTTTATGGATTTGTATGATTGATGCCATGAGTAGTTTAGGACCTTTAATTTCTGTCTTTTATTCATTTTGTGCATGTTTATGTAGGATAGAAAATTTTTGGTTGTGTTCTTTAAACATTCTCTTTGTTAAATTGTCCAATAGGTTTTAAAGGGGTGTTCGGATTAGGTGTTTGAAATCCCTAGTGGTGACATCAAGGGTTTCATACAAACTTGCATTTCTTTTATATGGTGCCTTTAGTATAGTTTTGGCCTTGGTTAGATTAGTATAGTGTTAAAAAAACAAAGTTGCAAGTTTTCTAAAAAAAGCTACCAAATAGACAGTAGGCTCATAACTCTTGTTTGATTGTGTTTTAATGTTTAAATTCTGGTTCACAGATAGGATTTAGGTTAGGATAAGTGTGCAAGCTGTTGGTGTTTATTTTGAAAGATTTTTGGTGGCTTTAAAGTTCTTACAAATCCACCAAGGTGCCAATTGCACCAGCAAAGTCCACGTTCTGCCTATCTGCTGTTGCACAGTAGGATTTACGTTGAACTGTAGTGTTTTGGTGTTTGGAATTTGGTCACCAGTTAGATTTACGGTAGTGGTAGGGCTCAATTAGCTAGTATTAGGTTTTGTTGTACTTTAGGTGGTTTAAATAGTTGTAGAAAGTCACAGTTATTGCAAATTACATCAGCAACATAGGTTGTTGTTTAAACAGTGACCTGTAGGCTTTAATATTAGATATTCTTGTTCATAAAGGTTGTTAACAGCTAGTTTAGGGTTAGCATTAGGGGTAAGCATTCTGGTATTTGGAGTTTAGAAGCTTTTGGTAGCCAAAATTGCATTTGATAGCTCACTGCCTAGCCATATAGACCAGTAGACACCTATTCTTTGCATTTTTTTGTTCTTGCCTGATTCTTGGTTGATTTGTGTGTTATCTATTGTGTTTGTGTGTTTATGTGACTCCCCACAACCCAACCGTGTGGGGGTGCCTTGTGTGCCCAGCAATACCAAACAAATCCCTAGAACGGGATACCAAATTTCCCATAGCAAAAATTATACTAGTCAGTGGGAACCAAGTACCCACTGATTGTGCATTTTTCCCACTACTAGACCAACACAGCACAAGTCACAATCAGACTATTTTTTTGTCTTATTAGGGTTTATTTCAGTTTTTCTTGTATTTTTTATTTTTCCCGAGTTATTTAGGTATAATAGAATTTTTGAAAAAGTTTTGATGTTTTTCCCATTATTATATTATTTTTTAGGATTATTTTAATTTAAAAATTGTTTTTAGCCATTTAAAAATAGGAAATTAGTTTAAAAATTCTTAAAAAATACTTTTTAGATATAAAATAATATAAGTGAGATTTCTATTTGATAAAATCATATGTTGGACTTTCTGTTAATTATTTTTTATTTTAGGGCTTTAATTAGCATTTAAAATTAAATAATAATTTAATAATAAGTTTTAAAATAATTTTATTGAATTTTTATTCTTATCTATATTATTTAAGATTTATTTTTTATTTTTAATTATTTTTAGTTTAAAGTTTTTAATTTCGTCACGTTTTTACGTTTTACGTAATTTACGTCGTAGTTTGATTGTAGCGTAACTCGTCTTTTAATTTTCAATCTTTCTTCTTCCAAAAACTAACTAATCCAAATACGTAATATTATGTTTGGCAATAAACACAAACAACTCTCTTGAGGAACGAACCCATTTTCGATCTTTACGGTTTTCCTAAATCGTATCGATTAATACTTCGACATTTTTTTTGCTTTATTTTTCCTAAAGTAAATTATATAACAAAAATACTGCAATCAAGTTCCACAAAAAATGGATTCCAAGTAAAGAGTTCCTTAGCATGAACCATAAAGTTCTTCCCTTTAAATATGATTTTGAAGGTCTCTAGTATATTATCAGCCCGACTGGTCTTAATGCATATTCTTTTACGAGCAAACGTAGAAACACCCGACTCTTCTGTGTCCACCAATTTTCCCTATTTCATTCATATCTTGGAAACGTAGCGTGGGACCAGAGATTCAGCGGAATGCCTTCAATTTCAACCCACACGACACACTCACTACTAACAAAATCAGCTTTAACTTCCTTTAGTTCGTCAAATCAGGAATTAACACCTTTGTGTTGTAACATTCTTTCTTTAGTCCTCTCACTCAAAAGATTAACACGAACCCAAAATCCACCAAGATACGAAATGTGTAGGTCTGAAAACCCCTCCTTAGTAAGGATGGTATACAACTTGGGGATGGAATTCAATGCTTTGATTCTTCCTAATATGCTTTGAGATACGTCATCCTCTTGAACACAACTATCATCAAGAACCAATGTAGGAGCGCTACAACCATGAGAAGGCTAAGGTGTTTCTTTGTCTACCATAACTTTAGCAAACGAGTTGTTTATGTTTAGGAGAGGAGAGTTGTTATGAGCTCTCACATTGGAGGGCGTAGGCGTAGTAGGTTTGTGAAAGTACGCTCATACCGCACCGCATTGGCATGAAGATGAAGGCACCCACCCAAAGAGTACACAGGTTCCCAATCAAAATATCCATATCATCCACCCTAATAAATCGAACGAAGGCAAAGTGATTACCTGCTTTAGACATGTGATTAGGAATGAACACGTCAACCACCTTACCATACGCTTCGCATAGGCTCCATAAATCACTGAACCAAAACTATCCGAAAAATTGGTAACATAAACTGATTTAGAGATGCCAATAACGGATAATGAAATAAAAAAAAGAAGCCTAAATGATGCCACCAAAAGAAACCCAAAAAGTTGAACAAACCGAAATAAAAACCTAAATATGAAAATAAAACCTTAAAATCGCGTCATATCAAATAAAAGATAATTAAAAACAATCGCTAGATGAACCACAGCCCTCGGTTTCTACCAGATCACACGAGTAATACGGATCAATCAAGATTGAAAGCCTAGAACCAATCATACGAATAGAGCGAACGAGGTAGAGAACATAAGATCCATTTAATCAAATGTTATTCAATGAATGGGGATTAACAAGGAGGAATCAGACGTAGGATTAGAAATTTCTAGGGTTTGCCGCCATGGATGTTATTAGGATAATAATGTCTCTTTGTTATAAACTTTGCATATGAGCTCTTCATATATATTGTAATATGTGCTTTCACAAAGTCTACTTATAATAATGTAAAAACTGATCTTAGGTATTTCAGTTATTAAAATACATGTGGTTCCTTTTGATACTTTTGTTTTTATAGAATTATCGAGTTGACCTACTAGCGCCACGTCACACCTCAATTCTACATATTTTTAAGTAAATAGGTCAAAAAAGACCCCTCTTTGGCTTTGATATAAAATTTGGCCGCAAAAGGATATGAGCGGGCAACTCTATACACAATGAAATGGCATATGAAAGTGTAGTTGTATAAGTGCGGGTGAAAAATCATTCAACGGGTAGTAATGCCTGATTAGCGTTATTTGTAGGACTAATTGTCCACACTAATAACAAAATTTAAAATTTTTAATTAAAAGGTAAGACATATAGTGATGAGAATCTGCATTGCATTTTTCCAAAGCCACAGGGATATATGACACCTTTTAAGTGGCCCACGACCTGTGATAATGTGTCACTTCTTAATGTGCCTTATTAGAAAATAATAGTTGAAAATTTTGTTTAAAGTCGATCTAAACATGATGGCAACGTTTTTAGGTTCTCGGGGTATATGAACACGTCTTTCTTAAGGGACTGGGCTTCTATTGATCAAATAACATCTCTTTATTCTAATGGGAACAGAACGGTTACAACTGCATTTGGTTGGGATGTACGAAGGGAGGACACATACCCCACGGAGAAAAATATTGTTGTTGAAAGTTATTCCAATTCACCATAGTGTTTTGATGTCCATTATTTCTTCTAGGTGTTTTAGATTTGATCTAGAACGGTCATTGTTTCTAGATGCGGGTATTTTACTTCTAGGTATTAAATCATTTCTCACTCTCGGTGAAGGTGTCTTAGATTGACACATAACACTTTTAATACCCATAAGGGGCTTACCTAAAGGTGTATAGAACTTACTAAACTCTTTTTCATCAATTATGGGTATTTTAACTTTGTTCATGAGTAAATGTTTGTCCTTTTCCTAAATTAGATTTTTTTGAAAAGTTAGTTCTTCCGGATTAAGACCTCTCTGACCGCAGTTCGCTATTCCCTTCCACAGTTCCATAATTATAAGGAGTCGTGGAGAACTTTTTCGAACCGTGGATAGTAGAAATTTTTTCTGAAAACTTTACTTGTTTGGTTTCACTAGTTGATGCTTCATCAAGTTTAAAACCTAATCCAACTTTTTCATTAGAATGAATTTGTTTGCTTAACATGTCATCAAGAGCATTAGTAACGTTTATAAATCTATCCAACTTAATGGGTGTGCTCTTGAGTTTTAAATTCTCTTGCCTAAGGTTTTCACAATTTTGACAATCTAAATAAACTTCTTTATTTTTTCACTTTTGGCTATTTTACTTTTTAGTTCACGAATTTCATTCTAAATCTTAGTTCTAGTGGTCTTTATCAATTTATTCTTTTCTATTATTTTAAAACTTGGTTTGCATAAGTTATCATATTGATTTTCTAAATATAAGTCGTCTAAAGAAGAACTATCATTGCCATAATATTCGGTTTCGGAATGTACCTCTTTTGAAGAATGAGCCATGAGACATTTCTTATCTTGTGCATCCTCCTCGCATTCTTCCACACTATAGCACCACGATCCTACAACGAACGTCGTGTGGTTTTTGTCGTGGGGTAGGTTGGGACATTCTCCAATTTGATGGTTTGGATCACCACATCTAAAACACTTTCTTTCACTTTTATCATTCTTGTCGAACCGGTTCTTTGAGAATGACTTCTTATCATGGCTAGGTTGTCTTACGTATTTTCCTCTTCTCTTGAAGAAATTCTTGAAGTCTCTGACGGCCATAACATATTATTCATCTTCACTACCAGAGGTTGAGCATTCATTGTCAGTAT
Organism: Glebionis coronaria; assembly: GCA_025667525.1. NCBI lineage: Eukaryota > Viridiplantae > Streptophyta > Magnoliopsida > Asterales > Asteraceae > Glebionis > Glebionis coronaria. The sequence goes on along the minus strand of CM046878.1, from coordinate 602,529,361 downwards.
GCTCCTTCTTGGCCTTTAATTCTAGAAACTTTCTTTCACCCTTGTTCTTGACAAACTCTGAATCTTTTAAGATTATCGTCTGGTGAACTTTCAAGTTATCAACAAGTTCATCGAGTGATAATGTATAGATATCCTTTGATTCTTTAATCGTTGTGACTTTAGATCTCCACTTCAGTTGCAACACTCTAAGAAACTTTCGAACATTGTTCTTGCTAGAAAAATGTTCATTAAGTGCTTTTAGACTAGTAATAATAACATTTAATCTAGCAAATGTGCACTATCGATAGTTTCTTTCATATTGTTGAATGAGAAAACCGATTTTGATTTCTTTGACTTGATGATTACCTTGGTGGGTTATCAAAAGATTTTGCCAAATTTCTTTTGTTGTTTTGTACTTAAAAATCCTTTCAAACTCTTTCTTAGGTAAAGCATTATAAATCACCATTTTAGTCTCACTGTTTTAGCAAGTTTCTTTTTAGTTTTATCATTTTGGTTTTTGTAAGAAACAATTTCTTTATTTTTAGACACCTCATTATATCGTAAAGGTAAAAAATCACCAATAGTAATAACATGACAAAGATCTAAGTCTTTTTATTTCACATAAGTCTCAAATGTATTTTTCCAATATAAAACTATCTGTTTTTGAAAAAGAGGTGGTGATCTTCGCATAGATTTCCTTTCTACGTATTTACCAGACTCCATAGATCAATCCAAGCCTTTAAATACAATATACTGCAAAATCTTGAGTGACCTAGGCTTTTATACAAATTGTAGAAACTAGAAGGGGGTGAATATTTTTACCGTTTAAAGATTGATTTACAAATTTATTTATAAAATGGTTAGATTCGAGTGATTATGTGAAACCTTCTTATTAAATGATATGAACAACTAGTGATATGCTAGATGAATATACACACATTATACGCAAGAGTAATGAAAGATTGTAAATAGATTAAGAAAAGGAAAGATCAAACAGAACGTCAAGGATTTATAGTGGTTCGACCACGAAGCTCTATCTTCGTCCCTACTCCACTCCTCGAGTATCCTACTCGATAGTTCATTTAATCAACAAGCTCCTTCAAAGGTTGAGAAACCTTACACTACGCTTACATCAATTTCCGACTCTACGCTAAAAGTCGAGCCCTAATATTAGATAGGACCAATCTACACCGATAGATCTTAAGGCTCAAGTATTAACCTCAATACACACACAACTTCCAAATTATATACTAATTTGGATTTACACAAATAGTACACATAAGATTTAATAAAGTTTAGATCTTGACTATATCTTGAATTTGACACAACACTTCAAGGATGATAGTATTATTCTCTTTGCACTTGAGAGGAAGATAGATTAGAAGAAAGAATCAGTTCTTAAGCCAGATTAATCTAACAAATGATCAAGGATTTGAGATATTTAAAGAAGTATTTCAGATCTGAGAAAGTTTATGCAAAAGAGGTGCTTTAAAGAGTCGGAAATTAGTCACGAGTAACAACTAGTCTGGCCATGGTTCGATAATGTTCCCACGGTTCCTTATATATAAGGAACCATGGAGCCTATAAGGAATCGTGAGCGTAAACTCCGCTCCTTTTTGTCATGTAGTGGCAAAAGCTTATCTGCGGAGGTTATGCCTTCTCAAGGAATATCCAATAAGTCTTTTCATTTCAATAAGACATTTTCTTAGAAACAAAGTTATTTAAAAAATACTTTGTCACTTTTAAATAAAAGTTACTTCTAAGAAGATAGATAATCCTTGATCACTTAACAAGGTTAATGTAGATTTGTGATAATCTTGTGAATCAATAAGGTGGGTTGATGTTTCTAGAGAGAGAAATTAGTGAGAGAAAGTGAGAGAAAATGTGTGTTTTATTAATCAAAAAGTGAAACAACTAACACCCCTTTCTATGGTGGAAAGGGGTTTATATACCCAAGTCCTTAATGGACTTGGGCCTCCGACCCATGAAAAGCCCATGGGCCGGGTTAAACATAAATGTAACTTAACCATTAACTACGAGCTACTAAACGTATTACAATATTTTTGGAGTGACCGATACTTCTAATATACGTTAAAACGTATTTCCAACAATCTCCCCCTAAGAGAGGTCACTCCAAATTACAAAGTCCTAAACCTAGCATACTATAATAAGTCTTTGTTCTTCAGCTCGTAGTCCATTCTTCTTTTATCTTTTCTTTTTGTTGTGAATATGTTGATGTTGATCTTTTAGGCTTTGGCTTTAGAGCATTGTTCTTTTGACCCTTCACGTGCGATCTTTGCCTTGTGATTCTTGCCTCCTCGTAACTCCATGTTCCACACACTTATGTTTTTGCTGAATTCTTGAAAGCTTCAGAGTTTGGTACAGCGGAAGACTTCATCTTGAACTTTCTTGAATTTTGTTGAAATTTGATTCAGAAAGACATAAGCATGTGGAAACGACTTCATCCGGTACACCGCAACGCCATCGTCTTCGCAGCAACATAATAAGACACGAATGAAATGCCTTAGAACATTTCATTCTAAATCGGTAGCATTTTACCTCCGGTCGGTGAAGACCGTTGGACGATATTAGATATCGTACCTGTGACGGATAGTTTCAATTAAGTAACTTCCTGACAGAATTTCGCGGGTAAACCCATTCTCTTTATTCGACGATCACTAAGCTTGACTGCGAACATAAAGAGTGAATCACTTGGATAAATTATCCTTGTGATTGAAGCCGTCAATTCATGAAACCTGGAACAAGTGAATTTCAATTAAGTTTTTCACCATCGTTGCTTTCCAGTTATCACGAGCTTGATTCATAAAGAATCTTGCACGTCACCTACCAAGTGCTGTTTGATGTTAACACTAGAAGGATTTCCACTCGTCACTGTGAACACTAAAGAGTGTCACTCTGAGTGTTCTGGCAAGATCATATGATAATGCGTAGAGGCCTGGAACGAGTTTAAGTTTAATTAAGAATTAAACTATTGTTTCTTTCCAGTTTTTCACAAGATTGTTTCTTAAAGAACCGCACGTGTCACCTACCATGAGCTTGTTTGATGTTGGCTCAAGCAGGATTTCCATCTTCATTGTAATACTTGCATATCACTCGGATGTTCTGGCAATATTACAAGAATACTGCGTAGGACTCATAAAGATCTCTTACTTTTCATAGTGTGTGAGAAAGCAAGGAATAAGTGGAAAGTGTCCTAATGAGACTTTTGATGATCTCGTGGCTCTAGACTCGATAGTGCGTTTTGATTTAGTGAGCGATGGCTGGAGAGGAGTGCCACCTATTCAATATTAGTCTATTCGGAGTGAATAAACCAATAGATAACGTGTTGATCTTCGTGTGATTAAAACAAATACCTTTTGAGAGATATTTGAGTTAGCTGGGGAGGGTTGTGCATTGCATCGCTGGGTCCATGATGTCTTTCTTCAATATCGAGAATCATTAACAAATGATCTCAATAGCATATGTATTGACCCGGTTTCTGCCTAAAGTTGTAAGTAGGGCTTCTTTATTTACACCCTTTATCTTTACAATTCTTTTTCATTCTTCAACCCCTTCAATGCTTACCAATACGTCATCACTAGCACCTTGTTGTGATTGTTCGAGTGCTAGCTTAAGTACTTGGTCAGCATTCAGCTTCGTTAACAATCATTCTCCATCTTTCCTAGGACTTCTAATTCTATCTAGGGAATTGTCCTTGGGAAGATTACATCGGTTCTGATGAATTATTGGACTAATACTTATACCTACCACCCTTTTGTCACCACATCCGTCGTGAATTAAGTGTGTTGTGGGTAAGTATTGTCACCATGAAAAATCCTTGAAAATCACTTAATGCACTTGTGATATTATAATCAAAGTTTTTGTGCCTTAAGTGTTTTGTTCATCAAAATCGCTCCCCCTTAACACATGCATTACACATATTAAGTTGGATTATCTTTAAGTCCTTTTCATCTTTAGCCAAATATCATTAAGTCTCCTTAATCTCATTTTCTCCCCTTATCCAAAATGTTAACCATTAATATTTGGGATATTGAGTGGATTAACCGGTCTTTGGGTAAAAAATGAAATCAATGTATGGACATAGAACATATTAATGCTCCCCCTCAAATTAATGAGGGTTAGTTGTAGTGCTTGAGTACGATATATTTTGAAAGATTTAGAATCTCGTAAGAAATTCTTGAAAAATTATCATACCTTCACACTACATCAAGCCACAAAAGCATAATATTCACAGTATTTACATTCACATATTCACAATTAACGTACAGTATGGAGTTTACCTTAGTGAAGACGACTCATATTAAATGGATCGTTGCATAAGTCTGAAGTGCCCTCCATACGGTCTGCCACCCACGAACCTTTCTAAGCTCCTCATCAACCTACGTTCCCTAAGCTTTTCATTAATCTTCTTGATCACATATGTAGCCATTTTCTTATAACCCGGATGCCAATCCTCAATCACTTCTGGTAATTTCCCGCCAGAATTGAGATGCTCCAATTTGTCTTTGACGAGTGAGAGAGTCCCATCACTGTACTTATGAAGCTCAGCTACCCTCATAAACTTCATGATCCCACGACTGTTCATGTAGAAGATCCCGCACATCGGAAGGGTTGTGTCGGTATAGGGACATCTATCGACATGTTGAGGTAATACTTGATTAAGTGGAGGAGTCATGTTAAGCTTGTGTTGATAGCTTTCAACTCCCAGTTGTAGGTCTTCTACCCGTTTCTTGATGACAACGCTTCGTGTAAATATAAGAAGTGCTGTGTTCAGAGCAATGATTTCTTCATGAGTGAGATGTGTAAGCTGATCACGGGTCATGAAAAGCAACATATCTACTATATCTTCAAGGCGAATGATTGAAAAATCTCCTTGTTGTATCTTGTATTCTCGATCATCTTCTCTTTTTAGTAGAATTTCCGTCACATGATGATATCCATTCTTGGGTTCAATCTTCACTCCTAATATACTTGTGATTCGAAGGTTGGATCTGACGATACTACCTGAGTTGACTAAGCAGCAACCTCTGTATGCCCTTTGAACTCGCTCGTCCCAATGTGATGCTCCTATAGCAGCATACATGTCATAATTACGGTTTATCTTTGGAACCCAGAGGCGATTGACCTTTTCTTCGATATAAGGTACTGACCCCCAAGTAGCAGCTTTCAACAAAGTCAGGGAGGTCGCGTACTTGGATGATCCATTGAGAAGATAGTCAAGATCATATGTGACAAAGAAGTCAAGTGCAATTTGATTGTCTTGAGTAGTATCAAGTGGAAGAGGAGGTCTTTCTGGCGCATGAAGGCTTGGCCTTTGAATTGTATTGAGAGCTTTCAGGATTTCATCAGCATAATACTCATACTCCATTCGGCTTAATCTTGATTTAGCGCGAAGTCTCTTGTCTTTAAGCGCTCTCTTTACCAAGGATGGAGTGATCGAAGATCCAAACTCATGAGAGCAAAATGCACACAGATCTATTGGATTACGAATACGTAGATACAGAACATTTGCATCAGCATTTGTGATTGGATCATATGCAGCAGCTACCGTGATCCATGGTTGTTCTAATGCGGTCTCATCGATCTATAATGTATCAGCCCAATCCAGTGTGCGTGACTCAGGAACTGTAGTAACTGGTTCATTAGGTGGAGCAGTAGATACTTGAACGGGTGCCGGTTTTGAGTTAGGTTCATCAGCAGCACGTGCAGTTTCTGGTTCTGCAGTTGTGGTAGCAACCAAAGAACAAATAGGATTAACAGTAACAGGTATAAAGCTAGAAACAGATGTACCGGGAATTGAAGACGTTGTTGTAGCATTCACATCATGGTGCCACTTGGTGCGTCCTGTCTCCGTAGATGTGGACTTACCCTTGTGAGCAACATCTTTCTGAGATTTGCCATCGGTCTTGGACGGTTTCTTCTTGCTGGCAGCATTGTCACCCATATCATCATCATCAGATTGATCAGGCTCGTCAGACTTGTCATTGTTGTCGCTACCCCCTGTTCTCATTGTCATCATCATCATCGTTCATGTTGCTATCCTCGTCACTATCCTCATTACGATCACCGCCTTCACCATCATCATCATCATCACCCTTATCTTCATCACTCGCATCGTCTTCTTCACCACCACTCTCTCCTTGCTCACTATCCTCCTCATCAGATGCCTCTTCATCTCCTTTCTTATACAAAATATGGTAAGGAACCACGCTTCCAAATGTCTTAAACAGCCTGTCATCCTCCTTTATTGCTGCATTAAGTGCCTTGTGAAGTGTCCGCTGAATTTTGGATTTGTCGAAAGATCCAACTTCAACCATGCGGGCGTGGAGAATCTTCTTCATTTCAAAGTCCGTTAAGTCATATGCAATTTTATAGGCTGAATTGGAAGGGTTTGACGATTTAACCATCAACTTATCAGCCGCAATTTTCTTCACCTCTTTTCGCAGCTTTGGCATAATAGACTCAACAGATTCCTTTACCCTATCATTAAGTGAAGCTTCAAGTATTTCTTTCTCCTCTTTATACTTATTCTTTAATTCGCGGAGTTTGGCAATCCTTGCTGTACTTTTATCAGCTTCATCTTTTCTGACATGAACAAGTTCTTCTGCATGAGATTTCCGTGTAGACTCCATCTCTGCATTGAACTTAGATATCATCTCCTCTTGATCTTTCTTGGATGTCTCTTCACTTTGCACTCGTTGGAGTAGCTCTTCTCGAAGTTGAGCCATCTCTTTTCTTTGAGTTTCCATGTGTTTATCCATCATTTCTGCCATGAAGAGTGCAGAAAATGTAGATGGCACAGGGCTAATCGGGGGCGGTTGAATAGGCACGGTTGTGATGACAGTACTAAGGAGGGAAGTAGTTGGAGGTGGAATGGATAGTAGTTAAGCAGTCAACGGTTGTGTTGACAGAGGCTGGATTGGTGGAGGTTGAGTAGATAAAGGCTTTGGAGTCACAAAGATTGTCGTAGCAACGGACTCCTTTTCGATGCTTGATGTTTCGACAATGGATGTCTCCTTCGGAGCTGAGTACTTGTCTGGTGTTCCAAACTCAAAAATGTCATACGGCTCCTCGACTTCCTGTTCATCTTCTATCTGCACACTCGAACCACTACCTCCTGTGTCTTTCCTACTTCTATCAACAGCCTTTTTCAATTGTTTTTTTCTCAGCTTTGCGAATTTGCTCGGGAGTAACATCATCATCAGTATCTTCATCTCGAATGACAAACTTCTCAGCTTTGTGCTTATCCTTTTTAGCCACAGTCTTTGTTTTCTTGGGTTTAGACTCAGGTAAGACAACATCTTGCTTACGTTTACCTTTACTTTTGATTGTAGTTGACGAGACTTCTCCCGCCTGAACTTTTTCTTGCTGTTTTCTGATTTCTATTAGCATTTGCTTGTAATCATCAGAAGCTAAAATTTTGTCCGTCAGGAGATGACTAGGAACATGACCAGGATTAACAGCACCAGAGGGTCCTTCATGCCTTAGGTCCACAAGGTCATCAGCCTCTTTAGTGTGGTGATGGCTTTCTACATGCTTATCAATAGAGGCATCATTTTCCATAAAATAATGAATGATAAGCTTGATGAACCTAGGATATGGAAAAACTTTAGCCTTCTGCTTCGTGTTTTGGAAGAGTTGAAAATTAAACTCTTCCCACAACAAGGATGCATAATCAGTATTTATGCCTTTGTACATTCCATAGAACATACTCATAATTGGAGCTCGCACAGCATCATGCCCAGTTGTTTTAGGTGTAAGACACCGACTGAGGATACCGAAGATAGCTCTCCAAGGTTGACCCACTTTGGCTGTGGTAAACTCGGACACTATTCGCATGTCAGGACATCCAAGAGCAATGAACATCTCCATGAGTTCGTCTTTGGTAGGGTTCCTTGAAAATGACATACCTTTGGGTGTATCCCGAATTCCAAATATCTTGCGAAAGTCTGAAACGGTGAGTGTCTGTTGTTTGTTGTCAAGGAAGAAGGTGATCTTGTTTGAAGTCCTTTCCTTGGTAGCCCAGAATTCGTACATGTAATCAAATGGCACCGAAGCAGTACTCCTTAATGCATTCTTGAAGTGAGATAGATCAAGGATTGCTGAGGCGACTTTGAATCCATGGTGAGTGTAATAAGAGACTTCCTTCAATCGGTAATTGTTCGGTATGAACTTAAGTTCTTTTGCCTCGGCAATTGCGGCTGCTCTAGCATCTTGGAGTTCTTGCACGGTTGGATTAGTCATGGTTTCTGCTTAAGATAAGACATAAAAGGTTGATACACAGAGATATATATATACCATTATGTTGTTACTTCTAAGCATGACACAATTCATCAAGTAATTATAACAAACAAACAATTATCAATCCAACAATCCTTCATTCGGAATAACTTCTTTCATTCGGAATGCCTTCATCCAGAATATCATTCATCCAGAATAACATTCATCCGGAATAACATTCATCTGGAATATCATTCATCCGGAATAACATTCATCCGGAATATCATTCATTCGGAATAACATTCATCTGGAATAACATTCATCTAGAATAACATTCATCCGGAATAACATTCATCCGGAATAACATTCATCCGGAATAACATTCATCCGGAATGTTTGTTCATCCGGAATGTTTGTTCATCCGGAATGTTTGTTCATCCGGAATGTTTGTTCATCCGGAATGTTTGTTCATCCGGAATGTTTGTTCATCCGGAATGTTTGTTCATCCCGAATGTTTGTTCATCCGGAATGTTTGTTCATCCGGAATGTTTGTTCATCCGGAATGTTTTTTCATCCGGGATGTTTGTTCATCCGGAATGTTTGTTCATCCGGAATATCTCAAATAAACAAGTTCATTCGGAATAGTTTTGTTCACCCGGAATATTCTACTTGAAAATCATTCACTCGGAATATTTGTTCATTCGGAAAAACTCAATTTTCTACTTTGAAAATCACGTTCATTCGGAATATTCTTAACGCACCCTATGAAGGATTATTCTAAACGCATGAGTGAGTTATAAGGCAATCTAAGGCAACAAAACTTGTTCTATTCCTAATCCGAGACAAACCACCTTAAACCCCTAATCAGTTTGACCTAATTAATTCGTAAACCCTAATTTTAATGAATTAATTAAAACAACTCAATTAGTTGGATTTAAATACTGAATTAGGCGAACTAGAGATCGATAGATGATGTTTGTACCTTGGTGAATGAATGAAACGGATTGGAGATTAATAACGAGGGATTTGTGAGCTTTGTGTGTGATTTTGTGTGTGTTAATGGCGGCCAGAGAAGAGAAAGAGGGAGAAAGAAGAAAAGAAAGAACAGAGACGGGTGTGTTTGTTTGACTTAGGTCAATTTTTTACACTTTGTCACTTTAACACTTTTAGTCCCTTGACTTTTCCTTTTTCTTTTCTTTTCTAGTTACTAACAATCGTTAAACCATCTAACAATCATTAGACCTACCCCATTAATATTCTGTTCTTCACACAAGCTAAACACCTTATCTTAATAGCACATATCCGAAACCTATAACTCACGATAAATCACAAGTCGTATTCCAAAGGACATCCAGTAATTAACCCTTTAACCGATTAATTTTTCTCAAGAACTTTTGAAAATCGTTTTGATGACGAAGATAATTTAATATTTTCTCCCCCTTAAACGATGACCCGTTTTCTATTTAAAGAGCTGTAGTCATTGTTTAACGAGTCAAATATTGATGAAATAATTTTCCAATTAGTGTCTTAGAAAAATTGATTCGTGGTGGCAATAAGATTTCTCTTATTTAAACAAAATAATGCACTGAGACGTACACCAATTCGTGTTAGACCAAGTTATAAAGTAAACTTGATCCCTTTGTATGATTTGGCTTGTAAATCATACCCGATAAAATTAATTCCCGTTGTGAACCAACGTTTTCCAAGGAAATATGTGACTTTAATGCGAAAAACGAGTTGCAGTCTGAAATAACTACAAGCCATAATGGGCATGTTTTAAAAATGTACAACTTTTATACGGACTCTATTTATGGCGCTGTGTCAATATTGATCGACATTTCTAAAGCCGTAAATATTACCGTACTAAAAGACATGCCCGATTAAAAAGACGAAAACATTTTTGGGTTTTCTTGGTTTTATATTTTTTATGGTTTTTGTAGGTTTTATATTTTTTATGGTTTTTGTAGGTTTTATATTTTTATATTTTTCTTTTTGTGGTTTATATATATATACGATAATACATGATCACGAACAAAGGATACGCATGAATAGTTTACCACCACTATTCTGCTGATTCTTCTGCTAACTCTTTGAGAGTCGCTGGAGAGAAGGATTTCATGCCAAGCTTGTCGATCAAAAACTCGATTCGTCCTCGATCTAAGGCTTTTGTGAACATATATGCCAGTTGATACTCAGTGGTGACAAAATACAGCTCGATCACTCTATTTACCACTTGCTCTTTAATGAAATGGTAGCGAATGTCAATGTGCTTTGCCCGGGAGTGTTGAACGTAGTTGCAGCAAAGGGCAATGGCGCTCTTATTGTCACAATACATCGGGATTTTGTTGAATCCAAGACCGTAGTCAGTTAGTTGTGATCTCATCCAAAGGACTTGCGCACAACAACCGGACATGGCAATGTATTCAGCCTCTGTGCTTGAAATTACAGCGCTTTTCTGCCTTTTTGAAGACCAACTAATCAATCTGTCTCCAAGGAGTTGCACAGAACCAGAAGTGCTACGCCTAGTGTCTTAACACCCAGCATGATCGGCATCTGCATATGATATTAAAGCAATATAGGAATCTTTCGGATACCATAGACCACGATGAAGTGTTCCTTTGAGATACCGAAAGATCCTTTTAACAGCATGTAGGTGCTTTTCGGTAGGCCGAGCCTGATACCGGGCACACATGCATACGGAAAATTGCAGATCAGGCCTGCTAGAAGTCAGATAGAGAAGGGTGCCGATCATCCCACGGTAGAGTTTCGGATCGACAATAATCCCATTCATATCTTCATCTAACTTGGATTTCTCCACCATTGGAGTATCCACGGGGTCACAATTTTCAAAGTTATATTTCTTTAATGATTCTAGAGCATATTTGGATTGATTAATAAAGATGCCTCTGGGATTCTGAGAAATTTGTAATCCTAAGAAATATGAAATTTTTCCCATCATTGACATCTGAAAGCGTGTGGACATTATTTTCTCAAAGCGGTTTGACAATTCTATGTTAGAGGCAGCAAATATTATATCATCAACATAAATTTGTACCAGTATCATGTCGTTGTCTTCCTTGAGAGTGAATAGAGTAGGGTCCACCTTGCATTTGGAGAAGCCTTCCGAAATGAGATATGTTAAAAGGAGATCATACCACGCGCGTGGAGCTTGTTTCAACCCATAGAGAGCCTTCTTAAGCTTGTACACATGATTAGGAAACTCCGTGCTAACGAACCCATTCGGCTGACTAACATAGACTTCTTCCCTTAGTTCACCATTCAAAAATGCCGTCTTCACATCCATTTGATATACGATCATGTCTATATGAGCAGTATACGCAAGGAATAGTCTAATAGCCTCCAATCTTGCAACGGGAGCAAAAGATTCTTCAAAGTCGATACCCAAGGCTTGTTTGTATCCTCTAGCAACCAATCTAGCCTTATTCTTCAAAACTCCACCCATCTCATCGAGTTTAACCTTATAAACCCACAACAAAGTAAGGATGATAACCTTGTCAGGGAGAGGAACTAATTCCCATACTTCAAGTCTTTGGAATTCATTTAGTTCCTCTTGCATGGCTTCAATCCAAGATGATTGAGTCATAGCATGTTGCCAGTTTTTAGGTTCAACTTCGGAGAGAAATGCATCAAAATAGCAATAGAGTGCACTCTCTTGTAATTGATGGCGTGTCGAGACTGGTCGATTGAGACCTCCAATAATATTCCTAATTGGGTGATCTTTTGTCCATTTGGTGCTGTGATTTTCAATCCGTGGTGGTCTGGAGTGAACGATGGTAGGAGCTTCTTCTTAGGTAGACGCGGCTGAAGGGTTTTCAGGTATCGGTATACCAAAGAATGGAAGCTCTTGTTGGTGAGCATATTCAAAATTGTGATCAACAGAATCCTCTTCATCATCATTAGGCACAAGTAAGGGTGAAGATTCAGGTGTAGTATGAGAATTACTTGGTGGAGGTGCATCCGGTTCAATGTTAATTGAAGATGCATTTGATGAAGCTTCATTAGCTTGAGCAACAACTTCAGGGATTGGAGCTATCACTATAGGTGCTGGAACTTCATCACCTGGGGGATCAAAGAATTCATCAAACAAAGGTTGAAATAGTTCATCCCACTCGGGCCTTGTAGGTGGTATAAATGATGTAGAAGTAGGATTATTGGGAACTAATCCGGAACTAATAGCATCGGTTCCCATCTCGTGAAGCGCGGGTTCAGAGCTGCGTTGCTCAGAAGCCATCGCTGTCAGCTCATCAAAATCTGCGTCCATAGTTTCTACTATCTTACCAAGACGACGGTTGTAAATTCGGTATGCTTTCTTTGAGGGTGAGTAACCAATGAAAATACCTATATCGGCTTTCGGTTGAAGTTTGCCCAGATTCTCACTATTAATATTTGGATAACAAAGAGCACCAAACACATGAAAGAATGAAACATCGGGTTTACGATCATGTAGAAGCTCGTAAGGTGTTTTTCCATGGCGTTTCCGAACGATAGAGCGGTTTTGGGTGTAACATGCAGTAGATACAGCTTCTGCCCATAGGAATAATGGAGCGTTCGCATAAATCAACATAGTCCTAGCAGCTTCCATAAGCGTACGATTCCGTCTTTCAACGACACCGTTTTGTTGTGGAGTACGTGCAGCGGATGTTTCATGTGAGATACCAACTTATTCATAGTAATCAAGAAGAGTCTGGTTGACGAACTCTGTTCCATTATCAGTACGAATACGGCGGACAATAGTATTTAAACGTACCTGAATGAATTTCAGGAAAGTGATGATAGCCTTCGGTGCTTCATCCTTTGTACGTAGAAATCTAACCCATGTAAACCTGGAGAAATCATCCACAATAACAAGGATGAATTTCTTACCACTCACACTTTCGGTTCGCATTGGCCCACAAAGATCCATATGCAAAAGATGAAGTTTTTCTTGATTGGTGTATTCAGCTTTGGGCTTGTATGATTTCTTGGTGCTTTTCCCCCTTGAACACGCGGAACACAAATGGTCCTTGTGAAATTTGAGCTTTGGAAGACCACGAACTAATTCGTTTTTAGCCAAATGATTAATAGCATCAAAGTTGAGATGAGATAATCTGCGATGCCATAACCATGACTTGGCCTTAGATGCTTTGAAGAGAAGACATACTGGAGAGGCGGCCATCATGTCTTGTAGGGAAAAAGTGTAAAGATTTGCACCACGAGACCCCTTCAACAAGTCTTTTCCTTCCAAGTTGCGGATGAAACAAGTGTGTTGTCGAAAAGCAACCTCTAGGTTGGAATCACAGAACTGTCCTAGTGAAAATAAATTATGACCAAGACCTTCTACATAGTATACCCTTGAAATCGTGACATTTCCAATCTGATATTCACTATACTCCATTATCTTTGCAATATGATCATTACCGAATTTAACCGTTCCAAGAAACTTGCTGACGAAATTTTGGAGCATCGAGCAATCTCCGGTTATATGCTTTGAGCAACCGGAGTCCAAATACCAGAGGATGATTTGGACCACCTGAAAATATCACCAGACGAGGATAATGTATAGGTTTCGGAATCTGAATGTTCCTTGTTATTAGCAGGTACAGATTTAATGAACTTAGATTTTCTAACATTAGGTTTCTTAGATTTCCTAGCCTTCTTCCTAGTTGGTGGTGTAGATTCAAGTTGGCTTAAATCCTGAGGTATTTCTTCACTGATAGGCACTATAGTGGGGGCTGACCTAATTAAAGGGCGCGGTTTCTATACTTTAGTGCTAGTGTGCCTAATTAAAGGACGCTGAGACCTAACCTCAATGGATGCATTCCTAGTTAAAGGGCACATTTTTCCATCTAATATAAAGGTCCTACCAGTGGGACGCCATTGCCATCCAACATGGGTACGAGTTCTCCCAGTTGGCTTCCATTCAAGATCATTCCTAATGGCATTCATTTCATTCACATGATCAATAAGACACAAATCATGACGCTGAGAAAACATGCATTCATTACAATTCCAACATTTCAAATTAGAATTCACAAATGGCTTAGGCTTCTGCACAGGCGCAGAGCTTTTAGTCTTAGCTACATGATTCTTTTTATTTAAATCTGAAATGACATCCCTAGGGTGAGCTTCTACTTTCTTCTTGATGGTATTACGCGGAGGGCATGATCCTATCTTTCTTGACTTGTGATCCTTTAGCCTTAGTAGACTCTTTTACTCCTGTAGAAGGCAAAGTGGGAATATTAGCAACAGATTTTAAAGGTGCCTTAGTTGATGGTGTGACGGTTTTGCTCCTGGGGTTTTATTGAATGGAGTTACAACAATGGGTCGATTATTAGTAAGTAGTGCAGAACCCGGTTTTCCTATGTATTGCAAATATGCTAAGCAATATTGAACTCAATGAATATATGCATGAGCTGAATAATAGTAACTGCTTGAGGGATCTAACGCATACAAATCATCTAAAATATCCCTAACAAGGTCCACGTGCTTAATTGTATTCATCATATAAACATCGTAAGTATCCGGATTTTGCTTATGGTGCGGGTTCTTATAGATCACTACTGAATTGGTTGATGGAGCACTAGAGGACGGTGCAGAGTTGGTAGCTAAGTTATTAACAACTTCTTGTCGGGTGAGAAGAAGTGTCTCCTTTAACTCGGCCAAGACCATGTTTTTGTCAATGAGCTGGATATTTAAGTCAGAGATTTCCTCACACTTTTGGTTCAATTGTTCAACATAAGATTGTTGTTGTGCCGCATTAAAAGCGAAGCGTTCTTCTAGTGAACCATAAAGAGTGGACATTCCCTGTCTTGCACGTTCCATCTCCCCTAGAATAGACGAAAGTGTAGTTTCTAAGTACTGGTTTTTGGACTCTGCAGCCTCTAGTTCCAAATTTAGTGTTTCGTTCGATGATAAATCTCTCTTTAATCTCATAATCTCTTCCTCTAATGCCTTAACTATCTCAATCATCTTGTCACTCGTCTCAACACTGTTTTCACAACCATTTGTTACCAAAAGATCCTCATTTTGAGTTTGGTGTTTTAATTCTAAAGATATACAATGTTGTTCAAGTTGATTAAAACGTTTTGCAAGTAAATTGTAAGAATCTTGAAGCTTTAAAAATCCAGCATTAGACTCGTGACAAGAATGATTATCTACGTCATTTACAGTCTCAGCAATATTTACAGAGAGATCATGCACATCATCACATATATTCACATCATCACATTTATTCATAGCGGATGTAAGCTCATTTGAATAATTAACATTCACAGTAGTAAGCACATCACACGATATTACTTGGGACAAGAATCGGTCATATTCGGATAAAATCTTTTCCTTTTCAATTAATTGTAGTTCGTAAGCGGTGTCCATTTCATAAAACACTTTTTGAACTTCTTTAATTTCAAAATCGATATTTTCCGAAAGAGATGCAAAACTTCCTTTTAGATTTTCGACAAAAGGGTTGATCTCATTCTTAAAAACCTCGTTCATGTGTTCGAAAGCCCATTCTCTGGCGTTTAGACCATTTGAAGTCGTACATTCCCGGATGACCTTGTCAAAACTAGCAAAGTATTGATTAATCTCTTGCAAGTTTATCCATACAGTGCTAACAGGTGGAAGATCCTTAGGAATTTCCTTAGGTCCTTCCATTTTGACAAGTGTAGGAAGTGTACTAGGGTTTTCTTCATTTAACATGTAGGTTGGTGTTGTGATGAGATCTTTATCCATATGGAAGCGAATTCTAAAGTCCTTTTTTGCAAACTCCTTATTCATTTTAAAATAATCACACTGAGGATATTTTGCAAAGTTGTATGACCGATTCTCATCAACTAGAACCTTATTCTTACGATCCTCAAAAATAACAATTGGATCTAAGACCAATCCTAATTTGGTTGCATCATAAAGTCTTGGATTATGTATAAAAGCTTGTCTTGCATACTGTGGGTTAGGGGGAAGGTCTCTTTGACGCGATAAGTTAAAATCTCTAAACGATGAGTCAAATAAGTGCACTAGTTGAGAGGCAGCGTATTGTCTTAAAAGCAAATAATCTAAACTTCTAATCCTACTAGCCGCATTAATTTCCATCTCATTCTTTTTAGACTCGAGTAGTTCAAAATCCGTTTGAAGTTTGTGAAAATTAGTGACCACTAACTCTTTTTCTTTAAGTTCGTTGGAAATATTTACTCTTAAGGTTTCAATTTCTTGCAAATGACCCATTTTTTTGTTTCAAAAATGATCATATTCGGGATTTGTTAGAACATTGGACGAAGGAACTAATTCCAAAGTTTGAACTTTTTCGTTGCACAAGGCAAGCTCAGCAGACAGATTCTTATTCGTAGCTAGGGTTTCTAAGAGTGCATTATTCATTTGGCTAAGTAACTTTTCAGGAACCATGACCAAATCTTGTTGAGCAGGAATATGCGTATGCGAAATGACTCCCGGTTGTGATTCACTCAAAGTCTGGGGACTTGCATTGATATTACTATCATTGATTGTCTCCTCATTTGAAAGACTCACCACCGAAGACTCATTCGGATCAGCACCCTCTTGCCCAACTTGATGTGGTTGAATACTAGTATCAGTGGTATTAGTAAGTACCTCAGATATTTGATCTGACCCAAAGCTAGAGATAGTTGCCATAAGAGCTGCCTGAGCAGATTGAAGATCATCACAGTCTGAATCGTAAGCATCCAGAACATCTGCTTGGTATGCTGCATTCTGTGTAGTGAGAACTTCTTGTTCCGCAATCCCTGGATCAGCAAGAAATGCTAGCTCCTCTTCATCAAATTCCTGTCCTTGTGCTTGAGCGTTTACCAAATAAATCTTCTCTGCAAACCATTGACCATCCCTTCTCCTCTTGGGTTTTGTGCAATCCCTAGACATGTGACCTTCTTCCTTACAGTTATAGCATGTGATCATTCTCAACTTACCTGTGGAATTAGCCCGTGGAGCAGTGTTGACCATTGGAGCAGGATTGACCATGCGTGCATTTGTGGTTGATGTAGTGGGTCTCCCCTGATAAGGTTGAATAGGTTGAACCATTACTCTGCCATTCTCAATGGTAGCTTGTTGTCGAGAATTAGATGAGTTCCTCAACTGATTGTTAGTAGGAGCTGGTCCTCTAAATCCTCGTTTGCTCAACGTCCTTGTGAGGTAAGCAGACATAGTGGCTAACACTTCAGCTGGGTCAGTTCCTTGTTTGAATTCAGGAATGGGAACTTCATCATTATCACAGTACATTGCTTGGTCTTGTTGAGCGGCATAAGCACTAGAAGGAGTACTTATATGGTCAGAATATGCTGCATTTTCTTGATATGGAGAGTATGATGACTGAGCATAGGGTGCAATGCTTGCTGGTGAATATGGGTGAGGTTGTGGGGCATATTGTGATGCTTGTGGTTCTCTCTGAGACAAAGGTGCATTAAACCGATATTGTTGCTGATGTGAGGTGGGTGGTTGAGGTAGAATCGAATATTGGGGGAAGCTTGGAGTCATGTACGGAGATGGATGATAAGCTTGGTGTCCCATGATATAAGGAGTGTTGTTATATGAAAAGCTTGGTTGATTTGCCATCAAAGCTAAAGGTTCAGGGTACATACCTCGAGGCATACGGTGCATGATCACGTGTTTCTCATGCTGCTGGAGAAAAGCATAGAGTTGATTCAAATTGGACTTATGCAAATCCCTATTTAACTTAACATCAGTAATATACTCACCCCATTCAGCTTGAGGTAAAGTATTCAAAAACTTGGTGTTAACCTGGAATGGAGCAATCACAAGATTGTACACATTCAAATCATTCATGAGAGTAGTGAATCTGAAGTAGTAGTCGTGAAGCGTTTCCCCGGGACTGTATGTGAACCTATCAAACAGGTCATACAACTGACATTTGCGTTCCTGTTTAGTAAGAGACGTACCTTGTAGCAAAACCAGTAGACGTTCCCATAACTCCTTTGTGACCGTATATTGACTTACCATTCGATAGATGTCATGTGGAAGAGCTTGGAGAATGTTTTGAAGAGCATTTTCATCTGCATCGGCAATAAGTAGTTGAGCTGGCGTAAGTTCTTCAAACTCCCGTTGTCGAGTCACATTGTTAACAACGATGGTACCATAATCAAGTGGACCATTTAGAATTGACTTGACCATAAGCCTCCCATATGTCGGTTTTCCCTTAATGTATGACATCATACGGCCTTGCCATGCTTCAAAGACTTCTTTAATGAGCATTGGAGGGCGATTATCCGTTCCCGTTATGACGGAAATATCCGTAACTGATGTCATTTGAGGCATTAATGAACTCGGATTCATTTTGATCACTTTAAAGAATCAAAGATTATCGGTTGATCGAGCAGTGAAGTAAGGTTGTGAGTTGTGTTGTGTTGTTGAAGTAAAACGTGTGTAAGAAACCAAGATTAAATCCTCTAAAAATCGTCGAAAAAACTAGTAAAATATCCCTTGGTTCGGAATAATATCCCTTGGTTCGGAATAATTAAGTTGATTCGGAATAAAAAATACCTTTATGAAAAAAGACCTTGGTTCGGAATAATTACCTTGATTCTGAATAAGTTGTTGATTCGGAAAGCTTGATTCGGAATACCTTGGTTCGGAATATCACAGATACGGAATAGTGGTTGATTCGGAAAGTCTTGGTTCAGAATATCACTGATTCGGAATAAGCTGGTTCGGAATATCACTGATCCGGAATAGTTGTTGATTCGGAAAGCTTTGGTTCGGAATACCACTGATTCGGAATAAGTTGGTTCGGAATATCACTGATCCAGAATAGTTGTTGATTCGTAAAATCTTGGTTCGGAATATCCTTGATCCAGAATAGTTGTTGATTCGGAAGAGCTTGGTTCGGAATATCACTGATTCGGAATAATCTGATTCGGAATAAACTGTTTATCCGGAATAAACTGGAAAACTAGTTCGTATAACATTCGTATGTGAATATATAGAACAAACCCAGATTTTTATCAAATTACACGAAAAGTTTTGTGATTTCTACCAAAATAAGTAAAACCCAATACTTATCTACTAATCCCAACAACAAAATCACCAAAAACTTCAAGATTCAAGATAGATTTTCCTAAAAACCACTAATACAATCAAAAACTAAAAAACAACACAAATCATTACCTTAAATCACCCCATGGCTCTTGATACCAATTGTAGATTTGTGATAATCTTGTGAATCAATAAGGTGGGTTGATGTTTCTAGAGAGAGAAAGTAGTGAGAGAAAGTGAGAGAAAATGTGTGTTTTATTAATCAAAAAGTGAAACAACCAACACCCCTTTCCATGGTGGAAAGGGGTTTATATACCCAAGTCTTTAATGGACTTGGGCCTCCGACCCATGACAAGCCCATGGGCCGGGTTAAACATAAATGTAACTTAACCATTAACTACGAGCTACTAAACGTATTACAATATTGTTGGAGTGACCGATACTTCTAATATACGTTAAAACGTATTTCCAACAGTTATAGAATTATTTATTCATACCTTAAATGATTGTATATGAAACGAAAGATTTTCACTCGAGAATCCAATATTCGTTTTTTTTGCTAAATGTTTGTTTTTATATATTGTCGTAATTAAACCAAACCAAGATGCAAGTAACGTTTTTATACATCATTGCGTTAACAGTTTTGAATACAGAACAAACCAACGGGTTCAACCGGAAACCGGAATCACCATCGGTTCGGCTAGACGAATAAATAATGTTACCTAAACCTTCAATTTTCGTTTTTCGAGATGCCGTTGTAAGAAAAAACATAAAACTAAAATATTTTTGTTAAAAAATTATGTAACAAGATACTCGCAGCCGTAACGCACGATATCCTAATAGTTTTTCTTTTCAATATTAAGACAAATGCTTCCTGTATATAATGGATTTTAACATCTAGACACAATTATGCTTGAAACTAAATTAAAAATAAAATAAAAAACTCTAAGAACTAATGATGAAATGAAATAATTACTCATATATAAGATGCAAAATATTAAAGGATATATTATTACTATATACTGTTTAGCGAAGCGATTGGAATTTTTTAATAATATTGAGTTCTTTTGGCGGGAAAACACTTTCAACACGTGTCCTGAAACGTGTATTATGTCGAGTTATTTCCACCGCAAAACACACACATCATCCAAAACATAAAACTGGATAAAAAAGCTCCTCTCTCTCATTCACATTAACCAGATCCAAAAACAGACAATAATCGTCTCAAATCGGGTCACATTAGCGGAAGGGTCTTGAGTGTTACTTACATGATACAATCACACAATTATAGAAAAACGGCTCAAAAAGAGTCATTTTTGATAAAAAGATCCATTCATTCATTCAATATATATATAATTCAAACACGGTCCCAGATAATTTTAAAATATTTACAATATACATCAAAAGATAAAAGTTGTTTTGAATGGATATATTTTATAAAAGCAGGCCAAATCATTTCAAAGTATGCAAGCTTCGTGAAACCACATTTCTTGAGTGCCTTCATATAGACCTTCATATGGACCTGAGATAAAACATGCTATAAAGTCAACAAAAATTGTTGAGTGAATCCATAGAGTTTAAATTAAATAAAGAGAACACAAGTATTCTGAATAACCTTCCATGGTTAATAATTCATCGAAAGACAATTATGTTGTACTGACATAATTATCGGTGTTATTACATAAGCCTCATGGCATTGAACGTTAACATATATTATTTCAGCCCAACACACCTAGCCAAGTGCGTATATTTCTCTTATACATATGCATCTGATGTTTCATTACTAGTGCTTCACTACACCACGCGATAGCTAGTCGCGACCGGACTGGGCGTCACCCCGATAGATCTATCCATAGTATTAGCGTTCTTTCGATTAACAATTCACGATTCAATGGGTCTTTTAAGGCTAAAGCTAACTTATGTAATAACTTTCATCTAAGCATACAATCGGGTCCCTTGTGTTCTATTTTAAAATAAATAGGGTTTACCACAACTTCTGGTTGCACCCATTCATGGGTTTACAGCAACTTTTGTTGTACCCTTCACTTTCAATAAATACTTTTCAAGTAAATAGAGCTTCCACAACTACTAGTTTCACCATTCAATTGGTTTACCACAACTTATAGTTGTAATCTTTATTTTTAATAAAACAAGCATGTTATCCCCTCGCGGGTTTTATAAAATAAATAAATAAATAAAAGCGAGGCTATGAACTCACCTTAGCGATAGCGATATCAAGCAATAATAGCCAACAACGAAATACAATAAAATGAGAAGCCACAATCTTCTGACAATGACCAAAATATGGAACCAACACCTCTTTTAACCAAACATCTACGCCATAGTTTTACTAGTGATTTCAATCTTTCTTCTAAAATATTATTTTGTAGCTAGAAAGTAAATTGTAAATGTTAAGTGTTTCAATGTTTGCTCGGCAGAAAATGATGAAACAAAGAGATTGGGATGAAAGTTTTCTATGTGTAGTATAAGAAGTTAGATGTCTTAGGTAATTAAGTATTAAAATAAAGTGTCCAGGTGTCTTAATACTAGCAAAATTCATGACGTGTGGACACACTAAATTGTTATTTTCGTCTCTTAAGTGTATAGTGGCATAAGATTATTATATAAATTTGTTTCATAATTTGTTAAAGCGGGTATTATTGAAGCCCAATAATTTAATAGTTACGCGATTTAAAAGATACACGTAAAACACGAAAAATAAACGCTCAATATGAAATAAAAACATCGACATTCGGATGACATTTATATTTTGATATTTAAATGACTTGAAATATGTTAATGTGTCGAATAAACGAACGACACTTAAATGTTTAACGTAAATTACCAAAAATATTTTAAAAAAAATAATAATAATAAAAATGAAATAAAATAAAAATTAAATAACAACAATAGAAAATATTTTTATGTCATAACGAAATATAAATATCGGTACCTAACATATTTCTTGCCAGTTATAATCTAAACGGCATTCTTACGCTATGTTTCAAGCCTAACCTTCCCAGTTAGCCGATAATTTAAATTTCTCAATAAAGTAAATACATAATATGTAATAATCGAGATTAGAAAAACGATCAAAAATATCAGGATTGTCATAGCATCACCACCTAACAGGGATCTTCGTCCCTGAAGATCAATTTGTCTTATTGCCCACCTTCTTGTTGAAGTCATACAAATAAGGATATTTTTTTCCACATTTGATCATCCCTTTCTCAAGAGTATTATGATCCTCGTCTCGAGTTTCATCGTACTTTGACAATAGAAATTTGAATTTGCTTTTGTTGCTTAACTTACCTATCCATGATTTCGACAAGTTTTTCGATGAAATTCATCTTACCGTCGAATGTTACTTCGTCAAGAGGGATAATAATATCTTCGTCGGATAGACATTGATTTAGGTTCTACACATGAAAAGTGTTTGAATTCCTTGTAGATATGGAGGTAATTCAAGTTTGTATGCCACCAAGCCCACTCTCGATATTATCTCGAGTGGCCCAACATTACGGGGACTTAACTTCCCACGTTTTCCAAAATATATAACACCTTTTCATGGTGATAGTTTCGGCATAACTTTATCACCTACCTCGAGCTCCAAAGATTTTGGCTTCACATCATCATAATTTTTCTGTCTACTACGTGTAGCTAACAAATGATTCTTAGTTTCAACGATCATTTTATTATTGGAATGAAATGGGTAGATTTAGTCAATCGGACGACAATCACCCAAATTGAATCAAATCCAAAAAATTTTTTTTTTTTTTTTTTTTTTTGCGAAATCGACGAGAACTCCACTGCTATTAATCACATAGCTAAGAAATTTCATGCATTCAAGCCAAAAATCACATTTCGAAAATTTGGCACACAACTTTTTAATTCTTAGCAAATTCAAGATAGTCTCTAAATGTTCACCATGCTCTTCTTTATTTTTACAATAAATCAGAACATTATATATGAACATGATGACAAATTTATCAAGATATGACTTGCACGCACAATTCATGAAATCCATGTATACTGTCGATGCATTGGTCAATCCATACGACATTATTTAGGACTCATAATGACCATAATTATTTTTAAACGCAGTAATTGGAATATCTACATCGCGGATGCGAAGTTGATGATAACTAGACCGTAGATCAACATGAGAACAGACACTAGAAACTTACAGCAGATCAAATATGTCATCAATCCTCGACAAAGGATATCGTTTCTTGATCAACAGTTTATTTAGTTCTCGACGAAACGATCTATCTTTCTTATCACGAATAATACCAAAGCTCTCCATGGCGACAAGCTTGGTTGAATAAACCTTTTAACAGATAGCTCCTGCAAGTGTACATGTAATTTATTCATTTTTTTATTGTGCTAAATGATATGGCGCACTTGCCACGGTGCAACACCAGGAATTAGATCGATTTAGAGTTCTATTTGCCTTGGGGCAGAAGCCCCGATAAAACTTCGTAAAGACTTCGAGATAGTCGTTGATTCGAGAAACTGACTCTAGAATCTCAAAGCACTAACAAAATCCTACATCATCTTCAGTCACCTTTAAAGTTAATGGCTCCATCTCCAGCTCCACCAGTTTCTAGTTCCACCAGCTCCTCCTCCAGAACCATCTGCACCATAGAACCACTTGCTCCATCCGAACTACTGGCCCACTAGAGTCGCCAGCTCCATCATTCATGTTGCCCATGAATTCTTTTAAGGATGCAACAACTTGTTCACTAATAACTTGGCTCATACGTGCCTAGTTATATTTTTGGCGCGTGATTCTAGTATAACGCGAATCATAATGAGTATTCATTTAATGATTGCATTACAAGAAAATGAATAATTAAATAGAACGAAGGGTTTAAAAGGAACAAATGATTAGAAGATACAAGCAAGGAAATATAATAATAGAACGATGTAGAATTTGGAATCAAAAGATAGTCACTTCATTGATCACAAACTAGTGCAAGTTGCATTGTCAAGCATTATAGATTATCATCATCTACTGCCATACAACTTAATATACTAGTCCTACTAACTGATGTCACAGTTTAGTTAGTAATTTATGAAAAGATACTACAACTGATATACTAATTCACAAGAGTTACTAGGTAATTCACGTGGCTAAGAAATCGCCTTGGTCCCACTAGAAGAAGATTTCTACAGTGTCTTTCAGAGACGCTTGATATCCTCCTCAGTTGGTGGTTTTGAAACAACCCAAATATAACCATTCCACGATCATAGAATTAAAGGAACAAAATCAAAGAATGAATCGAGAAAACGAATTATGAGTCAATGGGAGTTTAAATGCGGGGATGCTATACGTTTAAGCCCACACATTTATAAATCATTATTTCTATGGGTTGATCAAATCCATCCAAATAAGATTTAGAAATTTGTGGTTCAACAATTTATAATTTCCTTGTTCAAATAAATGACCAATTCATTTCAACAAGACGATTATAAATCACCTTTTTTAAGCATCGTCGACACACATGTTAAAAAACGAAGAACTCCGCAGCAAAGCGCGGGTATCCAATTCTTGTTCTTTACAAATCAGAGTAATAAAGACACATTAATTTCCCTTTATAAATAAAACTTTATTACAAACATTGAAGACTATATAAATAAAACTCTATTACAAAAAACTATATTACACAATTACCTCCTTTTACAAAATTAAGCCACATGCTTGATGTATATGAAGGATTTTAATGTCTAAGCACAATTGTGTTTCAAACTAAATTAAAAACACAAAAGTATGGATGACACAAAACTTATGCTCGTTTTTACTCTTCTCATTGCGTCCAACCTTGCGCATACTAAAGCTTATTACAGTAATTCGTTGTTTACATCAACTACTTTAATTCATTCATTTGTAATAAATGTTAATTATATATTCCTCAATATTTTACACCTTGAATATAAGTAATTGTTTTATTTCATTATTAGTTACTCTGAGTTCCTTTTATTTTTGACAAATTCTAAGGCAGCACTTTTTTGTATCGAATTTCCGTGCAAAGACGCCGACGAATCTTCGGAAGTATGCAATGCCCAATGCCACGGGAGAGACTTTAAACACAGCTATTGTCGTGGACATTCTTTTTTTAAAGATTTTGGCCAATGTTGTTGTGGAGAATGATCCTACTTGCAGTTATATGTTTCAATCATCACAAATCATATATATAAATCAATGATACTACTTTCAGTTTAGTAACCTAATTATGAAAATTGTATGTTTAAGAGAATGATCAATGCCAAAAAGCTATGGTGACCTTTTACATATAATGCATATGATCTTTAACTGTAGTTGCATTTGTTGCATTTAATGTATAAACTACGGAGAATAAACACTGGCATTTTTTAAGCTTCCATAATTAAAAATATTTTAAAATGTGAACTACTTATTTTTATAAATACATGATTATAACACATATAATTAAGGTAAGTAGGTTTTAATATGGTATATATTAATTAATAAGTATTGTAAACATTGTATATTTGAGATTCATCAAATGTTAATATTTTGATTATAGAATGTTTAAAAACCACCTTATGGGTAATGATTAGCAAAACCCTTTTTAATACATCATCTCACAATGCTATAAAGCTTTTCTAAAATGTTTTTAGAATATAAAATGTCTTAGTATTGTATGCAGTGCGGATGCTCTAATATCAACTTAGAGCTCACGGTATGGTGGTTTCATGGCTCGCGCCATAACTTACTAGCTAAAAAACGATGGCTCATTGTACCTCACCCTCGTGTCATCATTGTGGCGTCGTAGTTACCAACCAATAAATTCGGCATTTTTTTTAATTATTAAAGTAGGGTATATGTTGACCCATCATACTACTTTTTAGTCATTTGACATCATTTTTTCCATAACTTATCACACCCCACAAAAAGTGGCACCATACCCATTTTCATGTCATAGCCTACGTGACAAAAGTTTTCGGCTATGACATCATTTTTTCTTCTTCTACCGCACTCTGTGCTCTTAATGTTTAATCTTCAAAGTACAAACGTCTAATTTGTTTTTACCCATAAACTTTTTTTTTGCAATAACAAAAAATTAAACCCGTAAATATTGTATTAAGGATCACACTAAAAACCATAAGCTCGCATGTATAATCATTTGTCGGTATACACCTAGCTTTAAAGGTATCCGTCTGATTTACAAAAACAAAACTTGCTCCTTTCTAGTAATTTACAAATATATATATTAACAACTACATATAAATTTCAATAACATTTAAATCAAATCACATATTTGTTCTCTGTTAGGCTACTCACAACGGAGAGATTTTAGAATGAGTCGATCGATTTCGAACTCGGTCGACTGCGTTGCGGCGACCGAGTCGAATCGGTCGTCCTCTCGAAGTCGATCGCAAATACGAACAATTTGGAAATCAGTCATGTCTTTATTTTCTGTTTACTTTTTATCCTTTTTATTTTTTTATATTATATTATATCAGTTTTAGTTATGTTTTAATTAGATTAATTACGATAAATTTTCAAATTTTAATATATTGAGTTTTGTTTAATTTCTTACCACGTATATTATTTGGCAATTTCTAGAGTTATTTTATTTTACGCACTTTACCCTCTTAATTTCTAATTAAGCTTTTTTATTTTTTTTATCAATAATTTAGCATAATTAATATGGTAATGTTTTTATTTTATTTGAATAAAAAATGAACTTGATCATCTTGTTCTGGAAACAAATCACTGTAAGTCCTCAGAGAAAGAAAATTGAAATGATAGAAAAAATTATGATCAAAATAGGTTGGTGGTGTGTCTGGGCCTTATCTAACCATATATATATATAACGTCCCTACATTACTTTTAGTTTCAGGCTTAAAGCGATTTTAGTATATGGTATAAGAATTTAACATGTGATTCTCGAAAAATTACATATAATTTATTAATTTAAAAATGACACTTAAATTTGTAAAATCGCATGAGATTTATGAAATCACACGTAATTTATTACTTTTAATATCAGAGGTGAATTTATAAAATCACATGCGATTTATAAAGTCGTGCATGTTTTTTAAAACAACAAATCACAGAATTTATAAATCACGTGAAATTGATATTTGACGAAAGTTCCAACATTAGAAAGTCGTCGAAAGTATATGAAAATGATCGCGTACAAAATACCAAAATTATTTTTGTTATTACTTTAAAACCGAATATAAGTGATTTATTTTTTAATTTCGTGTTTGGTAACTTTACATTCCTTGAACTTGAAGTAGTATCAAAATAGAGTATAACCGGTTATAAACAATAGTGTTATGAAACCTAAATGCAGAAATGTAGTTTTTAAAAATAAAATTTTAATTAGAAAAGATTAGCGACGCACCTTGTTACTCGTTTAGCTTCCACGATTATGTAAATAATAATAAAAGTTATTTATTTACTCTAGTTTCTTCGCATTGAATTGTGCACTCCTTTTCAAATGGATTTGGTGGTTTCTTTCTCAAGATAGTTCTATGTGGTACCATATAATCAATGCCATTCATGGTGCCCGTTTGGAGCAGCAGTCCCGTACTTCTAATTCTAATTAGGGTATCATTTTACGCCAAGATGCGTTGGGTTCGAAAGGATTTGACGTTTTTCTCATTATAAGACGCGTGTTGGAGATGGGAAGAGTACGAGGTTTTTGCTTGATACTTGGATCCTGGATTCTCCTTTTTATGTTAGGTTCCCTCGTCTTTTCGCGCTTGAAACTGATAAGGATATCTCGGTGGCAACTAAGTGGGAAGCTCCTTCCTTCAACTCATCTTTTAGGAGAAGGACTAGATATGGAGTTGAGAATGTCCAGTGGACTGAATTTTGCACTTTATTAGATTCGGTTACTTTATCTTCTTCTTTAGATAGAATGGTGGGTGATCTTAATGGTGTTGATGGCGAGTTCCGTGTTAAAGACGTTCGCTCCTTCATTGATGATCTTCTCTTGCCAGTTTCAAATTCTGCTACAAGGTGGGTGAAATCGATTCCTATCAAAGTTAATATTTTTGCTTGACGTTTCAAGTTGGATCGTCTTCCGACTCGTGTTAATTTGCTCAAAAGAGGGGTCGTCTTAGATTCTTCGTTGTGTGCGGTGTGTAATTTGGAACATGAAGATTCAAAGCACTTATTTTTTTCTTGTGACATTGGCAAGAGTATCTTTTAAAGAATATGTAGGTGGTGGAACATTCAGGGGGAGGAGATAGCATCATATGATGAATGGCTTAGTTGGTTTGTTTTGATTTGCCTTTCGGTTAAGCTCAAGTCTATGTTGGAAGGAGTCTTCTATACTTCTTGGTGGTACATTTGGTCATTCATGAATCGTTTGATTTTTTATTCTTCTCCGCCTAGGCGTGCCGTGATTTTCAATGATATTGTAGCGTCTTCCTTTAATTGGTGCCGTAATCGTAGTCCTACTTCTTTTTTTTGGGAATTTTGGCTAAAGAACCCATATTTGATTTCTTTGTAATGTTTTTCTAGCGTCTTGTTAGTTTTTTATATATAAAAGTTACCGTTAAAAAAAACGAATCACATGTAATTCTTCTGAGCGAAAATTTTAACATTAAAAAATGGTTGAACATATATTAAAGTGTCTAATCTATTTGGGTTCAAGTCTTGGGAATTGAAAAAATCTCATTTGGGAGGGATACTACCCATCGAGGTACCGAGCAAACTCACGCGGGAGATTAGTCCACTCGTCCTAAAGGCGGTGGGAACTCCTCGTAGTAGACTAAAAAAAAGTGTCTAATCTATTGAAAATAAAGATTTACTTGTCGCGATGATTTATTTTTCGGTAATCGTACAATTTATCATTTAAGCATATGTTTTTTAATTAAAAAATGAATCTATTCTCTTATTAAATCATGATGTTATATAGATATCACATCTTAACATTAACACCGACAAAAAGAAAGAGATGGGAGTAATATTCCAAAGTGTCTCAAACTGAACCAAAATTCATTTTTCGTCCAAAAATTAAATTGGAACGAAGAAAGTATTTCTTTTTGTCTAGATACATAATATTTACTGTATTTCTGTATCTTTTTAGTCTTAAAATTAATGTCTCTTAATAAAAAAACGTACACTTTAAAATGAATACAATTATTATATCATTTTCTCAATTACTTTTTGACAGAATGATAGTGTTATCTTTAGCTATTTTTTGATAAACTTGAACAAATTTTTTTTATCTATTTTTAGTAGTTAACAGTTAAATTAGAAATTACAAAAATAAAAGATGAACAATTAAAATGGAACAAAGAAAGTATTTCTTTCATCCAAAAATTATTGTCAACTAATAAAAAACATAAATTAAAACAATACATTTATTATATCAACCTCTCTCTTTTACTTTTTAATAGAATGACAAGTTTGCTTTTAGTTAATTAATTATATTCTTATTTAAAATTAGTAAAAATAATTTAAAGCAACTACATTACATTAAATTTGATCAAATTTGTATATTTATTTTTAGTAGTGGATAATAATTTTATGAAAACCCAATATTTATAAATTTAATACGAAGGGAGTATAAAAATTGCATGCTTGTCTCAATAACTGTTTGTATCGGAAAACTAGTGACTTGATTAAAAAAGCTATGTCGTTTTAACTTTGAACGTCGAGTCACGCTCAGTAAGTTCATGTTGAATTACGACTTACCGGCTTACTTGATAAAAAAAAAATCGACTAACAACAAAGATATCTAATCTCACTAAAGTAGGGTACGAAGATTGTGAGATGTAGACAAATTACACTCATTAAAAAACAAATATAAATAAACTGCTTCCAATCAACCTCTAACTTTGTTAAAAAAACCTTAACCATTTAGGATGACTAAGAGGGTGTTTGTTTTGAGTGATGAAATAAAAGTCCATTTGGATTTATATCTCACAAGTCAAGATAATTTGGCGTAGTTTGAAAATTTTCATTTATATAAGCTTATTATTTTACTTTTTTTGTTTTTAACGACTATTTATAAATTTGTTATTACATGATAAACTTATATAATCTCATAAATCTCAATGAGACACAAAAATTGAGGTTTATAAAATATAAACAGATATCAAATTTGTTTAGTCTTATATTTCACAAGCCTCACTTTTCAGCTTATTTTGAAACTTGTTATAAACTTACTTAAACCCTCAAACCTCAAAATAAACACTTACATAAGCCTTCAACTCTCGGAACAAACCAAAAAATTAGAACTTTATGAAATACTAGCATAGTATCCGAGTAATGCGGCGACAGATACTCGATAACGATTTTTGATATGACAAATGTTATTACTCTTTCCCATTAAACTTGTATTCAGATATTAAAGTTGTAAAAAAATTAAATCAAAATAAAATAAACTCTAAAAAAACTAAAATTAATTAAAATATAATAAAATAAATATTAAATTAAAAAGCATAAAACTAAAAAATATGTGAAATTAAATTATGAAAAAATAATTAAATAAAAAGATATTTCAATTCTAAAAGTAAAGGTTTTTAATATGTTGTTCCAAAATGTTGTTACAAATAAAGATGGACGATTAATTACAAAATAAATGTTTTTATAAAAGTCAATTTTTAATATCTTAATTTTTAGACTTTTTAAAAACAAAAATGTTACAAATGCTTTATAATATACTCTCCCGTCCCACTTTTGTTGACCTCGTTACAATTTTAGTTTGTCCCATAACATTGTCCAGTTTTTTAAATAACGAATCAAATTTAATTAATTTTTCAGTTTTATCCATGTAATTAACTTTTTATAGAAAACTATTTTATGTATTTAATGCAGTAAAGGGGCAAGTTTATCTTTTTATGCACTAGCAGGGTACCCGCGCGATGCGGCGGCGGGTACCCTGTGATTAATCAGAGAAAGATAAAAAGATGATTTTGGTCAGACTTGGTTCGCTTATTTGCATAGATTTTGGTCGGTTTTTCTTCAGTTTTCGATTAAACCCGTTGACTTGGTAAAATTTTAAAACCATATGTACCACCAACTTGTAACTTATATGAAGTTTTTTTATTTAATAGTTGTACATTATGTATAATAAAATGTATTATTTTAATTTAAAGGTAATTTCTAAATATTAGTATTAATTAGGGTGCTTAATATATTAATTAATGTGTATTTGTATCATATGCTTTAAAACATGTATTAATTAGAATTAATTTTATAAAAGTGATGGTAATGTTTTTTTTAACTATTGTATGCTAAAATAGTTGTACATTTAGCTTCTGATCTTGTATTACTTAAATCATATTTGAATTGGTGCATTAAATGGATGTAAATCATGTTATTTAGTTATACTATATAATTTTTGCGCACTTATATTTATATTTTTGACAATCTGTTATTTATATAAAAAATATTAAAAAAATAAGGTTTTTAGTCAAAAAAAATTTATATTATATATTACAATATGGTCTATATAAAGAATATAAATATCCTAGATTTATAGTTAAAATATTTATAAATACTACTTTGTTTTTCAAGTTTGATAACGAAAAGAATGAAGTTTTATGGAGAAAAATATTTGAAATCAAAAGATAGGAAAAACACTATTATGGTTGTGCCCTCAAATTCATAACTGATTTTTTAGGCTATTATACTTTCATATTAATTCGCCCATGTTGTACATTTGGCTTATTAAATTTTACTACTTAAACATTTTTTAGTTTGTGCATTAAAAAGAGGTAAAAGATGTTGATTTAATTGTACTACTTAATTCTTTTGCATTAAATAAGAGAGAGGGACTAAAATGCATTATAAAGAGTATAGATAAAGTGTTTACATTTAATGAATCTATTATAAATCATAAAAAAATGTTCAAAGACTATTAAAATGAGACGAAATGAGTAGTAAGATAAGATAAGATAGAAAATAATATAAAATAAGATAAGATAAGCCCGAATAATAAGTCAAAAAACGGTCAAAATCAAACATGACCAATGGGTATAATTTACTAACGGATCAATAAATGAGCCAACATATAAAAAAAATTGGGCCCCAATAAACAAACTTAATCCTGCTAAAAACAACACACTCACTCAAACTCATTAGTCACCTGAGTCAAAAAAATGACAAAACCAAAACCAACACCTATGGGTGACGATGACGGTTCGAGTAACAATGGAATGTTGTATAACATACCGATGCAACGAGTGAGTCGGATTATCAAAAGTGAAGATGCCAGTATTCGCATTACTCAGGATACCTTTTTCGTTGTTAATAAAGCTTCGGTATATTTACATTTTGATTTATCCTTCATTTTTACTCCAACCTGAAAATTAAGATAAATCGATTAATCTCGACTATTAGATCATTGTGTAATTTTGACCATCTATCTTTTTAACAAGTTTTTGTAACAACCTATTAAAAAGTTACCTCTATTTTTTAAATTCAAATATCTTTTAATCTATTTAATTATTTTATCTAATTTCATTATATTTTTTAAAATTTTATGTTTTTTAATTGAACAAACATTTTGATATATTTGACTAATTTTTGGTTTTTTAATTTTTAGTAGTTGTACTTTATTTTAATTCAAATTTTACATTGTAACATTAATTTGATCGACGCGAAAACAATAATTCAATATCCATCGTCGCATTAAGTTGGTACCATATGAATACCAATAGAAGTATAAATTCAGTAGAGTTGTGAGTTAAGACTAGGGGAGTGGTGCCATACTCACTCACCGTCACCTCAGTTTTTTTAACAAATTTGTAGAAACTAGAAGGGGGGGTTGAATAGTTTCTTAAAATTTACTTGTTAAAAAATGATTTCCAAAAATCCTTTTTCAAAAACTTAGGCTTGAGGAAATATGTGAAATCTTCTTATGCACAAATATGAACAATGATAGTGTAGCTAAACTAATAAGTATATCCACAAAGAATAAAGAATGATAGTGTAGCTAAACTAATACTAACAAAAATATATCCACAAAGAATAAAGAATGATAGTGTAGCTAATCTAATATTAACACATGTATATGCAAAAAGTAATAAGGAATGTAAAGAGTTAAGGGTAAAGAAATATCAAACCGAACACCAAGGATTTATAGTGGTTCGGCAACGAAGCTCACTCCTCGTTCCTACTCCACTCCTCGAGTACTCCTTACTCGAGAGTTCACTACACAACAAGCTCCTTATGGTGGAGAAAACCGTACACATCGCTTAACCAATTTCCGACTCTAAGCTAAAAGTCGAGCCCCCAAATCGTAGCTAGGTCCAATCTACACAACTATACTTAGTACATACACAACTTCCAAATAGACACAACTACTTGGATCTTCACAACTATGACACAACTACAAGAATATACAAATTGATCTTCAATAGATCTTTGGTGGTGGACTCAACACTTCACTAGGATAGTGTTCTTCTCTTTGCACTTGGAGCGAAAGAGATGGAAGAACAAGATTCACTTCTTAAACAAGTAATAATCAAACAAATGATCAAAGATTTGAGTGATTAAAGAAGGGGTTTGAATCTGGAAATAAATGTGCAAAAGAGGTTAGGTGAAAAGCTGAGAATGACCAACTATTTAAAAGACAAAGGAGCCAACGGCTATATCTGCCCGCGGTACCTTATCACAGCCCGCGGTACCTTATCGATAAGGTACCGCCTAGGCGCTAAGGTACCGCCGGACTAGACTCCGCTCATTTTTGTCCTTTAGTGGTGGAGGTCTTATCTAGGTATAAAAATATCCTGAAAGGATATTCTTAACAGCTATAAGAATATGCCATTTTCAAATTTCAAATAATTAATTTAATAAAACATTTTCTTAAAAATAAAGTTTAATAAAAACTTGTCACTTTTAATAAAAAGTGAGTTTTAAGAAAAGATTAAATCACTTGATCACTTGATTAAGGTTAGTACTTGTTTATCCATACCTTAAGTGAAAATGGGTAAAATGAAAAATACTTGAACTCAAGAATTCGTTTTTCGTTGTTTTCGTAAATGCTTGTTTTTACATATTGTCGTAATCAAAACTAAGCGAGACCGAAAAATGCAAGTAACGTTTTTAGTCATTATTGCATTAACAATCTCCCCCTTTTTGATTCCGATAATACATAAACTCAATCACACAAAAACAAGATTTTCGAAGACGAGTTTATTCATTTCTCCCCCTTTGTCGAAGCAAAAAGGTTGCGTAATCCGGTGTTGAAGAAACGGACTTTGCAAAGACTCCCCCTTGGTGCTTACTGCCCCTAGCTTGGGGCACCGAGGAATCGAGATATGGTGACAAGCTACATAGAAGGGTTAGTTGAACAAAAGAAACAACCAACAATATATAGCAATAGGTCACAAAAAAAATAAAAAGAGAAGAAAACACAAAGACAAAGATCCAAGATAGGTTACTAAAAGAAACATCATACAAAGAAGTATGGAAAAAGGAAACAAGCCAAAAGCATAAATCTAATCCTAGTTATTCTAGAATTCTAAGATTTGCTTGAATGTGGTGTCTTGAGGATAAGCAATCAATGCTTATATGAAAGACAAGGTAATAGCGGAGGGTGGTGGTGGTGGCTTGTTGGAGATCTCATAATCAAAGTGAAGAGGAGGCTTGATTAAGAGACTCTTGATGTAGCTCAACTCCTCATAGATGTGTGCCATAGCATGATGTTGATATTGACAACAATGACAATATGTTCCATGGTGCATGACATTATCATGAGAAGGAGGAAGAACACTAAAGGGTGGTGGTGGAAGAAAAGAAGTTCCACAATCAACATTCTTGGTAGGAGAAATGTGATTAAGAGTGTTCTTGGGTGGGTTTGGATTGAAAGCAATTGGAGAAAATGGAGGAGATTCAAGGCTTTCATTGGGAGAATAAGACATTTTGGATGTGAAGTAATGCAAAATGCTTAAGGTTTAAATAGGGAAGGCTTAGGGTATTTTTGGGGTGGTCAAAGGGTTTGAAACAAAGATTCTCAAAACGGTTGGAGCAAATCTGGAGTTTTAGACAAAATCCCGAAAAGGAGGCCCACTGTAGGCGGTTCCTGATCTATACTGGCGGTACCTTATCAATAAGGTACCGCGGTTCACATAAGGAACCGCCTGCAGAAGCAGGGTTTGGTGTTTGGAGGAAGATTTTCAGCAAATCTTATTTTTCTAGTCTAACTTATCATAGGGATATGCTCAAAAGCAAAGATAGACAAAGAAAACATATGCAAACTTACCAAATAGAGATTTGACCAAAATACATGGATTAAAAAAAATCAATGTGGGAGGTGTGTAAGACAAGACCTTAAGTCATGACACAATGATCCTCCATGATTCAATCTTGTTCTTGCTATGTTTGAGAGAATCATACATATGAATTATGTAAGCTCTATATTAATAGCGAGAATCTATGAAAAAATCGTTTTTAGATTGAATTAACAATGTCAAACGAATTTCTCAACCATTTTCGAAAGAGACTTTGAGTGTTTTGAAAAGGAGATGAGAAGATTTTTCAAAAGGATTTTATAAGACTCAAGGACTCAAAGTCATAATAGAAAACACACAATAAGAAAGGAATTTAAGGAAGATGTTCCATTAATCCTAGACCTAGACGCAAGTAATTGTAAGGTTCCCTCTTAAGTGGCTTAGTGAAGATATCGGCTAAGTTGTCTTCGGAGGGCACCTTTTCAATAGTAATGTTCCCCTTTTGAACATTATCCCTAAGGAAATGGTGTCTAATTTCTATGTGTTTGGTTCGCGAATGTTGCACGGGATTCTTGCTTAGGTCTATAGCGCCTTTATTATCGCACATGATGGGAACATCATCAATAGAAATCCCGTAATCAACAAGCGCTTGCTTCATCCATAGAGCTTGTTGGCATGCTTTACCGGCACTCACATACTCGGCTTCCGTGGTGGATATGGCAAGAGCGGTTTGTTTCTTGGAGAACCAGGAAGTTAAACAACAACCCATGAAGGTACAAACTCCACTAGTGCTTTTCCGGTCCACATAGTCTCCCGCATGATCCGAGTCCGTGTAGACAATGGTTTCTACGCCGGTCCCTTCAGGATACCATAATCCTAAATGTATAGTGCCTTTAATGAATCGGAAGATACGCTTAACCGCTTCAAGGTGAGAGGTTTTGGGAGCCTCTTGGAAGCGAGCACAAAGGCAAACACTAAACATGATATCCGGTCGACTTGCCGTTAGGTACAACAAACTACCAATCATGCCTCTATATTTGGTGTTGTCTACCGACTCACAATCATCATCTACAGTGAGTTTAGTATCCGAGGCCATAGGGGTCTTCATTGGTCTAGATTCTTCTAATCCAAATTTCTTTAGCATTTCTTTAGCGTACTTAGATTGACTAAAGAAAATACCATCGTCCATTTGTTTAATTTGGAGTCCTAAAAAGAAGTTAAGTTCTCCCATCATACTCATTTCAAACTCATCATGCATGATTTTGGCAAAGTCATCACACAATTCTTGACAAGTTGAGCCAAATATAATGTCATCAACATATATTTGTACGATTATGAGGTGAGAACCTTTCTTCTTTGTAAAGAGTGTATTGTCTACCATACCCATGGTATACTCATGTTTAACAAGAAACGCTTTAAGTCTATCATACCAAGCTTTGGGTGCTTGTTTGAGTCCATAAAGTGCTTTCTTAAGCTTGTAAACATGGTCCGGTTTCTCAAAATCAATGAAGCCGGGAGGTTGAGCCACATATACCTCCTCATTGATCAAACCGTTAAGAAATGCACTCTTTACATCCATTTGTTGAAGCTTAATATCTAAGGCACAAGCGTAGGCTAAAAGGATTCTAATAGATTCTAATCTAGCTACCGGTGCATATGTCTCGTCATAATCAATCCCTTCTTGTTGATTATAACCTTGAGCTACAAGTCTAGCCTTGTTACGAGACACAACACCATTCTCATCTAGCTTATTCCTAAATAACCATTTGGTTCCTATAATGGTGGAACTGCTAGGTGGAGGAACAAGTTCCCAAACATCATTGGCAACGAATTGATTCAATTCTTCTTGCATCGTAATGACCCAACTCTCATCCGTCAAAGCTTCTTTAACGTTCTTTGGTTCAATCAAGGAGACAAAACAAAAGAAGTTGCTTTGGTTTTGGACTTGAGATCTTAGGGTCCTTTGATTTAAGTCACCAATGACATTATTGAGAGTATGATCCCTAGATTCCTTAATGTTTACTTCCTTTTCAACAATAAGGTCTTCAACTCCTATTTTTCTAACCTCTTTGGCTTTAACTACTTCTAATTCATCCAAGTCATCATCAACCAATGGTGGTGTCTTGGGTGAAGGAGGGGTTTCATCAAAGGTTACGTTGAGTGATTCTTCAATAACCCCTGAGGTTCTATTTAGGACTATGTAGGCCTTACTAGTTTGGGAATAACCTAAAAGGATACCTTCGTAAGACTTTGGGTCAAACTTGGTAAGGTAGTCTTTGGTGTTGAGGATAAAGCACTTGCTTCCAAACACCCTAAAGTATTTTAATGAGGGTTTCTTACCTTTAAGAATCTCATAGGGGGTCTTTCCTAGGAAAGGTCGAATAAGAATTCGGTTGAGAATATAAGTCGATGTATCTACGGCATTGCACCAAAACTTTTGAGGCAAAGATTGCTCGTTTAACCTCGTCCTACTCATCACTTGGAGAGTCCTATTCTTCCTTTCAACTACCCCATTTGATTGTGGAGTGCGAGGAGCCGAGAAGTTATGGGTAATACCATGAGCTTCACAAAAGGCACCAAATTGCGCTTCATTATCAAATTCCCTACCATGATCCGTCCTAATAGAAACAATTGAACATCCTAGTTGATTTTGAATTCTCCGACTAAAGATTTCGAATTGATCGAAAGCTTCATTCTTAGATGCCAAAAATCTAGTCCAAGTGAATCTAGAATAGTCGTCAACTATAACTAGGGTATAAAGGTTACCTCCATAACTCCGTATGGCGGAAGGTCCAACGAGATCCATATGTAGGAGCTCTAAGCACCGAGAGGTCGAAACCAAATTCTTGGCTTTGTGACTTGAGTCAACTTGCTTTCCAACTTTGCAAGCATCACAAAAGTGACTATCAAACTTAATCTTGGGGAGGTGTCTTACCAACTCCTTAGAGACTAAAGATTGAATTAAACGCATATTAGCGTGACCTAATCTCCTATGCCAAAGAGTAGAACTATCATCTATAGTCGCAAGACATATGTTGTCTTTTGACTTCTTATTAACCTTCATGACATAAAGCCCATGCTTTCTAACACCTTTTCCAATGACTTTTCCATCTTTTACGATTTTACTGTCATGTTTAGAAAAGATGACCTTACACTTATTATCACAAATTTGACCTATACTTAAAAGATTAAAACCTAAGTTATCTACATGCTCAACATTTTCAATGGTCATGGAGTCAAGAGAAACCGTACCTTTGCCAATGATATTACCACGTAGACTACTAGCGAATGTAACGTTACCTCCATCATATGCTTTGTAATGCGAGAACAAACTTCGATTACCCGTCATGTGTTTAGAATATCCACTATCCTTAATCCACTCATCGGGCTCCAAATCAATTCCCAAGCATATCTAGGTAACAATACATAAGATCAAACATTTGGTCCCCAATATCTCATGGGTCCAAAATTGTTAGTTCCAAACATCCCTTGCATTTGATTGGGATGAATGAATGAAGTGGGAATTCCCCATGAAGAAAAAAATGGAGGAGGGTAGTAATTCATGTAACCATTTTATTGCTTATTACTTCTCCTAGGTATGTTTAATCTAGGTTTAGAGTTATTATTATTCCTTCTAGGTGTTGGAGTTTTACTTCTAGTTCGTGAGTTCTTTTGATTATCTCTTGTAGGCGTTGTCGTTCTACTTCTAGGCTTAGACTCATTCCGTACTCTAGGTGGAGTAGAAGATAATCTAGATAAACTTCTATTTCCCATGAGTGGTTTACTTAACGGCTTATAGAACTTACTAATAGTATTGTCGTCAAGTATGGGTAATTGAACCTTATTAACAGTAAGATACTTTGGTTTTTCATTTAACTTAGATTTTTCAGAAAGTTCAGAATTTTCACAAATTTCAACTTCTGGCCGCGGTAACTTATCTATGGCCGCGGTTCCATAGCGATAAGGAACCGCACCATAAGATGTGGAACCGCGTCCAGAAGATGTTTTCTGTGAAAACCTGACTTGTTTTGGTTCACTAGTTGAGGCTTCATTTGAGTTAAAACCTAGACCAAGTTTTTCTTTAGAATGAACTTGTTTGTTTAACATATCATCAAGAGCACTAGTACCTTTCATGAA
Organism: Glebionis coronaria; assembly: GCA_025667525.1. Lineage (NCBI taxonomy): Eukaryota > Viridiplantae > Streptophyta > Magnoliopsida > Asterales > Asteraceae > Glebionis > Glebionis coronaria. The sequence goes on along the minus strand of CM046878.1, from coordinate 602,489,821 downwards.
CTTTTCCAATTTAATGGAGGTGCTCTTGAGATCATCATTCTCTAATCTAAGTTTCTCACAACTTAAGCAACCTAAATCAACCTCTTTGTTTTTCTCAAGTATAGCCAATTTCTCCCTAAGTTCATTGATCTTATTTTCAAGCTTAGTTTTGGTTGATTTTAAGGTTTTATTCTTTTCTATGAATTTAAGACTAAGTTTGTGTAAGCTATCATATTTACCTTCAACTTCAATATCATCTAAAGTGGAACTATCATTGCTATAATATTCGGTTTCGGAATGTACCTCTTTAGAAGTGTGAGCCATAAGACATTTCTCCTCTTTGGGGTTGTCGTCATCATCTTCACCGCTATCACTCCAAGAGCCACTAACGAATGCCGTGTGGTTCTTATCACGAGCGGGCTTTGGACACTCACCAATGAAGTGATTTGGATCACCACATCTAAAGCAACTCCTATCACCTTTTTCGTTCTTGACAAACCGATTCTTTGACAATGGTTTCTTGTCATAGTTTGGTTGCCTAACGTGTTGACCTCGTCTCTTGAAGAACTTCTTGAAATCTCTCACCGCCAATGCATACTCCTCGTCATCACTTTCCAAGGAACTATCATGGTCACTTTGTGCCTTCTTGGCCTTAAGTGCAAGAGATTTCCTATCACTCTTGGTTTTTACTAATTCCGAGTCCTTCAAAATTATCATCTCATGAACCTTCAAGTTTCCTATGAGTTCATCGAGTGATAAAGTTGAGAGATCTTTCGACTCTTCAATAGCCGTGACTTTTGCTCTCCACTTTGGATGTAAGGCCCTTAGAAACTTCCTAACATTGTTCTTGCTAGAAAAACCTTCATCAAGTGCTTTTAGACTAGTAATAATGGCGTTAAACCTAGCAAATGCACTATCAATAGTTTCATCTTCTAAGATGACAAATTGTTCATATTGTTGGACAAGAAGATCGATTTTACTTTCTTTGACTTGGCTATTACCTTGGTGGGTTACTAAAAGAGTGTTCCAAATATCTTTAGCGGTTTCACACATAAAAATTCTTTCGTACTCTTTCTTAGGCAAAGCATTATAAATCACCATTTTAGCCTCATTATTTTTTGAAAGTTTCTTTTTAGTATCATCATTAGCTTTGTCAAAAGTGACTAATTCTTTTGTTTTAGAAACTTCATTAAATTGAAAGGGTAAAAAATCACCATTGGTAATAACATGCCAAAAATCTAAATCTTTTGATTTCACATAAGTTTCAAATCTATTTTTCCAATAAATAAAACTATCAGTTTCAAAAAGTGGTGGTCTTTGCATAGATTGCCCTTCTAGGTACTTGTTGGAATCCATAGATCGATTCAAGTTTTAAAATACAATATACTTTAAAAATTCTTGAGCAACCCTCTCTGATACCAATTGTAGAAACTAGAAGGGGGGGTTGAATAGTTTCTTAAAATTTACTTGTTAAAAAATGATTTCCAAAAATCCTTTTTCAAAAACTTAGGCTTGAGGAAATATGTGAAATCTTCTTATGCACAAATATGAACAATGATAGTGTAACTAAACTAATAAGTATATCCACAAAGAATAAAGAATGATAGTGTAGCTAAACTAATACTAACAAAAATATATCCACAAAGAATAAAGAATGATAGTGTAGCTAATCTAATATTAACACATGTATATGCAAAAAGTAATAAGGAATGTAAAGAGTTAAGGGTAAAGAAAGATCAAACCGAACACCAAGGATTTATAGTGGTTCGGCAACGAAGCTCACTCCTCGTTCCTACTCCACTCCTCGAGTACTCCTTACTCGAGAGTTCACTACACAACAAGCTCCTTATGGTGGAGAAAACCGTACACGTCGCTTAACCAATTTCCGACTCTAAGCTAAAAGTCGAGCCCTAATCGTAGCTAGGACCAATCTACACAACTATACTTAGTACATACACAACTTCCAAATAGACACAACTACTTGGATCTTCACAACTATGACACAACTACAAGAATATACAAATTGATCTTCAATAGATCTTTGGTGGTGGACTCAACACTTCACTAGGATAGTGTTCTCCTCTTTGCACTTGGAGAGGAAGAGATGGAAGAACAAGATTCACTTCTTAAACAAGTAATAATCAAACAAATGATCAAAGATTTGAGTGATTAAAGAAGGGGTTTGAATCTGGAAATAAATGTGCAAAAGAGGTTAGGTGAAAAGCTGAGAATGGCCAACTATTTAAAGGACAAAGGAGCCAACGGCTATATCTGCCCGCGGTACCTTATCACAGCCCGCGGTACCTTATCGATAAGGTACCGCCGGACTAGACTCCGCTCCTTTTTGTCCTTTAGTGGTGGAGGTCTTATCTGGGTATAAAAATATCCTGAAAGGATATTCTTAACAGCTATAAGAATATGCCATTTTCAAATTTCAAATAATTAATTTAATAAAACGTTTTCTTAAAAATAAAGTTTAATAAAAACTTGTCACTTTTAATAAAAAGTGAGTTTTAAGAAAAGATTAAATCACTTGATCACTTGATTAAGGTTAGTACTTGTTTATCCATACCTTAAGTGAAAATGGGTAAAATGAAAAATACTTGAACTCAAGAATTCGTTTTTCGTTGTTTTCGTAAATGCTTGTTTTTACATATTGTCGTAATCAAAACTAAGCGAGACCGAAAAATGCAAGTAACGTTTTTAGTCATTATTGCATTAACAAAATTCACCCAACCTGCCCACAGGAGGTAATGATACTCACCCAAACTCATTACAACTCACTACACATCACCTTCACTTTTTTATTAAATATATTTTATTCATACATTTTATTAAAACACGAGTACATAGAAAATTAAAACACAATACGAAAACAAAAATAAAAACATAGAAAATTTAAAAAGAACATTTAAAAAAAACTAAAAATGGATATTATAGGCCTCCTTGATCTGAGCTCGGCGGCACTCCACGACTACACATTCACGTCCCTCCAAATGCTCATACGGCTGAAGATAATAGTCCAAGTCCTCGTTTTGCTGATTTTTTCGGGCTAATTCTGAAGGTTTATTAACACCATAACAATTATATACAACCCTAAACGAGATCAAAGCACATATAGCAGAAGCGATTTAACAAGATCATAATAATAACACAATTATAATTAATCGAATTAGGGTTACATACCTTTACGCTAAAGCAAATCCACAAGACGAAGAACGAATCACCAATTCGGGTTTATACCGTATATCACCAAGATATAGTCTAAAGTAAAACTATATTACGATCTTGTACACACGTAATACAACGAGCTAACCGTGATTCTAGCACGTGAAAACCGAGCTACAACGCTTGTATATAATCTACCCAACAACCCTAGAGATGGGCTAGGACTAGATTATCAACACAATCGATCAACCAAGAAAACCAACCGAAAACCCCTTCGTGGTACACCTTGCGATCGGCCAAGAGGAGAGGAGAGACTGAAGTTATGAAGATTATGAGGGGTAAGGGGATGTATTTATAGGCCTAAAACCCATTCTAGCCCAAATAAATAAAAGGCAAGTTTGCCCCCCCCCCCCCCCCCCCCCCTTTTGGTACCCTAACCGACTGACGAACACCCCCCCCCCCCCCCCCGGGTGTTCTGGAACCTTCCGCCCTTCTTCCTTTTTAATCCTCTTACTATATATTATTTAACACTCGTTAATACTTAACTATTAATTAATTAACAATCGCTAAAGTTATATAGTTATTTAGCTCAGTTTAATTTAATAAATATAATAAATATATTTATTAAATACATTTAACTCTTTAAGTATTGAGTGAAATCCCGTAATCTCGAGTTCGATCCTATCACACGACTATTAAATATAAGTCCATAAACTTTCAGCTCCCACTTGGACATATTTCGAATATCGTTATTACATTGACTAGCGTCTAGTTACACTTAACAATGTCTCTACAACTCGAGTAAGGTATCCTGGACAAAACCTTTTAACGATATATCATCGTTATTATTATCCTTTTATTTTTAATACAACGTTAATAAGAATATGGATCTCAGTCATTCCTTTCATTAACCATTTTGTTTCTCGTTCACAGATTCAGCAAGATTACCAAAACAAATTTGGGTGTGGCCACACAAACATCTTACTAATCCCACGAGGGGCTCAGCTGTATTAAACTCCAAAACAAAATTGGAGGAAATAAATTCCATATTGACTACGAGCAAAACTTATGAATTTTGAATCATTTCCGAAAATAATCCTTATAGCTACCATTTACGTTTAGCGTTAGACTATTCCACATAGATGCACTAGATTCATAACAGTTTCCTAGTATCTCAAGTCTAAGGATAACTATTTATGTTTTACTTGATGACAAAGATCCATAAAGTAAAAACATATAGTTGGGATAAGTCCAATATTCGATTCATCGAATATCATCCAAAATCGATCAATATACTTTCAAGTATACTCTATCACTATTTTGATTTGTCTTAATTTAATAATATTCCTATATTATTAATCGACAACGGACATTTAGCATAACAATTTATTCATGGATCAAAACATGTAAAATAGGATACACTATTACATAATAAGAATAAACGAAACCCAATCTTTATTTCATTATATAATAATGTCATAACATCCTTTATCCAAATACTAATCACCGATTTATTGCATGAGTTCGCTAGCTGGTTGCAGCCCAATCGCTTTGGCATGCTTAACTACCTTTGGTCTAGGCAAAGCCTTAGTTAAAGGATCGGCTACGTTATCATCTGTGTGAAATTTTATTAATTTGATTTCCCGAGCTTCAACTTGTTCTCGGACGTAATGATGTCTACGCATAAAGTGTCTGGCACGTTTCAAGACTCCAGGGTCATTGGCGAATATTATTGCAGCAGAATTGTCACAATATATATCAATAGGTTCTTTAATTGAAGGATCACTCCAAGATCTCCAATAAACTTCCTAATCCAAACAGCTTCCATTGCAGCTTCTAAAGCAGCCATGTACTCAGATTGAGTAGCATGCATTGCAATCGTTGTCTGCTTCTTGCTCTTCCAGTCAACTGCTCCTCCATTGAGAACAAAAACGTAACCCGTCTGAGACTTCGTATCGTCTTTATCACATTGTCAGGACGCATCACAGAAACCTGTCACATTCAGTTATGTGTCTGGTTTCCCTTCAAATACCAAGAACATATCTTTCGTACTCCTCAAATACTTTAGAATATGTTTAACAGCAGTCTAGTGGACCTTCCCTGGATTCTGTTGGTATCTACTGACCAAGTTATGAGAAAACGCCACATCAGGCCTTGTGCATCTGACAACATACATTATAGATCCTACAGCCAAAGCATAAGACACCTTTTGCATGTATACCTCCTCTTTAGGAGTTGATGCATCCATCTCATGACTCAGATTATGCTTAGCTTCCATAGGTTGAAAACCCTTCTTGGAATTATGCATATTATACTTCTTCAAAATCTTATCTATATAAGCATCTTGACTTTGACCAATTAACCTTCTTTTCCTATCCCGATAGATCTTAATTCCTAGAATGTATGCAGCTTCTCCTAAATCCTTCATAGAAAAATATTTACCAATATAATCCTTAACAGCTTTAAGTCTTGGAATGTTACTTCCCATGATTAATATGTCATCAACATATAGGACTAGGAATACTACATCACTACTACTAGCTTTGTGATATACACATGGCTCATCACGATTCTGAATAAATCCAAACTTTTTTATTTCTTCGTCAAATCTTTTATTCCATTGACGTGATGCTTGCTTCAAACCATAAATGGATCTTTGAAGTTTGCACACGTCTCCTGGATTCTCATGATCAACATGCCCTTATAGGGTTGCTGCATATAGATGTCTTCATCTAAGCGACCGTTCAAGAAGGCAATTTTAACATCCATTTTCCATATCTCATAGTCATAGTATGATGCTATAGCTATGAGAATCCTAATAGCTTTTAAGTCTGCTACAGGAGAACATGTCTCCTCGTAGTCTACACTAAAAGTTTGAGTAAAACCTTTAGCTACTAAACGAGCTTTATAGGACTGTACTTTTCCGTCCATGGCGGTTTTCTTCTTGTATATCCACTTATGTCTCACTACTTTAGCATTTGGTAGTGGTTCTACAAGAATCCAAACATCATTAACTTTCATGGATTTCATTTCCTCATCCATAGCAACCATCCACTAATCCTTTTAATGTACAAGCATGGCGGATTTATAATTAGCGGGTTCACCAAGATCCCCTAACTCATCATCATCCTCTATGTTAAGACATATATTGCTATTTGTGTTTTTAATCCTTTTGAATCTACGCAGATGAACTAATTCTGGTGGAACCGCCAGATTTTCTGGTTCTACAGGAATTACATCGCTAGTGTTTTCAGAATGTAATGTATCTATATGACTCTCTTCAAGATCATAATTTCTCCCACTGAATTCTTGATTTCCAAGTTCAGATTCAAGGAATTCTCCATACCTAGCAACAATCACTTTGTTCTCAGGTGGAAAATAAAAGTAGTAACCCATAGTTTCCTTAGGGTATCCTACAAAGATACATTTTACAGATTGTTGTTGGAGTTTGTCACCCCGACCCACATTTCACATACGCCTCGCAACACCAGGCCTTTAAATAAGACAAATATGGCTTCTTGCCATGCCATAGTTCATATGGTGTCTTATCGACCTTCTTCATATGAACCATATTTAAAATGCGAACAACAGACTCTAAAGCATAATCCCAAAAAGATAAAGGTAAAGTTGTAAGATTAAAACATAGATCGCACCATATCCAATAATGTACGATTTTTCCTTTCGGATACACCATTTTGTTGTGGAGTATAGGGAGAAGTAAGATGCTGAACAATTCCATTCTCACTTAGATAATCTATAAACTCTTGACTTGAATACTCACCACCTCTATCAGAACGAAGAGCTTTAATCTTCTTTCCTAATTGCAGTTCTACTTCTGCGTTAAACACTTTGAATGTTTCAAATACCTCATGTTTATGCTTAAGTAAATAAACGTAACCATAACGGCTATAATCATCCGTAAATGTTAAGAAGTAGCTAGCACCTTTCCTTGACACATGTCTAAGTGGTCCACACATATCAGTATGTATTAGTCCAAGTAGATCAGTAGCTCTTTCAATATTTATATTAAAATGTTTCTTGGTCATCTTTCCAGAGATACAAGACTCACAATTATCAAATGATTTATCATTGATATTTTCCAAAAGACCTTCACGTTGAAGTTTTTGTATACGAGTCTTTCCAATATGGGCAAGTCTACCATGCCAAAGATAAGAAGAGTTCTTGTCAAACTTTCTCTTCTTACTCATGCTAAAGACAAATTTATCATTCTTGGATTCGTTATCATGCATGTCTATTAACACACTATTCACAGAAATTGCATAAAATGGAAAATACCATCTTTCCAAACAGAAATTTCATTATTATCAATTGTGTGAACGAATCCATTATTTAACAAACAAGAAAAGGAAATAACACCCCTAACAATTGTAGGTGCATAATGACAATAATTTAAAATCAGTACTAAACCCGAAGGTAAAACTAAATTAAATGTTCCTATAGCTTCAACCGCTGCTTGTGCGCCAATGCCCACTTGTAGAAATTGTTCCCCATAGGAAAGCTTCCTTTCCAGATTAAATCCTTGCATCGTATTACAAATGTTAATACCGCATCCCGTATCATATACCCAGGAATTTAATTTGTATGCTAAATTGAACAATGCAATCATAAATAAAGTACCTAAAGCTGCAGCGCTTTGCTCAGACTTCTTCTTTATTTCTCACAATTCTTCGAGGTAAAGAGGGCAATTCCTCTTCCAATGACCACTTGTCTTGGAATGGTGACAAGTCTCATCCTTCTGAAATCTATTCTTCTTGACAAAGTTCTGCTCAGGTTTCGAATAAATCGCAACTTGTTTGCCCTTATCACCCTTACCTTGGACTTTCTTCTTATTCGCTTGTGGTTTTGGCTTACTCACTCTACCCTTTTGTATGGTTAGGACAGAAGGCGTAACGGTAGATACCTTGTCTTTTAACCCCTTTTCATAGTCAATGAGCATTGCATGTAAATTATTAACTGTCTTCCCCGTGCAATGCATATTATAGTTTCTAACAAAATCTTTGAAGTCCTTGTTAAGGGACCTATTGATCAAGTTGATAGCCATATTATGATCATAGGGTTATCCTAGTGCAATGAGCTATTCCATATAACCACTCATCTCCAAGTAATGGGCACTTACAGACTTTCTTGGAGCTTGCTTGCAGCTATGCAAAGCATCTACCAAGTCGTAGATCTCCACAGCTTGCGGCTTCTCGAACATAGCCTTGAGCTCATCAAGCATTCACTTAGGGGAAATAGCTCATACTCTTGTTGAAGTGGAGGAGCCATTTTTCCTAGCATTAAGTGTAACACCCCATTTTGATAAATGGAATGTCACGCGTAATTATGGCGTGTCATCAAAGCATTCAAGGTAAAATGTACTAAAACATACATGACCATAGGGAAAATCGGAATCAAACATCGGTCCCCAAACATAAGCCCAAAACATAATAAAGTAAATGAAATGAATGAAAGACTTATACAATGAAGGCAAAAAGGAAAAGAAGTCTATGGAAGCTTCCATCCTATGCACGTCCTCCAAATGCTCGAGTCTGTCCTAGAGTACCTGCCGTTTTGGGACATGGAAAGGAAAGTAACGGCTGAGCAAAACACTCAGTGCACGGATATAGACATAGTATAAAGGACTAAAACATAATAAAGACTTAATAGCAGCGGAAATGTATAAGTCCTGGAAAACCTGGAACATGTTCATAAAACTGGTTTTATAGTTTGAAAAGCCTTATGTTTATCTTATGAAAACTGTTTAACATATTTTACCATTAGCCAATATAGGTCATGAAAATCCACCGTGCATGAACACTTGGAGGGGTGACCTCATCATGCAAATTAGAGGGGCTGCCTCTAATTTAATATACTGGTTTTGGGTAGGAGGGATCAGCTCCTTGTGAAGGATGCAAGGCACACACCACATTCACACTTAGTAATCTACTGAAAACATGTAACTAGGATGCACCCATACGCCCCACATGATAAATATAATAATATGGCCAAAAGCTGAAGGGACGCCACGAGCAATCACTCCGCCGTGGTGAAGTCATAACATCAGTGCCTCTAATGTTATGGTTATGGTACCTCCATAACTAGGTGAAACTGGTCATGCATGTATATGGCTATAGGTATTCTAATTTAAACATAAGCAAATCAAACATATAAACTTATACTACGAGAAAACATTTGGCTGCATACGGGGAATCCTAATAAGGAAAGAATGTCTATACTGAAAGGACGGGAATCCGTACCTTATGTCCAGTGAACGAAGAAGACGAACATAAGAGAGTCCTACTTCGGTATCACTAATGCTACATAAATACATCCGTGTATAAGTATCTGATTTATAAGTACGTAACTGGTTTTAAATCATGTCTTAGCTTGTTTTATATGTTCATGTCATGTTTTACTGGTTTAGGCTTTATACAGTGTTTATCATATATTCTGTCTGTTTAATTTAGTATTTCATGTATTCTTGTCTATTATGATTAAGTATTACTTGTATTTCATGTATTATTATACTTGTTGTGTAATGATAAGTAACTTTCTAAAAATACAGGTTTCCTAAAATAGAAAGTTACCAAAAATAGAAAGTTACCAAAAATAGAAAGTTTCCAAAAATTGAAGTTTCCAAAAACAGAAAGTTTCCAAAATTAGATTTACTGCTTAAAATAGATAAGTTTCTAAAAATAGGAAGTTTCCATAAATAGATCAGCTACCTTAATTAAAATAGGTTTCTAAAATAGAAAGTTTCTATAAATAGAAATAAGCTGGATAATTAAGCTAATAATATAAACTTAAGTATTTACTGATTAATATTCTATGTCATGTAATAAAATAGTATAGTTTATTAATTATTTCATGTAATTTTTATAAACTATAGTTTAAAGTATTTAATTAACTATAATATGATTTAATTAAATAAAAGGTAATAATACTTAGGTTAAAACGTGTATTAATGTTTAGTATTAATATAACCTAAGTCATGTAAATTAATTAATTATAAGGCATGTTAAATAATTAATTAATTATATAATCTAATATAAATAATAAATACTTAGGTTACAATCCATGTATAATCATTAATAATAATAACCTAAGTCATAATTAAATTAATTAAGTAACATGCCAATTAATTTAATTAAACTCGTAAATAAATAATCTTGTAATTATAAGTCGTGTTTTATAAATTTTAATTTACCTTGTAATTTAATATACATGTTAAAGCTAATAACTTGTAAAATAATACCCGAACCCATGTATTATTTTATTAATCCGTGTAGTAACCCGAACCCGTGATAAACCATGAAACCCGTGTCGTTTTTACATTTAAGCCGAACCAAACAGCCCCTTAACTCTTGTTTATTAAACTGCCAGCCAAACACCCCTTTACCCTTTTCTAAAACCGTTTGCCAAACACCCCTGTCCCTACCAAATTCCCACCGACAGTGGTGGTTTTCCCCTGCTAGTTATGAGTTTCCACCGAGAGCATAAGCTCTCGGTTCCCACTGTTAGACCAAAAACACCACTGGCCGCAGCCAGTGGTTTCCCCTGCCTGGCCTGTGTTACCCTCGCCAGAATAAAACCAAGCCAACACCCTAATTAGGGTTGCGACTGGTGACTTTATTTTACCACCGAGACCATGGATGGTCTCGGTTTGTGTGCAAAGTGGCCAAAACGAATCCCTCTATTAATCTAACATTAAACTCAACGTGTTTTTAACATGTTTTACTTATTGGATTCGGATCTTGGCCAATTAAATAAAAGAAAAGAAAGCAAAACGCGATTAGGGTTTACCTTGTTTAGTGTTTTTAGGAATGACAAACGTGAATCAAACGTCTTGATTTCTTGAATCTGAAAACACGATTTACCCTTGGTTTCTTGGTGTATACCTGACGGCAGCAAAGGAGGCACAAGCAGAAACCATACGGCTGTTTATATTTTTAGGGTTTTAGTGTTTGTTGTCCAAAAATAAGCCCCCCCCCGTCTGTTTTACATATAGTCGGCCTAGGATTAATTTTGGGCCTAGAGCCCATGTTCCCTTGTCTATTCTCTCTTGTCCAAAAGGCCCAACACACTTATACTTTTATATATTTCGCGTATAAATAATTATACGCGCAGTCGTGATCTAAACTGTTGTAAATTTCCCATGGTTATAATTATACGTGTAAACGTGACAATTACGTACGTACTGACTTACCGTTTCTGATTTAAAATACGAAGAATAATCGTCTTAATTATTCATGTTCACGTGTTACGTAATAATTAATTATTCATGTGATTATAATTCATATTATTATAATTACTTGTACGTAACGATATCCATCATATTAATAATATACGTAAGTACATAATTATTTGTTCGTGATTTCGTGTTCATGATCTTATGTTCGTGATTATAATTATTATTGTTAATAATTATCGTGTACTAACACGTATTTGATACTTATCATGTAATAACACATACGTAATACTTATCGTGTAATAACACGTACTTAATACTTAAATTTCCTATACGTGAACGTAAACATGCTATAAAAGGGAAAGTTTTAATCTTGTACGTACGATCTAAAGGGTACTATTAATGGTAAAAGCATGCGGGTTTTACATTAAGCAAGCCACCTCCGAGTGCTTCTTAACATTAACAGCGGGTTCAAGCCTTTGCGCATCAGATGCTCCTTCAGCAAGATCCTCTAGATAGGGAGTAGGCAAGATATCGATAGTACCCGCTGCTCTCAAGACAAATCTTAGCGAGCGATACCAATCATTGAAGTTTGGGCCAGTAAGTTCAGGACGTTCAAAGAATGCCTTGAACACAGAACTTATAGTATTATTGGTGGGTTGAGCTATTTCTACAGATATAAGTTCAAATATTAGTATTTTCGATAACAAAATACTTTCAAGAAAATAAAATTACCCCGGTATAAAAAACAATATTATTTTCCTTGAATTCTAGAACTATATTGACATAAATCCATTACATCAGTTGATCTGCTAGTAATGAATGTACTTAACATAGCGACTTGTCGAACAATTGAATTGACAACAATTTTCAATTTCTAGATATTTAAGGGATTTACATTGCCAAAAAACATTTTGCATTGTAAAACATGTTTCATCCCTTCTGAATGCATTAAGTTTCCAGATCTCATTGAGTAACTTAATTAAGTCGTCTAATCTGAGTAACATAAAACCATCATACGAATTCTCATTCTACGAAAGGTTTTCTCTCCATCACAACATCACCCAAAAATCTCATTTGATGACGAAGTAATTTCAAGTGTTCGTCAATTAGGAGCATTCGACTTAAATTTTAAGGGTATAAATTTTGATGTCAAAATTAATGTATGGAGAAGCATGGATACAACTCCATAGCATAAGTTTAATAAAACATTTAGTAAACTTTTTCACAAGATTAAATTTCTACATAAATTATGTTGAGGTATTGGTTAAACCAATTAAAGAATTTTATCGACAACTATTCACAACGTACTTTTGCTAGAACTCGGCTACACACAAACCAATACCCTTATTCATTGTGTTTCGGATGTGAATTTGTGATAAATCACCCTTAAGGTATAATTCAATTAATAATCGTAGGTAATTTCATTTTGACGCACAGGCGAGCGGGGAATTTGGTCAGCGACTAATGGCATAACACCTCCTTCCTTAACCGGGTACATGACCAGTGGTGCGTTAAACCCACTTTATACTTTTTCAAAAGGAGTAGGCCGTTAGATTATTATTGTAATTCACCAATCAACGCAATCTTATGTAATTTAAATCTCTAACAAATCATTATTTTAATATGATTTAGTCCATATGATTTCTTTTTATAAAAACCCTTGTTTACAAAAATTCAATAATTTTTAATATAAACAAGTAAAAAAACTAAATCATAAAAACATAATAACAATTTATATGTGCAATAAATGAATCAAATAGTCACATACATACGATTTATTCAATAATAACCAAATCTAGGTCTTTATATTCATATAAAAGTCTTCCCTAATTCAAGATTTATTGAATCAAATAATCACGTAGCACATAAAATCATATAAACATATAATTTTACGATCCATGAAAACATGCACGTTATCATGGATTCCCCATAAATCTTAACAATTAAATCTCTACGGATCGTAACCATACATGATATAACAATTAATCATGCAATTTAATCTAAAATTATCCCACATGTAATTTAGGGTTTCAAAACAATTCTCTTTTTTATTAAAAATTCGGCCAAAACCCTAATTTTAAGAAAACCTAAAAAACATGTAGTTTTAACTCAAAACAATTATTACTTAAAAAAACTTTAGATTTTCGATAATTATAACGTGTTAAAACGGCTCTAATACCACTGAAGGTTTATTAACATCATAACAATTATATAAAACCCTAAACGAGATCAAATCACATATAGCAGAAGCGGTTTAACAAGATCATAATAACAACACAATTATAATTAATCAAATTAGGGTTACATACCTTTACGCAAAAGCAAATCCACAAGACGAGAACGAATCACCAATTCGGGTTTATACCTATATCACCAAGATATAGTCTAAAGTAAAACTATATTACGATCTTGTACACACGTAATACAACGAGCTAACCGTGATTCTAGCACGTGAAAACCGAGCTACAACGCTTGTATATAGTTTACCCAACAACCCTAAAGAGGAGCTAGGACTAGATTATCAACACAATCGATCAACCAAGAAAACCAACCGAAAACCCCTTCGTGGTACACCTTGTGATCGGCCAAGAGGAGAAGAGAGGAGAGATTCAAGTTATGAAGATTATGAGGGGTAAAGGGATGTATTTATAGGCCTAAAATCCATTGTAGCCCAAATAAATAAAAGACAAGTTTTGCCCCCCCCCCTTTGGTGCCCTAACCGACCGACGAACACCCCCATGGGTGTTCCGAAACCTTCCGTCCTTCTTCCTTTTTAATCCTCTTACTATATATTATTTGACACTCGTTAATAGTTAACTATTAGTTAATTAACGATCGTTAAAGTAATATAGTTATTTAGCTCAGTTTAATTTAATAAATTTAATAAATATACTTATTAAATAAATTTACTCTTTACGTATTGAGTGCAATCCCGTAATCTCGAGTTCGATCCTATCACACGACTATTAAATATAAGTCCATAAACTTTCAAATTCCACTTCTTTTCCCGGATTTCCATCTCTTTCTTCTTAATCTCAAAATATGCGGCCTGTTGTTCACCCTGCACAACAAAGGCCCGTTCTTGTTGTTCACCCAACCCTGACAGTATCAACCTAGCCAAAGCCTCGTCTTTTGAACTAGACTCCACCGAACCCCTGATCCCTCTAGACCTTGCCTTAGCTCTGTCCCTGCCCATTGGACGTGGGATCGGTCGCACCTCATCATTATCAGTGCCATCAACTTCTACACTGTTACTTGCATCCACATAATTTGTATTAAACGAACTTTAACCAGATGGCTTGTATTTCCTTCTTATTTAAGAAGTCCTAGCTAAATCCTTAGGCATTTCAAACTCCTTCCATTTCTGGCTGTCTTTCACAACCTCCCAGCAATGACATAATTTGAACGGTATTCCAACTTCAACTTCATAATCCACCAACGCCCTGTTAAAAGTATCACTATTTGTTGCACCACTTTCTGGCGCCCGACGCATCACGTTAGCATAAACCCCACAAAACCAAGCTAAAGCCGGTCAAATTGTCTTCCACTTCCCGTTCAAAGAATCATAAGTACGAGTCCTTTTTTGTCCCGTTTTGCTCTCAAAGTACTCATGGATTTTTGTCCAAAATCCCTCCTTAGTTATTTCCTTTCCATGAATGTTGTCATTAGACACGGATACCCAAGCTTTTGGCAAATAAATTTCCTCCGATGTTGTCCAATGTTGTTGACGTTTTGCAGGTTCTTCGACAACCTTCTTCTTTCGACGGGCCCTAGATAGTGCCTTCTTCGGCTTAGGTCTTTGGACTGTTTCTTGGGTTTCTGGAACCGTTTCTTGCTCGGGAGACCGGGTTTGTTGATACGAAGCAAACCCTTGAAAATCTTCCGAATACTGCGGGATGTAGCACTCTTGAGTTTCATAGCCGGGTTGAGATGAGGAACCACCCATGTGTGTGGGTGACACATAGTTCGGTTGTGATGACGAACCACCCATATGTGTTTGTGAAAAATAGCCAGGTGGCGGGTTTTGAGGCCATTGGTATTGGGTTGGGTGTTGGGTCGGATATTGGCTTTGGTATTGGCTTGGGTCCGGGAAACGGTAAGGTAGGTTTTGGTAAGGTTGTTGTTGATAAAATGATGGTGGTCACATGGTATTCATTTGTTGGGGTGACGGGTTTTCTGGGTCGAAGGTTCCTCGCGGTGTGGGTGGTGAGTTTTGGGTGTTTCGATTACCTCGACGTTTGTTGCCGGATCGGGGTGTGTTTTCTTGAGACATGATTTGGAAAAATGGAGATGAGGTTTTAGTGTTTGTGTGTGAAAAATGTGTGTGAAAAATGAAGAAGATGATAGTGTTTTTATAAGTAAATTTAGGGTAAGAATTTTTTTAAACATGGCAACGTTTAAAAAAAAACATATGGGGCCCACCATTAAGCAACTCACGTTTGGGTGAGTCTGCCCTCTTTTTTTATTGCCTGCGACAGACTTGCGCACGAGTTTCTGGGTACTTTAATGAGAGTCGTGTGCGACTTTGAGAAACCAGCGAGCGAGTATGACACCACTCCCTTCGGCCTAAATGACCTAGTAGTAGAATATGTACTAAAGTTTATTTTTGCTAGTACGAAACAATGTCAAGAGTACAATTATACATTTATTCTAGAATATTTTACAAGAAATGTGAATGGCTTTTTATTTGTCTCGTTCAAATTTGATATAAAAAGATGAAAGATGAACCTGTAACATGATTTGAGCTATAGTTTGAAGGTTAAAACTTGTTACTCATCACAAGTAGTCATGAGTTCAAACCCTCAACCTTTGGTTCAAACTTTTTTATAATTAATTATTGTTGTTATTATTATTAAATTTTAAATATA
Organism: Glebionis coronaria; assembly: GCA_025667525.1. Classification (NCBI taxonomy): domain Eukaryota; kingdom Viridiplantae; phylum Streptophyta; class Magnoliopsida; order Asterales; family Asteraceae; genus Glebionis; species Glebionis coronaria. Next base: position 602,473,615 of record CM046878.1, on the reverse strand, counting down.
ATAATTTTTTTATATACTCTATGTTCAAGTCTTCAAGTTAACGGGAGACATTTTTAATGGTCTACCAAATGAAAGAGCCATATACTTCTACTTCATCTTTTTTTTATAACTAGTTAACTACTTTATAAAGCATTTAAAATTTTTTAAAATAGCAAGGTTAAATTTTCAATCTTTTTTATCTACAAAAATAAAGCAAATTATTGATTTCTTCTTTACAACTATATACCATGACCATTTATAAAAGAACTTTGTTATAAACTTTTGTAACAACTAATTAAAATAATATTTTTTTTAAATTAAAATATCTTTATATATATTTATTATTTTATAATCTAATTTTATCATATTTTTTAAAATTATGTGCTTTTTAATTTAGTATATATTTTGAAATATTTTATTAATTTTTAGTTTTTTTCTTCATTTTTAGTGGGGTTTATTTTAATTCGATTTTTTCCATTAATTTAAATACAAACTTAACGACAGGGACATAGCTAGGGGGTGTCTCGTGGGTGCCCATGACACCTATGGATTTTTTCGATTTAGTGTTAATTTTTGAAAAAAAAACACTGATTTTTTCCAAATATATATCTTAAATGCACACAGTGCTTTGAAATGAGTGTTCGGTTTTATTTAGTAATATATTTATAAAAATCAAATTCTATTAAGCTATAAGGTTAAAAACAAATTGTACCCTCGACCATATTTTGTTCTGGTATCGTCCCTGTTTAACGGGTAACATTTGTTCACTTTAAAAAGTTATTATTGTATATTTTCTGTCGCATTACGCATGTACCATGCTATTATGTTAATAAACCACCTTCAATCCATAATATGTGAAGCTAATGCGTTTTTTAGTTGTCTGCCAAATAAAAAAAAGATCATATCGAATGTTCTACAAACATATGGGCCTAATTTATATAAAAAACAAAACATATGGGCCTAACAAACTAACGGGCTATAAATGAGCCCACCATATAAAATAAACAACTGGGCTTATATAAATAAACTTAAACCAGCTAAAATCACACTCACTCACGCTCATAGTTTTAAATTACATTAAAGTTTGAGGCGTGACTTCCACACTACGCACGTAATAAGTCAAAGCGCGATACAAAATGAGATACGGTGATTTTTTTTAATTTAACTAAAAGAATAAATATTATATATTTAAAAAAGTTTTTTAACTTTAATTATTATGTACCATATATATAAATATAATAAAAATATAATAAAACTTTACGCGCCACTTATGCCACGCCTCGTGCCATTTATGGGTCCTCCTATTTATACCCCTAATTCCTTAAAAAGTATAAAAAGTACAAGAATTTTGTATTTTTTGAGTTTTTGTCCCCTTGTCCCCCTGTTTACAGTCCAATACAGTTTTTTTATCAGTTTTTTCCGTAACTTTGTCTGTTTATTACTTTTTACCTATTAAACTTTATAATTTTCATTCCGTCAGTTTTATTACATAAATAAAATTATAAAAATTTAAAACAATAAAATTAAAAAATATAAAAAAAAAAAAAAAAAAAAGGTACCAAGTGTGTTTTAGGTGTTTTAGGGGGTCTTTATAACATGACCATGTATAACTATTCTTACACTCATTTTTACTCTCACCTTGATTCAACAAACAAACACACCTCCCAAAATGACAAAACCAAAACCAACCCCAACACCTAACGGTGAAGATGACGTCATCAATGGTGCTTCGAGTAGTAACAGTGGAATATTGTACAACATACCGATGCAACGAGTGAGTCGGATAGTCAAAAGCGAAGATGCGAGTATTCGCATTAATCAGGAAGCTCTTTTCGTCGTTAATAAAGCTTCGGTATTTTTATTTATATTTCATTTCACCTTCATTTTTATATAATTATTATTAGGTGTTTAACAAATTAGCGCTTATTGTTTATTAATTTGCTCCCTTAGGTTAGTTACTTAGCGGTATGGAATGTTATCGTAGATTAGCTCAATTATTAGTTTATAGTTCCATTTCGTTTAATTAGCTTCCTTCTTAAGGTTTACAAATTAGTAGATTAGATTTTGAACTATTTTTAAGTGTAATTAGATGTTATGTAGTGTTTATCGCTTATTCACGTGAATTATGTGTAATTTGCTCCATTAGGACGGTATTCACTGTTATCGTAGATTTGAGCAATTATGAGGTTATAGCTCCATTTCGTAATGTATACTGTTGTTTAAATTAGCTTCCTTCATAAGCTCTTTTTGTTAAGCGTCCATATTTATTTATATTCACCTTCATTTTTATATCTATACTATCTATATAAAGCATTTGGGACTTTCTTAAAATAGAAAGGCTGAAAATTCAAACTTTTTTTTCTTACTAAATAAAGCAAGTTGTTGATATCTTCACCAACATTATATAGTATAACATTTTCTAACAATTTTTTGTAACAAAGGAGTGGTTGGTTGTGTGATTCATTGTTGATCTGGTTGGTTTTGATATCATTTTTACAGATTTTATTATATACTCTATGTTCAAGTCTTCAAGTTAAAGGGATACATTTTTAATAGTGTGCCAAATGAAAGAGCATATACTTATACTTCACCTCCTTTATTTTTTTTTATCTATAACTAGTTAACTATAAAACATTTGAAATCTTCTGAAAATAGCAAGGCTGGATTTTCAGTCTTTTTTACCTACTAAATAAAACAAGTTGTTGACGTCTTCCTCACAATTATATACCATGACCATTTGTAACAACATTTTGTAATAAACTTTTGTAACAACTCATCAAAATAACATTTTTTTTATTTTAAATTAAAATATTTTTTTATATATTTATTATTTTATAATCTAATTTCATCGTATTATTTAAAGTTATTATTGTATATTTTTTGTTGCATTGCGCAGGTACCATGCTAGTGTCTTAATAAACAACGTTCAATCGATAATATGTGAAGCTAATGCGTTTTTAGTGGTCTGCCAAATAAAAAAAGATCATATCGAATGTTCTAAAAACATATGGGCCTAATTTATCAAAAAAAAAACATATGGGCCTCACAAACTAACGGGTCTATAAATGAGCCCACCATATAAAATAAACAACTTACAACTGAGCCTATATGGGCCTAACAAACTAACGGGTCTAAAAACACACACACACACACACACACACACCTCCGAAAATGACAAAACCAAAACCAACACCTAACGGTGACGATGACGTCATCAATGGTGCTTCGAGTAGTAACAGTGGAATATTGTACAACATACCGATGCAACGAGTGAGTCGGATAGTCAAAAGCGAAGATGCGAGTATTCGCATTAATCAGGAAGCTCTTTTCGTTGTTAATAAAGCTTCGGTATATCTTTTATTTCATTCATTTTTATAAAATTAGCTTAATTTGCTCCCTTAGGTTAAATTAGCTTCCTTCATAAGCTCTTATTCAGGAAGCTCTCCTACATTAGACCCGCTTATTCAGGAAGCTCTTTTTGTTGTTAATAAAGCTTCGGTATATTTATATTTATTTTCACCTTCATTTTTATATAATTATTAGGTGTTTGTATTGTGTGAACAGTTTTTAAGTGTAATTCAACATTAGTTAGCGCTTATTGCTTATTAATTTGCTCCCTTAGGTTAGTTAGTTAGCGGTATACACTGTTATCGTTGATTCGCCTAATTATTAGGTTATAGCTCCATTTCGTAATGTATGTTGTTTAAATTAGCTTCCTTCATAAGCTCTTTCCGTTAAGCCTCGGTATTTATTTATATTCACCTTCATTTTTATATAAATGTTAGGTAGTATTAACTATTCGCACAATTATTAGGTTATAGCTTCCTTCATATGGTTTACAAAACTATTTTTAGATTAGATGTTTATGTTAGTGTTTATCGCTTATTCACATGAATTAAGTGTAATTTGATCTATTAGCGGTATTGACCGTTATTGTAGGTTCGCGCAGTTATTAGATTATAGCTCCATTTCGTAATGTATGTTGTTTAAATTAGCTTCCTTCATAAGCTCTTTTCGTTAAGCTCGGTATTTAACTATTTGTTTATATTCACCTTCATTTTTATATAATTAAGTTTTTGTATTGTTTGATTTCAGTTTTGACATTAGTTAGCGGTTATTGCTTATTAATTTGCTCCATTAGGTAGTATTAACTATTCACACGATTATTAGTTTATAGCTACATTTCATAAGGTTTACAAATTAGTAGATTAGAATATGAACTATTTTTAAGTGTAATTAGATGTTTATCGCTTATTCAGGTGAATTATGTGTAATTTAGCTTCTTAGCGGTATTCACTGTTATCATAGATTCGCGCAGTTATTAAGTCACAAGAAGCTCTTTTCGTTGTTAATAAAGCGTCGTTATTTATGTTCACCTTTGTTTTTATAAATTTAGGTTTTTGTATTGTGTGATTTCAGTTTCAACAGTTTTTAAGTGTAATTCAACATTAGTTAGCGCTTATTGCTTATTAATTTTCTCCATTAGGTTAGCTACTTAACTAATCGCACAATTATTAGGTTACAGCTACATTTCGTAATGTATTAGCTTCCTTCATAAGGTTTACAAACTATTTTTAGGTGTAATTAGATGTTATGTTTGTGTTTATCGCTTATTCAGGTGAATTTGGTGTAATTTGCTCCATTAGGACAGTATTCATTGTTATTGTAGATTCGCGCAGTTATTAGGTCATAGCTACATTTATGTCGATTTAATTAGCTTCCTTCATAAGGTGTAATTAGATATTATGTTAGTGTTTATCGCTTATTCGCGTGAATTTGGTGTAATTTGATCCATTAGGTTAGCTTCTTAGCGGTATTCACTGTTATCGTAGATTCGCGCGTCATAGCTACATTTCTTAATGTATGTTGTTTAATTGCGTATTCATGTGAGTTATAGTGCTCTTTAAGGCTAGTTAGATGTATTTTTCAATGAAGCTTTGGTCTATCTTTTATTTCACTTTTTTCACCTTTCATTTTTATAAAATAATTAGGTGTAATTGAATTTTCTGTTGCCGTTTATTGCGTATATAGTTAGTTAGCTGTAGGATTAAGACTGCGGGTATGTTTGGTGTTGATGGCGGTAGCAGGAAGCAATAGCTTTGTGTTTCTATAAAGTGTTTGGTAACATCGATGTATAGTCATAATTAGTAAGTGGAAACGCTAGTTGCTCGTAAATGTTACTAGAAGTAGCATTATGATTTGAAGCATTTAGGAAAAATAGGAATGCTAGTTGCGTGTTTTCCAAACAAGACTTTTTTTGCAAAACGCTAACTTCTAGTTACTAGTTGCTTCAAAACGCCCCTAAACACTTGCTACCAAACATGCACTACATCTCCGTATCAGTGAAAAAGACCAATGACAGCTTGCAGCACTCCAAACCTCACAAATTGCCATCGGACATTTACACAAAAGGGCATCATCTTAGGGGGTGTTTGTTTCGGCTTATATAGTGGGCATATGGCTTACTTGGTTTTCTGCTTATTTGGTTTTCTGCTTATTTGGTTTTCTGCATATTTGGTTTTCGGCTTATTTGGTTTTCGGCTTATTTTTCATAAACTTACTTTTTGTGGCTTATTTTGAAACTTTTTGACTTATATAAGTTTATATAAGACGGAATGTTTCAAAATAAGCCACAAAAAGTGAGCTTATAAAACATAAGCCGAGAACCAATAAGTCATGAGCCGGTTATATAAGCCAAAACAAACATCCCCTTACTCTACATGGGCTACATTTCCCACTCAGAGAAAAGCTATCAAGAGCCCACACTGCAACTTCATCCTCACAGTCTACATAGGCCAATATTTCACAGGATGCTGTCATATATTTGCTAGCCCAACCACCAATCTTCCATCTTAGCATCTTCATACTAAACTAAGTCATAGAAACTTCCCTCCCCTTTCTTCTGCTACTTTTCTCACAACGACAGAGTTTTTGACTGTTAGACTCATTAATTGTAGTTCGACTCCATCCATTCTCATCTACAAAAAATTGTCCTCGTCCATCTTCTTAGTGGTAAACAATCTACTATTCCTCCCTTTCCATACACAATAGAAGCCAAATAAATCCTTCTAATAATACTTCCAAATATGCACCGTCCATTATGCCAGCAATGTAACTGGCATAATGGACATAATGGACGGTGCATATCTTGTGCTAACAGTCTTCCCTTGATAGCCATCGATAACACAAGTACTTGTCTAGGATAACATTGACTAAACCATAGGAACTTCCACCACACTGTCTTTGGAATCATCATCCTCATGTCATTCCAAGCATTCTTCACAGAAAACACATCTTCTTTCCCATTTATATTCCTCCTCTTCCACTTATAATTATCAGTAACAAGATAAGGTACATCAATATTAGTCAAGATAAGGTTACTGGTGCAGTAAACAGAGGGGAGTAGTAAGGGGTTTTTCACATCGAGTCTTGAAGTGGCTACGTGTTATAGAAAAATTAGAAACAGAACGAGTTGTATATACTGTTGAAAAATATAAACTTGTACTAGTATACTACAGTTAGATTATCAGCTGTTTAACTGTTTGACAAGCACCACCAATATATGGTGAGATCCCGAGATAACTATAGAATACAGCAACAATTAGCTTGATTGACTGCTCCCTGCTGTTGCTGTTGCTATCGAACAAAAGAAAGAGTACAAGGGGAAAAAGGAGGGGTCACATGATGGTGTAGACAGGAAAGAGGATAAGGGGTCTACACGTTGGGTTATGGGCTTTGTATTTGCATATTCATCTTTAGCCGAATGCTGAGAAGGCTTTGTGGTTTTTTTTTTTTTTTGAAGTAGTGGATTGTATAGCCTGTATTTGATGTTATGTTAGCATGCATTACTTCATATATACTCATACATGTAAAATACGTAGTATACTATTATATTGCTCTATAAGGTTAGTGTACACTCAGGAAGCTCGTTTTTGTCGTTAACAAAGCTCGTTTTTGTCGCTAGTTATTTTAGTGTCTTTAAACTTTTTAATTGAGTCGATTTGGCTGGTTAGCACGATGATCTCAGGGTAAATTTTACGTTTATGTGCCACTTTAGTTGCAGAAATTATGATTACCAATATAAGCTGTATTCAAACGTTATGCTATTGTCAAAATTAATTATTACTATAGAGAAAAAAATAAATTGTTCAACATTGCTTCTGTAAGTTATAGGGCTGTTTTAGCTTAGATGCAACTAGAGTCAAGTTGATGGTTCAGGAAATGGATGATTCCATATTGTGTGTGGTTTAATTTGCAGTAGCTTAGGTTACTAATTTGGCGAATTAGCTTCATGTTGGCTACTTGGCTTTCTAAAGTAGTAGATTAGATAGGTTGCTGTTGTGAAATCAGAAAGAAATGATAATTATGTGCAAGTTAAAAGGTGTACAAAGCATCCGATGAATAGTTTATATGTTTCCATATCTTCTGCATTCTGCAGATCAGATACATATCTTGTTTTTTCTGAGCTGCCTGGTCATTTTCTGCATTCTAAAGATCAGAGATTTTGCCTAGTCATTTTCTGCAGTCTGCAGATTAGAGATTTTGCCTAGTCATTTTCTGCTATCGAGTTAGGATTTTATGTAGTATGTTTTTGTATAATCCGTTAGGTGGAAAGAGCACCATCGAGAAATTTTGAGAGTTAAGTTGTATGGTTCTTTGCATACGTTGTCCAATATCTTAGGTTAATATAAGCAATAGTGATCATTAAGAGTTCCATGGGAACCAGGGTTAGCTGCATTTAGATAGCTAGAATGGTACTATGAAATCTGCTGGAATATTTAGTTTTATTTATTTATTTACTTTCTAGTTATTAAGTGCTTTCCTTGTTTAAGTTATCTTGTTGAACAAGATTATTGAGTCTTTATATAGGGCTAGGAGTCTATCAGTTTAGGAGGAGGGAATAGGACCGGTCTTCGGACTTGGAACAGCTTTAGATTAGGGTTTATTGTTCTTTGTTTTCTGTTTTTCTCCATTATTAATAAAATCATCAGCAAGTTCGTATCAAATTGGTATCAGAGCAAGATCTGGGCCAAAACATTCTTTTCACGTACTGTTCACGGTTTACTGTTCACGGATATGTTACTATTCATCGGCTACTGTTCATCGGTCAGAAAGCTACTGTTCACAAGACAGTAACCTTAAAATTCTCAAGATGATCTGTGAAGACCGGCTAATTGAAGTTGCAGAGATGCTGGAACAGTTTCACTCTGATTGGAAGGAAAGATTTTCTAAATTAGACGAAAGGTTAGCTCTGTTCCAGTCAAAGATGAAGGAGGAATTTAGACAGGCGCGCCAAGATATCTCAGTGGCAATTGAGAAGTTTTACAGATCATTAAAAGCAGCAGTAAAGGAAGAGATAATCCATGAAGGACAAGTTCATTCAATGAATTCAATGAAGGTCCAACTAAATCAACGAAGTCCTAACAGGAAGGTGAAGGCAAGGTTGTTTTGGAAAAAGTTTGTGGTTGCATGTGTCCAAACTAGAAAACCTAGAGAGCTATTTACATCGCTTGGTAATGGATCTGAAAGATTGGATTCACATGAACAATTACAAGTTTGCGTAAGAGAGCTCAAAAGAATATATCAAGACTACTGGTTGCTCTTGAAGCACGCAACGGGGATACAACGAAGAACATGGGATCCCGGAATCACGTGAGGCAAGATTTTGGAGCAACACCTTGAGGACAAGGTGTTTTTGGGGGCCGGAGTAATGATACGAACTCAGGGGTCTAAGAGATAAATATAAAATCTGCTGGAATATTTAGTTTTATTTATTTATTTACTTTCTAGTTATTAAGTGCTTTCCTTGTTTAAGTTATCTTGTTGAACAAGATTATTGAGTCTTTATATAGGGCTAGGAGTCTATCAGTTTAGGAGGAGGGAATAGGACCGGTCTTCGGACTTGGAACAGCTTTAGATTAGGGTTTATTGTTCTTTGTTTTCTGTTTTTCTTCATTATTAATAAAATCATCACCAAGTTCGTATCAAATTGGTATCAGAGCAAGATCTGGGCCAAAACATTCTTTTCACGTACTGTTCACGGTTTACTGTTCACGGATATGTTACTATTCATCGGCTACTGTTCATCGGTCAGAAAGCTACTGTTCACAAGACAGTAACCTTAAAATTCTCAAGATGATCTGTGAAGACCGGCTAATTGAAGTTGCAGAGATGCTGGAACAGTTTCACTCTGATTGGAAGGAAAGATTTTCTAAATTAGACGAAAGGTTAGCTCTGTTCCAGTCAAAGATGAAGGAGGAATTTAGACAGGCGCGCCAAGATATCTCAGTGGCAATTGAGAAGTTTTACAGATCATTAAAAGCAGCAGTAAAGGAAGAGATAATCCATGAAGGACAAGTTCATTCAATGAATTCAATGAAGGTCCAACTAAATCAACGAAGTCCTAACAGGAAGGTGAAGGCAAGGTTGTTTTGGAAAAAGTTTGTGGTTGCATGTGTCCAAACTAGAAAACCTAGAGAGCTATTTACATCGCTTGGTAATGGATCTGAAAGATTGGATTCACATGAACAATTACAAGTTTGCGTAAGAGAGCTCAAAAGAATATATCAAGACTACTGGTTGCTCTTGAAGCACGCAACGGGGATACAACGAAGAACATGGGATCCCGGAATCACGTGAGGCAAGATTTTGGAGCAACACCTTGAGGACAAGGTGTTTTTGGGGGCCGGAGTAATGATACGAACTCAGGGGTCTAAGAGATAAATATAAAATCTGCTGGAATATTTAGTTTTATTTATTTATTTACTTTCTAGTTATTAAGTGCTTTCCTTGTTTAAGTTATCTTGTTGAACAAGATTATTGAGTCTTTATATAGGGTTAGGAGTCTATCAGTTTAGGAGAAGGGAATAGGACCGGTCTTCGGACTTGGAACAGCTTTAGATTAGGGTTTATTGTTATTTGTTTTCTGTTTTTCTTCATTATTAATAAAATCATCACCAAGTTCGTATCAAATCAGTATGAATAATAACTCAGACCTTTGTAGGAGAATCTATGAGCGTGTGCAGTACACTGCTGAAAACTTCTGATGAGCTGTTCATATGTTTCAATAGCTAGTTTACATATATTTGATGATTTGGCGATCGAGTATTTGTAAAATATTTTGGGGTTCCTTCTTCTTTTGGTCATACTGGTATATCTTTTTGGATGTTGCATGGTTGATTAAATCGAAATTGGAATGAGCTGACGTCTGAGTTTTATTATAGAAAGAGTATAGAGCCTGATTGCGGAAGTGGAGCTAAGATTATACCTGTATGTTTATTGACTTGAAAGCCTTTTTATAAGCCTATAACTCCAACTGATGCAAGAAACAAACATATGACGTAGGTGTGAATTATCTTTAACAATTAAAAGTTAAAACCATGTACTCGATAGGCACTTTCTTTGGACCTGGTAGGAATCATGACAACTCGATGAATTTTTTATTCATAAGATATTAAGCAATTGAAGATAATGCATTTCTAAAAGATAAGCACTTTAGAACGAAAGCGTGCACGTCCTGATGGTTAGACTGAATTTCGATTAGGTTTACATTTGACCCTGGGAAAAAACCGAAACCTGAGAACCGGACTCAGAACACCTGAACTTTTCCCCCCTTGGACCTTTCTTTTGGGGGCACTGCCCTGCATAGAGAATTTAGGCAACTTTCATGATAAGTTGGTACTTTGGAGATGGGACTTAGATTTAATCTATATTGCGGATAATATCTAGTTTTTGGTTACGAAGTGTGAGTGAAGCTTTCCTAAATGAATTAAGACGTTCAACAGTTCTCACATTGATTTGCGACACTAGCTTTAAAATTCTGTAGTAGTGGTATGAGCAAACAACACTCACTAGGATAGGGATATGATCTGTAGCCCACCTTTCACCTCACCCATACCTCGCTTAGGCGGGATTGGGTATTGTTGTTGTATAAACAAACAACAACCATGACCAAATGTGTATGCATCTTGATATCCAAACTTTTGTAACTCGAGGTTCAGTAATCTCATTCATTTGACTACCTAGTTCCCATTCATGTGCCATAGAAAAACTGCATATGTTTGTTCAAGTAACTATAAAGAAAGCTAAACAAGATCTAAAAGCAACTGCTGGTTACATGGACTTTAGCTTGATTGACATTTGCGTTTCAAACAACACTCCATCTTAGATGGGACACTGATTCGCTATATATACTTTGCTGGTGCCTGTTTCTGCTGTCATCTGAATATTTCTGCATTCCATGCGTGCAGGAAAAGTTTATCCAGCTGTTAGCGACAGAAGCATATGCTAGTGCTTTTCTTGATCGAAAGAAACAAATTGATTACAAACACCTTTGTAAGCTCTGATTTAACATTTGCTCTGATTTAACATTTGCTCAAACTATATGCGTTCTTCTTCTTCATAGAATAATGTGGTAGTTTAATTGACCATGCGCCCCTTGTTTGGTAAAAGGTTAAAAATATGAAAAACATACATATGTAGCTATGGACATACCCCAAGCCACAACGTACAAACTATACTTATTTAAAAACAAAACACACATCTCAGACAAGAACGATCTTGTTAGCTAATACAAAAGCATACCATAAAAAGAAGAAACAACCACAAACCCAAACCTTTAGCAGAGACACTGCTAAATGTGAATACGCTTCAGTTCACATATAACTTTTTTTTATTTGACGTAACTTGTAAGGGTTTAGAAGTGTATCTTTTATTCTCAAGTTTCTTAGTGCCCCTAATGAAATCTGTTAATTTGCTATCTTGAATCAGCATCTGTCGTTGGTAAGCGGAAGAGATTCGACTTTCTTGCAGGTATGTTTATTGCACCTGAGCTACCTGGGATTGCCATCAATTTTTCTCCAGAACTTGTTTTAAAGCTATTATTTTTGTGTAAATTTCTTTTCTTCAGATTTTGTTCCTGAGAAAGTGAAAGCGGGTGATGCATTAAAAGAAGTACCGACTGATCAATAGATGTCATCGAAGTAGCGTTTTTATTGTTCAATAGATGTCAACTGAGTAGCCTTTTATGTAATGTTCTTAAGGGGATGCTAAATTTAATTTGTAACAGTGGTGTATCTTGGTGTTAGTTAAGATCTGACAATATGATCAACGGCGAGGTTTTGTACTAATATTAATCGTTTGAATGTCGTTACTCCACCACTACAAACCCAGGTATTACATGATAATCTCTTCAATTTGTTTTAGGGCTGAGCAAACCCAACCAAAAACCGAACCGAACCGACAAACCGAGCTGAGCCGAACCGACTATTTTCGGTTTTGTATATTTATGTCGGTTTTGCTCGGGACAGTTTCGGGTTAAAAACATGAAAAATACGCCTAAACTATATATTCGGTTCGGTTTAGGTTTTGTTCGGTTCGGTTTGGTTTTGACCTGATGCCCAGCCCTACACGGTCCTTTTTTTTTTTTTTTTTTTTTTTTTTTTTTTTTTTTACTTTTAACAGATTAAAGAAACAATAATGTAAATACAATATATAAAAAATAAAAAGCACAGATTGTATTTGCCATGAACACTTCAATAAATTGGTATGAAGAATCGATTTACAACCATGAGCATACTTAACAGTTTAATACAAAACTGGACATTTAAATCAAATCTACATGAATAATATAACATATTATATACTAAAGAGTGTCCCTAAACTTCCACACCATGAAAAAAATTAAACATGAAAACTATCTGCAACGTGTATGGCCATGTACTTAATGACAGTTTATAAATTAGGAACTTGGATGTTGGGGTTGAAACAGAAACATATCAAAATCGGTTTTTGGGACAGTTTTGTTCAAACTAGAATGGCTACTTTTACGTTTATAGTTTGACCCTAGAAAGAAAACTCAAAGCTGAGAACCTAATTCAGAACATATTCCTAAACTTTGCCCCTCTTGGGCTTTACCGGGCTACCGCCCATGGCCCCATGCTGATATTTCATGAAGAATTTAGGCATGTTTCAAGATGAGTTGGTGAAAGTGTGAGTGAACCTTTGTTAAATGATTTGGGATGTTCAGAAGTTCTCACATTGATTTGTTAAGCTAGCTTTGAATCCTGTAGTCGTTCAATGCTTCATTGATAGCAAAATTAGCTACAGGGTATAAGTAAACAATAACCATGACCAACTGCGTATGCATCTTGATATCAAAACTCTTGTAGCGCAAAGTCATCATTTATTCGACTGCCTAATTCCAGTTCATGTGTTATAGAAAAACTCTTTCACATGTTTGTTTTAAGTAAAGCTAAATAAGAGTTAAAAGCAAATGCTGGTTAGCACGGATCTTTGCTTGATTGACATTTGCGTTTCAGTGCTCAATAATGTTTTGACGATACCCCATCTTAGATGGGATATTGATTCTCTATATCTACTTTGCTAGTGCCTACTCTCCAGGCTCTACTATCGTCTGAATATGACTGCATTCCATGTGTGCAGGAAAAGTTTTTCCAGCTGTTCACAACAGAAGCAAATTGATGACAAACACCTTTGTAAGCCCTGTTCCTTACATTTGTCATGAAGTAGTAGATGTTAAAAACACACTATCGGTTGGTAGGAAATTCATGATATTAGCTGAGTGATAATCTCACTTACATTTGTATGTGTTTCTTCTGTGACATAGGTTTACGCAACCTTAGCACCTGATATAGTATTTGTTATTTTGAACTCTCTGCGATATGTATACAAATTGGTAACACTACAAAGACAAAAGAAACTTTATTCACATGAGACTATGTTTTGATATATGACTTTTTTTTATTAGACGTATCGACGTGTATCTTTTGTTCTCAAGTTTCTTAGTGCCTCTATTTATCTTTAGCTAAATTGTCATACTCTCTTAATGAAATCTGATATTCTGTGTTCTTGAATCAGCATCGCTTGTTGGTAAGCTTAAGAGATTCGACTTTCTTGCAGGTATGCTTATTGCACCTATGCTGCCTAACGATTCCCATCTTTTTTCACCCCTGTACTTCTATTAAAGCTATTATCTTTTTGTAAATTTATTCAGATATTGTTCCTGAGAAAGTGAAAGCGGAGGATGCGTTAAAAGAAACAAGGACTGATAAATAGATTTCAACCGAGTAGCGTTTTTTTTAATTAGTTTCTCCTCAAATGTCAACTGAGTAGCTAATATTTGACGATATGATCGATAGTGGCGTTTTGTACCAAAATTAACCGTTTGAGTGTCATTATTCTTCCGTCACCACAATGCAAGGTATTACGGAGTACATGATAATCCTTGTTCTTTTTTTTCACTTTTAACAGATCTATAATCAATTTGCAAACAAACAATAAACTAAATTCAAAACATATAAAAAAAATAACATTCTGTAAACACTGCGATAAATTGTTATAGATAATGATTTACAACTTTTACCATACTTGACAATTTGATTTGACATTTAAATCAAATTTACATCAATGATATAACAAATTAACTCTAAACCTCCACACCATGTTGAAAGTTCAGATTAAAAGTGTCAGTTCTTGTCGCCATGATCAAAATAACTATCAAACGAAACTGAATCCATCCAGCTCAAATCAGACGAATCCGCAAAGCAGCTCATATCAAGTGATAAATCTGAATCCAACATTTCCTGAATCATTAAATCATTAGCTTCCTTAACTGTGTTCTTTTTTATCTCATCCGAGTCCAACATTGCCGGACTGTTATTGATCATCATTAAATCATTAGCTTCCTTAACCGTGTTCTTGCTTGTCCCATCTGAGTCCAACATTGCCGGACTGTTATTGATCATCATTAAATTATTAGCTTCATTAACAATGGTCTCTTTCATCTCATCTGAATCCAACTTTGCTGGAACGATCCTTTTCATCTTTAACTCATCAGCTTTCCTAATTGCATCCTTTTTCTTCTCCTCCAGTGAACAGATATATTCTTCCAACTGCTCAATATCCATCCCATCAATCAACTCTTCACAGTTACCACTACTCGATATCATCTCTCTCCTATTCTCAACCCCCAACACTCGTGGCACACAAGAGTCATAACATTGGTTGAACTTGTTTGGTGGAGACCCTAGTTGGCCCATTTCAACAGCGTCAGTTCTGATATTCGGATTGCTACTCGGCAATATCATCTCTCTCCCATTCTCAACCCCCAACTCTCGTGACACACCAGCATCATAACATTGGTTGAACTTGTTTGGTGGAGACCCTAGTTGGCCCGTTTCAACATCGTCGATTCTGTTATTTAGATTGCTACTCGGCAATATCATCTCTCTCCCATTCTCAACCCCCAACTCTCGTGACACACAAGCATTATTACATTGGTTAAACTCGTTTCTTGGAAACCCTAGTTGGCTCGTTTCAACAGCGTCCATTCTGTTATCTAGATTGCTACTTGACAATATCATATCTCTCCTATTCTCAACCCCTAACTCTTGTGAAACACCATCATCATAACATTGTAGTTGGCATGTTTCCACAACCTTGTTTCCATTGTTCAGATACCCATCGATAACATCGTCACCGAACACGTAAAATTTCCCACCGGGTGAGTTAACAACAATAGCAACTTTGGCTCCAGTTAAAATACTTAATTCCACGGCTTTCTTGAACAAACCAACGCGGCGTTTGGAGAATGTCACGTGACGGCTGCTCCCTTCGATTTTTTTGATGGCTATCTTTTGTCGACCCTTTGAACTCCTTTTGTTGATTGTATCGTTATTGACAGGAGAGGTTGTTGAAACCATGGTTGCATATATACGAATATGGAAGTTTGTGTTGGAGTAGGTTTCTAGCGATTTTAATAACCCTAAACGAAACTGCTGTTTGTGTTGTAGTAAGATACGGGTTCTATATCTGATCGTATAGTATTTATAAGAAAAACAAGAACCGACGTTACCTAATTAAACCAAAACTTAAGGCCCAAGTTTCACCTTATTTGCCGCCTTCGCCTTGTTTCAAAACTCGTCGATTTTTCTTTATCATTGGGTGTCATGATACTAGAACGAACCGAACCGGCCGAGAATCGTCTCAAGTTTTTCGGTTCAGTTTCCATACGAGAATTTTCGGTAATTTCCGACTGAGTTTTTAGAAATTTGTGTTTCCTTTTATATTTCAATCATTCATGACATAAACGTACATGAAAATGTCTCCAACAATACAAATCGTCCTAATAATTCCAATAATTCAAAATAACATAAAAATAAACACAAAATATAAAAAAAATACACATAAGTTTATAATTATTCAAAAGTATAAAAAAGGTAGTATCTAATGAGTAAGGGTGTGCATGCATGGTTTGGTTTAAATCGGTTTTTGGCTAAAAACGAACCGACATATTTGGTTTTTATAAAACAAAAAATGGAAAACGTTCGTTTTGGACGGTTCGGTTTCTAAAAACCGTTTATATTTTGGTATGACTAATTTAGATTTAACAAACTTGTTTTACGTAGAAATTGTTTATTTTTCTTTATTTTTTTTGTCAATCCAAGCCTAATAATGTTTAACCCAAATTTCTAGTATTACACACATATAAATAAGATACACACACATGTAAGTCAACAAACGCATACACAATTTTTGTCACATATGTAAGAATATGTTGTCAAGTAAACAAACGTATATGACAAACACGCATATAAACATTAAGATAAATATATTACGCTTATTTTACTCAAAAAATGCATATTATTAAAAAGTTTAGACTTGTTACTTATTTATTTATATTATATTATATATTTTTTTATATAATAAACTGATTCGGTTCGGTTTTTACGATTCGGTTTTTAGATGAAAACCAAAACTGACACCGAGCCGAATGTTTTCGGTTTTTGAAAACATAAAAACTGAACCATTGGCTTCTTTCTAGTTTCGGTCGGTTTTCGGGTCGAATTTGCCATTTTTCGGTTTTTTTTTTCACCACTAATAATGAGTAAAGTTTTTATTATTTTTATTTTCTTAAAAAGCTACATGGGTCCCAAAGTAACTCTCTAAAAATTCATATTTTGAAAAAGATGTTCATAAAAAAAAACTAGAACGGACCGGTTTCGTTCTGAACCGTTTCGAGAACCAAAAATTTAAAATTTTAGAAATAAAAAACTGAACCATGGTTGTAATATACGGTTCGATTCCAATATGAATTTGATACAGTCCTTCGATTCATTCCTAATTGGTTGTTTTACACACCCTTGCTTTGAGTAAACTTTATTATTAGGTTTTTTGGCAATATTTTTATACTTTTATTATTGACTTTATTTAAGCATTCAATTTAAACCTTTAATTAGGGTGAGTAAAATAAACTAAAAAATTGAATTAAAAAAATAGACCAAAACTAGAAATCCATGGTTCACCTTTTATTTTCTAAAATACTTTCTGTTTGGTTTCGATTTTTATCCAAAAACCAAACCGAAACAAACCATCTTAATATATAACAATATATATTTATAAATAAGTAAAAATTTAGATTCTAAATTAATATTCATTTTGTAGGTAAAATAGAAATAGTATATTTATCTTAATGTTTATATGCATGTTTGTTACGTACATGTATTTACTTGATGATATATCATTATGTATGTGACAATGATCGTTTATGCGTATGTTTATTTTCATGTGTGTATATCTTATTTATATGTGCGTAATTCCCTAAATTGGGATGAACATTATTAGGCTTATATTGACAAAATAAAGAAAATAACAATTTTTCTACGTAAAACAATTTTGTAATCTGAGTTAGCCGCACACAAATAAAAACGGTTCTTAAAACCAAAAAAATCGAAAAACCGAACCGAAATCGATTAAAAAACAAAAAATCGAACCACCCAGAACCGAGCTGTTTTTTTAGGTTTTATAATAACCGAAATGTAGAAACTAGAAAAGGGGGGGGGGGGGGGGGGGTTGAGTAGTTTCTCTTCGTTTTATGTCCTAATTAAAAATCCTTTCAATTAGGTTTGTCTCAAAACTACCTTTTACCTGAAAGCTAGTTACATAATGATTAGGTTCAATTCTAATGCATTAACAATGACAAATAGTATATGTATGCAATTTAATATAGTAAGTAAGTAAAGGGTAAGGAAAGAAGCAACCTAATAGGGAGACACCAAGATTTATAGTGGTTCGGCAACGGAGCTCTATCTTCGTTCCTACTCTACTCCTTGAGTACACCTTACTCGAGATTTCCACTATATCCACAAGCTCCCTTCTTGGCGGAGATTGTTGATCCCAAACTTAGATTGATTTAGCTTTGTGTATACCAGATTAGATCAAGTTATACACGTAGAGAAACCTTTGTATATGTATAAAGTAATCTAAGTGTTATGCGGAATTAACACTTAAACAAGAACACACAAAGATGTAAACAAACTTTCACTTGATTAATGATAACAAACTTGCTTACAATGGAAGTGTTTAACGTATGAAAACTTATTATGAAACATAACCTAAAGGTCTTCTTTTATAGACATAAGAAGCCTTGTACAAGAGTCTACGTATAAACTATTCTAGGTAAATATAATTATAGAAAATACAATGTTGAACTTATCTTTACTAGAAACAAACTAGAAACAATATACGCGTAGACTAAATCTTTCCATCAGTGCTTGTCTTCAACCTATCAACGCTTGACTTCTTCTTGTCAACGCTTGATCTGTCAGCGTTTGTTTTCTTCCTATCAACGCTTGTTTTCCTCTTGTCAGCGCACAAGTGGACTGGCTATATTTTATTCCCAACAATCCTCCCCTAAACTTGATATCTACTCTAGTAATCAAGTTTCTGAATAAACATTAAGAACTAGGAGGAATCTTACAAACTTGTTCATATTGGTAATAAATATGTCTGATCAAATCTTTGGCCACGTCACTTGAATAATCAATCTACAACTGTGTTGTCTTCATCTTCTCCAAAACTTCTTTGGACATGAAATACTGACCATCTACAAGTAGATACTCAGCAAACTTTGTAGAGCTCAAGTACTACACACGAGCAGCTGAATACAAACGCCATTGAAGACCACTGAGGTCATCTTCAAGATCCTACCAAACAGCAGGATCTTCATCTCTTGGTCCACACATTCTCTTGAATGTTGACCAAAGTTTTATTGCATTGACTGAAGTAGGAGCTTAAGTCTCATACTTGGCCTCTAACAACCTCCAAAGGTCTACCAAGTCTTCTCTATCAAAACATGCAAAAAGAGATATAAGTGTAGTAAAAGTGTGTACCTCTTTCCCATACCTACCAATCTTCCAAAACCCACATTTATCTTCTTCATAGCTTATAATAGGGTTTCTGGAATCAAGAGGTAACACTTGTACCATATCTGAAGCTTCCAATGGTGAGAGCTTGATGCTCCTTCTTATAACAGCTTCACTAGGCACCAACCTATCCACATCTTTAGGAAACTCAAGAGGAACTCCCTTCTTCAATGGTCTGGGAACAATCATTGCCTTCTTAAGCTCCATCTCTTCTGCAAGTTCTTCTTTCCTTTCATCAGAAAGAAGCCTTAGAGTGTTTTCTTCCTACACTCTTGCCCAAATGGGATAAGCCTTGAACTCCAATTCTTCAAAGGATAATCCCAACAATTTCTTGTAGGTCCATCCTGTTCCATGACATCTGAGTAGCATGTAGTACAGCTCCCTTCTATCCCTTTTTAGCATTGAGAGAATATTGCTAGCTTTGTGTTTCAGAATTACCTTGTAGTCTTTTTGTACTCTTAGAAGAATCTCCAAACCCCATATCTGGTCTGAAATAGTCAAATCTGGATTCTCCATACACCTATCTTCCCAAGCATGGTACATCTGAACAACTTCTGGCATATCAAAATCTACTTGCAATTTCAACTCATGCAGCTTCTCTCTTGCCAAATCATCACCATACTCAAGCCTTTCTGGTTGTTCTATTATCATTACACTTGAGTCTAAACTAGCTTCATCACTTCCTTCTTGTTCTTCTGAAGTGGCAACAAATGGTGATTCACCAACCTTCTTTCTTTCTTGTTCCACAAGTTGTGCAGCCAACCTTCTATCAAACTAAACCTGTGCTGCATTCTTTGGAACTTCTACTTCTACCATTTTTCCTTTAACCTTATCTAATTGATCAATGATGGGTAAGGATGATGGTAATACCTGTGAAGATACTTCTTTGATGATGGATGATGACTGGAATACATCAACCTCATCTATAGATCTGTCAACGCTCAATTTTCCTGAGCCAGCGCTTAATTTGCTCATGTCAGCGCTCAAACTTTGCTTGTCAACGCCCAAATTACCTGTATCAGCGCCTCTTGTAATTTGCTCCAACATAGCTGTAAAAGACAAGTCTAAGTTTGTAGGAGTTACCAAAGATCTAACAAAACCTGGTTGCTTCTTCAAACTAGTTAGAGCTTCAGCAACACCCAAAGATTCACCATAATGTGAGCCCTTATCACTCACATGAATCTACTCATCCTCCCCTTTGGAAGATTCCTCCATCCCACGCCTTGTACTAGCATTCTCCAAAACAACAATCCTCTCCCTCAATTGCTTGAGTTCAAGGCCTTATGTACTGACAATATGTACCAAGTCTGCATTTTGCTTTTACAAGCTAATGCAAACAGCCGTCAATTCCATTAATGTCATTGGTTCCAATCTGCCTTCCTCTAAAATGGGTATTTGACCTCCCAAGTTAGATTCATGGGGAAAGGATGAGGTCTTAAATATGTTAGGACTGTCTTGGCCAGCATCTAATCCAGAGCCAATAGTCCCAGCCTCATCCATAGCACCAACCACACTTGTGGTGGTGGTTCTCTCTGCTACATGGCTAGGACCACTAGAGGAGAACACTCCAGTAGTCCTTTGGCGTTTTTGCAACCTTATTATGGTGGGGTAGAAGATGATGTGGATTGGGTGGATGTGGGTTGGTTAAGGGGTGTTTGGGTCTGTGAAGGAATGGTGTCAACGTCTGGATTAGGTGTGTCAACGCCAACATTTAACGTGTCAGCGTCCAAGGGTTCTTGGTCAATTTGCATGTGTTGTGGTGAAGGTAAAGGTTCTGGTATTGGGTCAAGTTGTGGTTGAGGGTCTGGTTGGGGTTGTGCTGCTGCAATAACAGCAAGCATAGCTGGGGTGAGGGGTAAATCACAGTGAGGGGGTGAGTTCATCTTTGTAAAAATTGCTTTCTTTTGCACAGGGATCTCATAAAAATCATCATGATCCCTTGTGCAGTAATTTTGGACATCAAAAACCGTTTGTAAAAATCTGGGATAAGCTAATGTCATCTTATTCCCTTTGTTTTTACACATGCCATCAAAAATCATTTTAGAATAATTAAACTTTTGCCCACGTGCAATGCACACAATAGCACTAGCAATGGATCTATTAATCTCATTGTGTGCAGTACACTTGGGACTCAAACATTGTAAGATGACATGTATGAGGTACTTCCAGGCTGGGGGAAACTCTTGTTTATGATATTTGTTTAAAGTTCCCTCATCAGGGAAAGGATAACCCAAAGCCCTTAGTCCTTGTTCTATTTCATGAATGGGAAGGGTGGTTATACCATCTGCATCATCAAGATGCAAAGCCTGGCGAACCAAGGCTTCAGTAACCACCCAAGTACGCCCATGAATAATATATGATAATGTAGTCACTTTATTAACTGTTAAGGAACTTACAGTGTTCCAAAACTGTTTAATATGTGTGACAAAGATGAGAGGAGCATGAGAAAGAGCATACCTAATTGGGGATGCATTCAAATACGCCACCATCTGGGTGTATTGGGGAAACAAAGTATCATCAACGTCCAAATATGCTATCATGTTGTGTTGACTCCTGAATCCCAATACCAAATCACTTGGCTTAAATTTTGGTGCCATTGTTGAAAGCTGTTTGTGAATGATTTAAAAAGATGAATTATAGGAGAAAATGGTTAGACAAGAATGATAGGTACTCTGTTTAAAAATAGGAGCCAAATATATAGGAGAGAAATATGCATGTGATTGGTAAAAAATGAGGCAACTATTTTCAAAATATCATGATGAAAATATTGAAAAGAAAATAAGTTATCTCATGCATTAATTAAAAGTTATCTGCTCCAAAAATTACGCCCCCAAAATTTGTCAAAAAGTAACAACTGGGTAGGTCCCAATGGGTATCAACGGTCAAAAATAACCCATCAACACCCAACGGCTATATTCTTGTCAACGTTTGCCAAAGCCATGTCAGCGTCTAAATTGGTCACAACAACGCTTGGAAAAATACTTGTCAGTGTCTAAAAATAAAAGTATTAAAAATGAAAAAGGACCTTAACAAAGTAATTTATCCTAGTGAAGATAACCTATAAGTTGATAATTATTATAGGGCGGCAAGCACTGTCCAGTTATGCACACTTGCTTATGTAAGATAGACATAACAGTCCTCTAGTGTCCCTTGCTAACTAAAACTCTTAACAACTAAGTTATCTCATAAAATTCCTTGTTACTCCCAGGTAAAACCCATGATAAAATCATTACCAAGTCTCCCAACATACCACAACCAATTCTAGGCCAAAAATGTCTTGGCAGCATGCATAGTATATCAACTTTGCATGCTACAGTGCCTCATGATTTAGTAAAACTAACTCATACTCATCTGTGGACACAATCTAGAATTGTGATAAAAGTATCATAAGAATACCCAAAAGTCCTAAAGGTTCCTAAAACCTCCCCTTAAACTGTGATACATATGTTGCCAAAAATATGCATGAACATAAAGATTTATGTCAAGATAGGAATAGAAAATTCCAACCATCATCCATAAATAAAAACATGCTCAAATGATTCTCCAAGGATCCATAAGCAACTCTATATCCAATGGTATAATGCTAACACCACCTGCACATTTAGATTAAAAACCACAAAACTAACATTGTTGCCGACAACGTCCCGATAACACTTGTCAGCGTTAAGGAAACCTTTGTCAGCGTTAG
Source organism: Glebionis coronaria (assembly GCA_025667525.1). NCBI lineage: Eukaryota > Viridiplantae > Streptophyta > Magnoliopsida > Asterales > Asteraceae > Glebionis > Glebionis coronaria. Next base: position 602,450,725 of record CM046878.1, on the reverse strand, counting down.
ACAAATATAGTGGAAAATCTAAATCCTCAAAAAGACCAATAACAATGCATTATCCTGTACATACTTTTACAATAAGACCCCAAAACACATATTATGTGAGATTGATCATTCCAATACTTGTTACCAAGTATTGAAACCTTCCAGCATCAAAAGGTTTAGTTAATAAATCTGACACATTTTCTTCTGTGTCAACCCTATCTGGTTGTATTAAACCCTTTTCAAAACAATCCGTTATAAAATGGTGTCTAATTTCTACGTGTTTTGTTTTAGAATAATGTACATGATTTTTAATATTGCATAAAGTGCTGTTATTGTCAACAAATATCTTGGTATGCATGAAATTATACCCATAGTCCAACAGCTGGTTCTGAATCCATAAGAGTTGTCCACAACAAGCAGCTGCAGCAACATACTCCGCTTCAGTTGTAGAATTGGCCACCACTATTTGTTTCTTGCATTGCCAAGATATCAACCAACTCCCAAGAAACTAACATCCACCAGTTGTGGATTTTCTATCAAACTTATCACCTCTATAGTCACTGTCTGAATATGCAATAAGCTCCAAAGGTGAATCTTTTGGGTACCACAAGCCAAGATCTGGATAACATCTTAGGTACCTAAAGATTCTCTTGTCAACATAAAGGTGACATTCTTTGGGAGTCACTTGATGGCGTGCACAAGCACACACAACAAACATGATGTCAGGTCTTGAGGCTGTGAGATACATCAATGAACCAATCATTGATCTATAGTGCCTGACATCCACATCTTTTCCATTTCCAAACTTTCCCCAAGGGTGTTCTCTATCCATAGGAGTAGTAGCCCTCTTTTCATGTGGAGAAAAGTCAAACTTCTTCAAGATCTCTGCTACATACTTATCCTGAGAGATGAAGATACCATCTTCTTTCTGCTGAACTTGTAATCCTAGAAAGAAGTTCATCTCCCCCATTGCACTCATCTTGAATTTGTCTGTCATAAGCTTGGAGAAATCTTCACTCATTTTTGGATTGGTAGATCCAAAGATGATATCATCAACATAGACCTGAACAAGTAGAACATCCTTACCAGCCTTCTTGGTAAACAATGTCTGGTCTATGGTGCCCCTTTTGAATCCATTTTCCACCAAATAAGTGGACAATGTACCATACCATGCTCTTGGGGCTTGATGAAGTCCATACATAGCCTTCTTGACTCTATACACCTTGTCTGGATTCTCTGGATCCTCAAAACCAGGAGGCTGCATCACATACACCTCCTCAACAATTTTTCCATAGAGGAAGGCACTCTTCACATCCATTTGATAGACAGTGAAGCCCATGCAGGAAGCATAGGCTAGAAATATCCTTATAGCTTCAATCCTTGCAACTGGTGCAAAGACCTCCTCATAGTCTATCCCTTCCTCTTGTGTATATCCCTGGGCCACTAAACATGACTTGTTTCTGACGACAATGCCTCTTTCATCTCTCTTGTTTCTTAGAACCTATCTTGTCCCAATAGGTCTGACATACTTGGGACAATCAACCAGCTCCCAAACATCCTGAATTGCAAATTGGTGAAGCTCATCCTGCATTGCTTCCACCCAACTTGGTTCTTTGAGAGCATCAAATATCTTCTTGGGTTCCTGTTGTGACAGAAAATAGGCAAACAAGCATGCTTGAACAAGAGGGGTATCAACCTTCTTGTGTATATTGGCAATGAATCCACCAAGATTCTGATGAGATCTTCTAGTCTGAACAGAAGTCATGACATCCCCAATAATTTGAGAAGGGGGATGATTCTTCATAGTAGAAGTGAGAACTCCTCCCTCAAAAAGTCTGTTGTCTTCAATCTCATTATCCATGTTGCCAATATCTTTTTCAGACTCTCTTCCATCAATAGTTGTATGAACCTCTTCATGTAAATTTGAAGGTTCACCTTGTTCAAAACTGGAAGAGAAGATATGCCCAAAAGTGTTGTCAACACCTGAACCAAGATTGTCAGCGTTTGGGTTATCAACGCCTGAAATGTTGTTGTCAACGTTTGAGCCATCAACGCCTGAATTTGTCCTGTCAGCGCCAGATTTGCCTTTTTCAGCGCCTGAAGGACCATGCATGTTGTTGACTGGTGGTACTTGGGGACCACCATTTTCCTTTCCAGCAGCAGCAAAAGCATCTGTCTAGATGGGGATAGTGACATACTCTTGTATGGGAGATGACTTGTCTGCTTGTGATCCAACCTCTTCATTAACCTGTGTACCTAAAACATCAACAACTTGTTCTTCCACAACATTTGAAGTTACCTTCACAATGTCTGGATTAGTGACAGGCATATAAATTAAAGTCCTAAATAGAGGTTCCAAGTCAAACAACCAATTTGGACCACTTTCACGATCACTAGGTTTACTCTCTAAAAACCTAACATGTACTCTCTCAAGTATACGTTTTTCCTTCTTAAGGTAAACCCTATATCCCTTGCTCTGCACTGAATAACCCATGAAATAGCCTTCATCACCTTTTGCACTAAATTTACCTAAGGCATCACTAGTATCAAGTACAACTACATGACAACCAAAAGGTTTAAGAAAACCAATATTAGGTTTCCTTCCCCAAAGTAACTCATAAGGTGTTTTGTTTTGTATCTTGTTGACCAATGCTCTATTCTAAACATAACAAGCTGTATTCACAGCCTCAGCCCAAAAAGCGATAGGAAAATGAGCATCAGCCAACATAGTCCTGGCTGCTTCAATTAGGGTTCTATTCTTTCTCTCAACAACCCCATTTTGCTGTGGGGTTCTGGCAACACTAAACTGCCTAGTAATCCCTTTCTTGGCACAAAATCATCCAATAGTTTATTTCTAAACTTACCACCATTATCACTTCTAAGCATTTTAACTTCATTACCAGTTTTCTTCTCTATCTGAGTAATAAAGTCAATTAAAGTATCAGCAGTGTCACTTTTCATAGCTAAAAAGAAAGTCCAAGTAAACCTAGAAAAGTCATCTGTGATGACAAAGCAGTATGATTTACCATTCAAACTCTCTATATTAGTTGGACCAAACAGGTCCATATGCAGCAAGTGAAGTGGTCTAGAACTAGAGTGCACCTGTTTAGACTTAAATGAGACCTTGTGCTACTTGCCTTTAAGACATGCAACACAAGAGTGGTCATTGTGGAAAGCCTTTTCAGGCAAACCATCAACCAAGCCAAGTCTCACAAGCCTGTTTATATTCTTAAAGTTTATGTGCCCTAGTCTCCTGTGCCAAAGATTACTCTCATCTACTGAAGCTTTAGCATAAAAACATGACATATTATTATTCATCCTAATCCCATTAAGATTCACATTATAAATGTCTTTATGCCTAGGTGTTCTATAGTCAATATATTTCTCATCTGGGATTTTATAATCCTTGCTTAACACCAAGCATTCAGTATCAGTAAACAGAACTTTATTTTTGTTATCACAAACTTGTGATACACTAAAAAGATTGTAATCAAGTTCTTTTACCAGAAACACGTTTTCAAAACGCAAGTTCTTGGTGAGAAGAGTTCCTTTGCCTGTGATAGTTCCATATCCGCCTCCAAAGTAAACCTTATCACCATCCTTAATGGGAGTGAAGTTTGTCAGATAATCTTCCTTCCCTTTCATGTGCCTGGAGCATCCACTGTCCCAATATCCATAATCATTGACCTGTTTGTGAATGCCCTGCACATAAAGAAAACAAATTAGTTTTCTTTGGGAACCCAAGCCTTAGCAGACTTGGATTCATCTGGTTGTTCAACAAGAATAGACTTAGTTCTCATAACAACCCCTTGTTCATCCCTTTTTGGATGAAATACCCAGTTAACCCCAATTGGTTTTGTAATGACCTTTGAAATATAATTAAATCTGTTGCAGGTCATAGAAAGCCTATTAGAATTAGAGTTTTGATCTTGATTAGGTCTCCATGTCAAGCTAGAAGAAGCTTTAGACCCCTTACCCTGTGGTTGCAAATATTTAGGCCTGGCAACGTTTATGTCAGCATTGGATTTGGTGTTGTCAACGCTGAGATTACCCTTGTCAGCGTTGAACCTAGGGTTTGCTATAGAAACCCATTGCCTATTAGACCAAGTATTGGTCTTCTGAAATGGTCTTTGTCCATGAGTGTTAGACCCTCTAGTGAAGAATGGGGCTGGTCTAACAACTTGTGGACTTTGCTCCACAAAGGTTTTGGGTCTGACAACGTTTGACTTTTTAACAGCGTTGACCTTGGAAGCGTTGACACACTTATATGCTAAATGTGAAAAGCTACCACAAGTGTAACATGCCTTTTTAGACACAACTCTAGGTTTAGAAGAGAAGAAACCTGTTCCATTATCACTTACTTGGCTTTTTGGTGACCTAGTATTTCTATACATTGCTACATACTTAATGCTAGGTTTTCTAACAGTGTTTGAGCCAAGGTCAACTGTCTTGCCAGTGATTGGGTTTGTTACCTTAACAGGGGTAGACTCATTTGGACTTTCACACAACAAGCCACCCTTAACAAACAAGGTAGGGTTGGCTTTCTTCCATTCATTCAAGTCAGTCAACTTTTGTCTATACTCTTCAACTGGGGTAATGACTCTTGGTGGAGGAATAAATTCATCCTCTTGGAGTTCTTGTAAACCAGTCCAAGATAGGTCCTTTCTTTGGACACCATAGAAGTCCCCAGCTGGTGGTGGAACTACAGTATAGTCTTTCATCCCAATCCTAGTCATGTCCTTAGGATCCCTCTGTTTATTAACACATTCTCCTAGGGTTTGTGAGGCCTTATCAAATCTCTGAATTTTAAGGTCAACATTATCCTTATTCTTGATAGCCTCATCTAACTTAGCCTGTAGTTCACCATTCAGCCTATCCATGATGTTTCTAATATCATTACTAGCATTTAACTCATGTTTTAAGATATTTATTTTATATTTTAAGTCAAATTCCATTTTCTTATACTCAGAAACTGTCTTCTCAGTTTGAGTGAGAGCAATTTGATAGTTAGACAATTTGCATCTCTCAGTACTCACATCACTTAACAATCTTGTAACCTCTTTGTTAGGTTTTTCAGTATTTATCCTACAACCCTTACTACAAAAAGCATCATCGTATACCTCATTATCTGGTGAAGAGGAGGAGTGTGCCATGAGAGCATATTGAACATGCTCTTCTTCTTCTATCTCAGCAACCAAAGCTTTATCCTCTTCCCCATCCTTAGCCAAATAGCTACAGTCCCATCCAATACCATCAATTTCTTGCACTGCCACCATGGCCTTAGGATCCTGAGCCTTAACAACTTGGCTTGAGGGTTTGCCAGCATCAGATCTTCTTGGAGATCTGGATTCCCTCAAGAAGTGCCCCATACGATGACAATTGTAGCACTCAACCTTGGATTTATCAAATCCAGCAGTGTCCTTTGCATTAAAGGCCATCTTCTTCTTAAACCTTCTATTCCACCTGTTTGCTCTTATACTAGCAAGAGCCATGTTCCATTTTATATCCATCTCTTCCAAGTGCTCATCACTTATTTGTTCAAGGTCCTCATATGTAATCCCTGAACCATTGGGCAAAGAAGCAATGTAAGCACACACAGTATCCAGATCCAAACCAGCAGGCTTAACTCTTGGTGAGTCACTTTTGTATGTGTCAGCGTCTGAATATGAGGCGTTGACAGGATATGTTCCAGCGTTGACACATGTTGATCCAGTAACTGGGTGCATGTAAGAGTCCTTCTGATCAAATTGACCTTCACTATGTGAGAAGAAGGCCATGTTGCTATTGGTAGACTTGCTTCCATGCTCCAAAAGAGTTTCATTTTCCAACAGCCTCAGTTTGTTATTGATATCATCAAAAGTAGAACTTTTGTGAGTGTTATTGGCAAGAATAGATCTTACCTCAATCTTCCACGCATCACCAAGGCTTTTAAGAAAGGTGGCAATAATGTCAACATCACCAACTTGTGTCCACATGAAGGACATCTTGCTTGTAATGTCAAGCAGTCTGTTTCTCACACTGCTAAGCTTCTCATTAGGTTGAGCCTTGAAAACAGCATACTCATGCATGAGTTGCTTCTTCTTCTCTTCCTTAGTATCATCATTGCCACCATATGTAACTTCAAGAGCTGCCCAAAGGTCTTTTGCAGATTCATAACCTCTGTATTTATGCTGTTTCTCTTGTCCCAAAGAGAGTTTCAGAATGTTTAGGGTTTTCATATCAACCCTTTTCTTTGCTATATCTTCAGCAGACACAGCTCTACCATCATCAGGCTTTTCTTTCTTATCGGCTTCTGGACATCCAGCAACAGCAGTTCTTGCAGCAATGGCATTAGCAATCTTTTCAGCTTTATTGAATGTGTTTCCATATTCAATAATCTCCCAGAGAGTGTAGTCATAGATCCCCAGATATTGCTCAAAGTTGAACTTCCATAGCTCAAAGTTGTTTGCATCAAGCATGGGAATCTTGATGCTAGGGTTTGAGGAGGAGGGATTTACTTCTGGATTGGACATGATGTTTTTAGGGTTTTGTAAAAATTAGGGTTTTGGTGGTTATAGGGTTTTTGTGTTCTTTAAGATAAAAAGTTTCTCAAAAAGCTCTAATACCACTTGTTGATCCTAAAATTAGATTGATTTAGCTTTGTGTATACGAGATTAGATCAAGTTATACACGTAGAGAAACCTTTGTATATTTATAAAGTAATCTAAGTGTTATGCGAAATTAACACTTAAACAAGAACACACAAAGATGTAAACAAACTTTCACTTGATTAATGATAACAAACTTGCTTACAATGAAAGTGTTTAACGTATGAAAACTTATTATGAAACTTAACCTAAAGGTCTTCTTTTATAGACATAAGAAGCCTTGTACAAGAGTCTACGTATCAACTATTCTAGGTAAAGATAATTATAGAAAATACAATGTTGAACTTATCTTTACTAGAAACAAACTAGAAACAATATACGCGTAGACTAAATCTTTCCATCAGTGCTTGTCTTCAAACTATCATTGCTTGACTTCTTCTTGTCAACGCTTGATCTGTCAGCGTTTGTTTTCTTCCTATCAACGCTTGTTTTCCTCTTGTCAGCGCACAAGTGGACTGGCTATATTTTATTCCCAACAGAGAAAACCTTACAACATTGCTTACATTATTTCTGACACTAAGCTAAATGTCGAGACCTAATCTTAGCTAGGACCAATCTACACACGTTGCCTACTTCACCATTTTCCGACATAAGGCTAGATGCCGAGTTCTAATCGAAAGCTAGAACCAATCTTCGTCGCCCATCTTCTTTTCCGACACAAGGCTAGATGTCGAGTTCTAATCCAAAGCTAGAACCAATCTTCACAACTCCTCACTTTGAAGCTAAGTGAGAACTCACAAGACACATACACAAATCACTTTGTAGTTTAGTGAGAACTAACACACAACACTTTACAACTCAATAAAACATATCCAAGTATACACATGTAACTTGGATTTACACAAGACAAATACAAATATATACATATACAATGGATTTACACAAGACTAATCCAAGTATTCACAAATACATTGGATTGACACAACTAATCCAACTATACACAAATACATTGGATCCCACAAGACTCAAATAAAAATGATGAACATGACTAGATCTAAGATAGGTTGATCTTCATCAAAGCTTCATCTTTAATCATATCACAAGTGTGTGAGTGATCTTCTCTTTGGACAAGGTAACGAAGGGGATCAAGAGGATAATCATAAATAAACATACTTAATACATTAAGTGATCATTTACTAATGATTAGGATTTAGAAAAGAGAAAGATGGCAGAAAGAATGTCCAAAAAGGTTCTTGGAGAATGTAGATTTGATCCACTATTTATAGGAGACAAAGGCCAACAGATCTCTGAGCGCGGTTCCTTAATTTTGCCTGCGGTTCTTTATCACTAAAGAACCGCATAGCTATTTGAGGAACCATAGGTATAGACTTCACTCCTTTTTGTCCTTTAGTGGGGTAGTAATATCTGAGGTAAGTTTTACCTTCAAATGATATTCATATGGTATTTGAAATATGCCATATTCAAATTTACATTTTCCATTTTAATAAAATATTTTCTTAAAAATAAAGTTTATTAAAAATCTTTTGTCACATTTGACAAAATGTAAGTTTAGGGCTAATCACTTTTATGATTACTAAACATGATTAAGATATGTTAGTGCAATACTTAAATGATTATTACATTGATGATAGTGTTTGTTAAATAATTCGTATTACGATTGTCTTTGACGATAAATGTCTTTTTAATTTGTCGTGATCAAAACTAAGAAAGGTTATTTAACACTAATAATGTTTTTAGGCACCACTTGCATTAACGAACATTTTGGTTTTAGCCAACAACCAACCCAAACCAAACCATAAATATCCCTACCTTTAATCTTAGAGGAAACGGTGTGGTGGCGAGGGAGTGCTCGCCGAGCCTAGGAGGCACCCTCGCCGGGCTTCGCCGACCTACTCCACCACACCGCCTCCCACCTCCCATTCGTCGATCCTTCGCCACATTTCGAAGAGGAGACAACTGAAAGTTTATGGACTTATATTTAATAGTCGTGTAATAGGATCGAACTTAAGATTACGGGATTGCACTCAATACGTAAAGAGTTAATTTATTTAATAAATATATTTATTATATTTATTAAATTAAACCAAGCTATAACTTTAACGACCGTTAAATAATTAAGAGTTAAGTATTAACGATCATTGTGGAATTAAAAAGAAGAAGAATAGATGGTTCCGGAACACCCCTAAGGGGTGTTTAGGCCGTCGGTTATAGAATTAAAAAGAAGAAGAATACATAGAATTACGTTGATTGGTGTATTGCTATAATAATCTAACGGCCTACTCCTTTTGACAAACTATAAAGTGGGTATAACACACCGCTGGTCATGTACCCGGTTAAAAAGGGGGTGTTAAGCCATTAGTCGCTGACCAAATTCCCGGCTCGCTTGTGCGTCAAATTGAAATTACCTACGATTATTATTTGAATTATACCTTAAGGTTGATTTACCACAAATTTCACATCTGAAATCACAATGAATAAGGTTATTGCTTTATGCTTTAGCCGTAAGTACGTTGTGAATAGTTATGGGTAAATTATTTGATTGGTTAAACCAATACCTCAACATAATGGATAGGTGTGTAAACACCCATCCTTTTACCACTTAATTCTGGCTAAAACGAGACCAAAACGCGTATTTAATATCATTTGTTTGGAATTATGCGTGGTTTTTGTGTTTATTGTGTTTTCAGAGCCAACCGGATGATTATTGAAGAAAAAATGGGATTGCACGGATTTTACCGAAGAAAAAGACTCAAGATAAAGTCTATTGTCCAAGAGATGCAAAAGATTTGAAGTCACTGGGCCTATTTGAAGATTTATCGAAGAAAAGGACCAAAGATGGAAGATTTACATAAGTCGAAGAAACTCAAGTCTATTAAACGAAGAAATTAAAAGACGAGTTGAATTTAATCGACAACAAATCCCGAATCAGAATCGAAAACGTCAACTTTTCTGAAAAGACGAGAAGACAAGAAGAACGGGAGAAAGCCCACTCACCAACCAAAAGACAAGGCTATATAAAGCCCTCCCCTCACACAATAGTGCAGTTAGTTTTTAGTTTTTCTCTTCCCCACTTTTTTCTCCTTTCTGTTTCGTAGCATCACCATCACCACTAGGGTGGTTGGTGATTTTAATCTTTGTTCTTCAAATCTTATAGTTTTAATTCTTGTTTTGTGATTGTTAAAACATTAATCATCAATACAAGTTCTTGTTTAATCTTTCCATTTCATCTTGTTCATCATCATCTTTTTCTTAAGTTCTTATTTGATTGATTTGATCTTCAAAAGTTGTTGGGTTTTATGTTTTTGTTGATGGGATTTGTAGTTTATGGTTAGTAGATGCTTTGTGTTTAGTTTTATTTAAGATTTGGTGAAAAACTTGGTGATTTTTGGATTAAAATCGTGTTTCCTTGTTCTTCGGTATTAATTACTGTATCTGAGTTTCCCAGGTTCCGGATGAACCAAAAAGTTCCGGACGAACACAAAACTTCCGGATGAACACTTAAGTTCCGAATCAACTTCTTTTTGAAAAGTTCCGAATGAGTTTAAGTTCTTAAGTTCCGAATCAATTTTAAAGTTCCGAATGAATTAAAAAGTTCCGAATGAGTTTTCTTGTTTAAAAGTTCCAAATGAGTAAAAATTTCCAGATGAACCAAACTTCCGAATAAACTTCCGAATAAAGTTCCGATTAAAGTTCCGGGTGAAAGTTCCGAACCAACTTCCGAACCAATCTTCCGAGTGAAGTTCCGAGTAAAGTTCCGGATCAATCTTCCGGATAAACTTCCGAACAAAGTTCTGAATCAAGGGGTTCCGAGTGAAAAGTTCCGGATGAACAAAGTTCCGAATCAAGGTTATACTTCCGAATCAAGTTTCTTTTGAGCATTTTAAAGGTTTACTTACTGTTTCTTTACTGTTTCTTTATTTCATATTTATATTTCAACTGTGACTTTAATTTTAATTTTAATTTTAATTTCAATTTTAATTCCAATTCAAGTTTAATTAATTGTTATTAATTTAATCACTTTCAAATTTAAGTTTTCATTTTAGTACATTTAAACTGTTTGGTAGATTAGAAAACCAAGCCCTTTTATTTAGTAACCAAGAACAATCATTCCACTTAAGGCCGAGATCAATTCGAGAGGACTGAGAGATAATTTAGAACCCATTGAAAATCTCAATATCAAATGGCGCCGCTGCCGGCTCTTCTCGTTAAGATCAAAAGTTTTTTGTGAGAACTTGGATTTTGGGATCCGTTCCCCGTGAACGTTACTTTTTCATAAAAATTTTCACAAAAATCCAAAAAAATATAAAATTTTCAAAAATACAAAAAAATTAAAAAACATAAAAACCAAAAATATTTTTGCTTTGTTGTTCTCTTGTTAGTTCTTTTGCAGGTGTATGCGCACTCGATCCACGTCTTATCAAGAGCCCGAGCCTCTCGATCACTTAGACATGGCCCGTGTACAAAACAACAACAACATACCACCTCCGAACAACAATAATAACAACAACAACCCACCTTTCAACAACATGTATAATAACCACAACAATGAGCCCCTTCTGGATAATCGCCCGATGATTGAACTGCTGCAAGCTCATGTAGATGGCAACACTGATCCAATTGTCATACCTCCAATTGCCGCCAACAACTTTGAGCTAAAATCAGGCTTTATCCAGATGGTCTCCGCTCAACCATTCTTGGGACGTACCATTGATGATCCACACGACCATATCAAGAGATTCTTGCAACTAACCAACACGGTCAAGTTCAATGGTGTTCCACAAGAGGTTATCAGGTTACAACTTTTTCCCTTTTCTTTAGAGGGACAAGCCCGGCATTGGCTTGCTAAGGAACCGCCACAGAGTATTCTCTCGTGGACGGATTTGGAAACCAAGTTTATCAATTACTTTTTCCCACCCTCTCGTACTACCGCTTTGCGGAACGAAATCTTAAATTTTGAACAAAAGTACGATGAGTCGTTCAGTGAATCTTGGGATCGTTTTAAAGATCTTTTAAGAAAATGCCCACAACATGGTTTTACCAAAGTACATCAAATTAATACTTTTTACAATGGTTTAAGCATGAGTGACCAAGATTCACTAAACAGTGCCTCGGGGGGTAATCTTTTGGCTAAGACTTCCAATGCTGCTTGGGATATCATTCAGAATAAGTCTCGTGTGCAAACCAAGAGTGTTAGGACCAATGTCGCTAGTGCTAGCACTAGTGACAGCGATAAGCGACTAGACAAAATCACTACGCTTCTTGAATCGCTTGTCACCCACACCGTTAACAACACCAACAGCAGCAACACTAAAAACGCTCAAGTTAACGCTGTCAGCCAACCTTGTGAGATATGCGGGGGTCCTCACTCTTACACTACTTGTACTGCCACCCAAGACTACCCTGCTGAGAATGTGAATGCAGCATATGGCACCTATCCTCAACCCGCCTATCAAGCTAGACCTCAAGGTGACCGTAACTTGCTTAGCTACCGCTCCAACAACTACCTCTCACCACCCGGTTTTCCTCCAAACCAACAACAAAACCTCAACCGCCCTCCTCAGCAACAACAACAACCTCGTACACCATACATCCCTCCTCACAAGCAGCAACAACCACCTCTACGAAACAACCAAGTATACCAACAACATGCTTACCAACCACCCGCATACAATGCTTCTCCCAACCAACCCACCGCTCTACTTCAAGAAGTGGAAACCTATATGAGGACTAACGATGTGATAGTGGGAAATCTTCCGAGAGAAGTGCTCAACCTGAAAGCAGACTTGGTCAAGCAAGGAAACGATTTGAGAGCCGACATGAGAAATACGTTGGATAGCCAAACAAACGACTTGAAGAACATGATGGCTAGTTTCTTCAAAGTAATCAACCCTCTTCTTCGGGTACTCTTCCGAGTAACACCGTTGCGAATCCAAGAGGGGAGATGAAAGCAATCACCACTCGCAGTGGCAAAGGTACCAAGGAACCCGAGCTTCCTATACCTCCACCGGTGGTTGTGACTAAGGAGAACGAGTCACCTACTCCTATTCCTCATCCTTCTCCTTCCCCAATTTCTCCGCCTCTTACTCCTACCCCTCCTCCACCCAAGGATGTGAGTGATCCTATTCTTCCAAAGCCTTCATCTTCTTCCAATATACCTTATCCATCTAGGTTGAGGAAAGAGAAGCTCAAAAGCAAGGACGATATTCAGGTTTCGAACTTTCTTAAAATGTTCAAACAACTGAATTTCAATATCTCCTTCACTGATGCTCTCGCTCACATGCCCAAGTATGTTAAAATGTTTAAAGATCTTCTGAGCGACAAGGAAAAGCTCCTCGATATTGCCAACACCCAACTTAATGAGAATTGCTCTGCAGTGCTCTTAAGGAAATTGCCAACCAAGCTTGGTGATCCGGGTCGTTTCTTAATCCCCTGCAATTTCCCGGGAGTAGAGAATTGCATGGCCCTAGCCGATCTAGGTGCCAGTATCAACTTAATGCCTTTAAGTGTGTGGAAGCAATTATCTCTCCCTGAGCTAGTCCCCACCAAAATGACTTTGGAATTAGCTAACCGAACGGTTGCTTATCCAGTGGGGATAGCCGAAGACGTCTTTGTAGGAGTCGACAAATTCACTTTTCCTGCTGATTTCGTCGTCGTCGACTACGAGATGGACCCTCGTGTACCACTGATTGTTGGTCGTCCATTCCTGAGAACCGGTCGCACTCTTATCGATGTTGAAGCCGGTGAGCTTATCATGAGAGTGGGTGACGATAAAATCGTCTTCAACATGGGAAAGTTGTCTAAACAACCTTATTCAAACGAGAGTGTTAATTGTATTGACGTTCTTGATGAGGCTTGTGAAGAACACTTCCAAAATGCTTGCAAAAGTATTCCTACCTCTCTTCCCAATGTTGAAACCGTTGCCTCTATTGATTCATCATTGTCTCTATTTGGAGATAGTGATTTGTTTTGGAAAGATCTTGAAGACACCATGGGAGATGTGAACTTAGCGAATGATGATTCTCCCACCAATGAGGACGAAGACATGAATTTCTTTGAAAGCCTTCTCAACGAAGACAATCCTTCTCCTCCATCTCCCACGGTTATTGCTATCGATACTCTGACTTCGAATACGCCTCCTGTCGACAATCCTCCGGATTTAGAACTTAAGGAGTTGCCGCCCCATCTCGAGTATGTATTCCTTGAAGAAGAGAAGAAGTCGCCAGTCATCATTGCTAAGGATTTGAAGGATGAAGAGAAAACTCGACTTGTCGCCGTGTTGAAAAAGCATAAAACTGCTATCGCTTGGAAAATCTCTGACATTCGCGGAATTGATCCTCACTTCTGCACACACAAAATTCTCATGGAGGACGACTTTAAGCCCACAATTCAAAGCCAATGAAGGGTGAATCCAAAAATACATGAAGTCATCAAAATAGAGGTTCTCAAACTTCTTGATGCGGGTATGATTTACCCTATTTCGGATTCACCATGGGTTAGTCCAATCCATTGTGTGCCCAAGAAGGGCGAAATAACCGTTGTTCCCAATGAACACAACGAGTTGATTTCCACTCGTCTCGTTACTGGGTGGAGAGTTTGTATAGACTACCGCAAACTCAATGATGCCACGAGAAAGGATCATTTCCCTCTACCTTTTATGGACCAAATGCTTGAACGTTTAGCGGGTAATGAATATTACTGCTTTCTTGATGGTTTCTCGGGTTATTTCCAAATACCCATCGATCCCCAAGATCAAGAGAAGACAACATTTACTTGTCCCTATGGCACATTTGCGTACAAAAGAATGCCTTTTGGCCTATGTAATGCGCCCGGGACTTTCCAAAGGTGCATGTTAGCTATCTTCCATGACATGGTTGAACAAACCATGGAAGTCTTCATGGATGATTTCTCGGTCTTTGGGGATTCCTTCTCTTCTTGCCTTGCCAATTTGGAACGTATGCTTAAGCGGTGCGAAGACACTCGCCTTGTTCTGAATTGGGAAAAATGCCATTTTATGGTAAAAGAAGGCATCGTGCTGGGACACAAGATCTCCAAATCCGGTCTTGAAGTAGACCGTGCTAAAGTCGATGTTATCGCTAAGTTGCCTCCACCTTCCACCGTGAAGGGTGTGAGAAGTTTTCTGGGTCATGCGGGCTTCTACCGTCGATTCATCAAAGATTTCTCTCAAATCGCTCGCCCGATGACCCACCTCTTGGAAAAAGATACTCCTTTTATCTTTTCTAAAGAGTGCCTTGAAGCCTTCAACTCGCTGAAGGATAAGCTAACTAAGGCACCCGTCTTGGTTACCCCCAATTGGGAGCTTCCCTTTGAGTTGATGTGCGATGCTATTGATTTTGCTATTGGAGCGGTTCTGGGACAAAGAGTGAACAAACACTTCCAACCAATCCATTACGCTAGCAAGACAATGACGGGGGCACAATTGCATTATACGACAACAGAAAAAGAGCTTTTAGCTGTTGTCTATGCTTTTGAAAAATTCCGCCCCTATCTTGTCCTTTCTACAACTATTGTGTATACCGATCATTCCGCGTTGAAGTACTTGTTGACAAAGCAAGATTCCAAACCAAGACTTCTTCGCTGGGTTTTGCTACTCCAAGAATTTAAAATCGAAATTCGCGATAAAAAAGGAGCTGAAAACCTAGTCGCGGATCATCTCAGCAGACTTGAGGATCCTTACCAAGGGGATCATCCGAACAAAGAAATCAATGATTCTTTTCCCTTGGAGACCTTAATGTCTATAAATTCGAATTCTGATGAAACCCCGTGGTTTGCGGACTTTGCAAACTACTTGGCGGGTGGAATTCTCAAGGAAGGGTTGACGTCCCAACAAAAGAAAAAGTTCTTCACCGACATTAAGACTTACTTTTGGGACGACCCTTACCTATTCAAACAATGTGCCGACTTGATTATTCGCCGATGTGTTGATGGACCGGCAGCTTTGGAAATCCTTGATGCTTGCCACAAAGGACCCACCGGTGGTCACTTTGGTCCCAACTACACCGCCAAAAAAGTGTTTGATTTGGGATTTTATTGGCCCTCCATATATCGTGACGCTCACAATATGGTTAAACGATGTGATGTTTGCCAAAAACAAGGCACGATCACACATAAAGACGAGATGCCTCAGAATTTCATTCAAGAGTGTGAAATCTTTGATGTTTGGGGTATCGACTTTATGGGGCCATTCCCTTCTTCTAAAGGAAACAAATATATCCTTGTAGCCGTTGAATACGTTTCAAAGTGGGTTGAAGCCAAAGCTTTACCTACTAATGACGCAAGGGTGGTTTGTAACTTTTTGAAAGCTCTATTCGCTAGATTCGGTGTGCCTCGTGCCATTATTAGTGATCGTGGGAATCATTTTTGCAATGACCAATTCGCAAGAATCATGGCTAAGTACGGTGTAAATCATCGTCTTTCCACAACCTACCACCCACAAACTAATGGCCAGGCTAAAATATCTAACCGTGGTTTAAAGCGAATTCTGGAAAGAACCATGGGAGAGCATCGTGCCGCATGGGCTGATAAACTTGATGATGCTTTGTGGGCTTTCCGTACTGCTTACAAGACCCCGATCGGCTGTACGCCTTATCGTCTTGTGTACGGGAAAGCATGCCACCTCCCCATTGAGTTGGAGCACAAGGCTTACTGGGCCTTGAAGTGGGCTAATTTTGATATCAACAAAGCCGGTGACCTACGCAAGATCTAACTCAATGAGCTCAACGAACTCCGTAATGAGGCTTATGAAAACTCTTTGATCTATAAGGAAAGGACTAAGCTCATTCACGACTCTAAGATTAAGAACCGAGAGTTCCACATTGGAGACAAAGTTTTACTCTTTAACTCTCGGTTGAAAATCTTTTCTGGCAAGCTGAAATCTCGTTGGTCCGGCCCATTCACCATTGCCCAAATTTTTCCATATGGTACTCTCGAGCTCGCTCAACCTGATGGACCGAGTTTTAAGGTGAATGGCCAACGAGTGAAGTTGTACTTTGGTGAGGACACCTCTCAGGAGGTGATTCCATCCCTCACCACGTTCCCCATGAACTAATTTTGGGTCGAGTCAGGCTCGTGACTCGGTTATAAAAAACAAGCGCTCCTCGGGAGGCAGCCCGAGTATCTATCCTTTTATGTCTTAACCTCCTAAGTGTAGGGGGACCTCTATAGGTGTTTGTATTTGTGTGGTGATGTGATTACAGGGATAAGTGCATTCTTGGAATCTCTGCAGAACCGTGCTCCCGTGTTATCCGAAATCCGGTTCTATCTCTCCACTATCGTGATTCAATTTTCTTCATACTCACATTTGAAATTGATCACTTTAGTCGTCTCTTCCTTAACTTGAGTTAACCAACGTGCACAATGTCATAAGTGTAGGGGAGCCTTTTCCCACATGCTTAAACATTGAGGACAATGTTTATCTTAAGTGTAGGGGGGACTTCTATCGAAGTTTTAAGTGGACTTTTCCATGAAAATGCCTTCATTTAACCGGAAAATCATATTTTTCAACATTTTTCAATTTTTTTTATTAACTTTGGCCATTTAGTCGTAATTTTAAAATTTTATCGTTGCTTTCATATGTACATATCCCGCAATAAAGTCAAAAATATTAATAAAATGGTGTAGCTAGTTTAGAAGTCTTTGACATATTAGGCCCGTTGCGTTTATTTTGACTTAACCCGAATAGACTTATCCAAGTTTATTCTAGCTAGTATCCTTAACCATGTAGACCTTAATTGGTTTATTAGGCTAAGTATCCACGAGTCTCATTACTTGAGATTTTAAATTGTGGAGGACGAGAAATGATAGAGTCAATTATAAGTCGGTATTCTCGCACAAGCTCACTTGGTGTAATTATTTGCCTATTCTCCCATCACTTGCTAATAATTTATCTGCAATAGGTAAGGTCGTACGATTTGAAAAGTTACTTAGCTTCTAGCCCAAGATCGTTTAAAAGTTGCTCGGTAATGATAAGAGTTCATAGCCAAGGCATAACTTATGAAGCGGGGCGCGAAGATTGGCGAGTCCGAAAAGGCCCTAACAAGGCATGAGGATTCCATTTTATTGCTGAAGATCCAAAAGTGATGTGAAAAGCATTATTTCCAAAATCAATATGAAGGATCAAGACTCACGACGAAAAGCAATCAACTCCCATAAAGATCATGGAGAAGTCTATCCGAAAAGACCCTAACAAGGTATGAGGATAAATAGATCCAAGTCCGAAAAGGAGGCGGATCGTTGTATCTCAAAATCCCAATTAGAGATTGAAGAAATAATCATGAAGTCGTGGTCAACAAAGTTGGAGTACCCCTCAAAAGTCTCCAAGTGAAGAAACTCTATTACGATGAGAAGACCATTATCTCAAGAACGTCTCTCAAGATGTGAAGTATGAAGTACATGCCAAATATCGGCCCGAGAAAGGTCTCAAATCGCGAACCGAGTTATGTCAAGATATGAACTTTTTGATATCCCGAGAAGCAGTTTTAAGAGATTTTGTCCTTTAGCTAACTATTGATCAGATCGTCCTACTTTGCTTTCAGCCTTAATAAACTATCGAAATAAGTCCAAAAATGCATCTTCATGATCATTCTAAGACAAAAAATAAAATATAAGAGATACACCTAGGAATAAGGGAGTTTAAGCGTATAATTAAGCCATGTGTGTGAGTGTTTGATTTACTAACTTATAATAACAATGATCTCGTTTTCAAGCTTAGTTTGGGGAACGTGAAACTTGAGGGTGATAAATCTTCGCAGCACCAAAGCCCTAATGTAAGTCATTGATCTCTTTGCAAGTTATTTCCATGAAGCTATTTTCAAGTAAAAATGGTTTTCTATCCTTTTGTTTACTTTAAAGTTTTAATTTCTTTTAGCATCTTAATTCTTATTTAGTAGTATTTGAATAAGGCCAAGGTTGATTAATTATGAGAAAAATGTAAAATTGCTTTATCACTAAGCATTGCATGAGGGTATGGCAATGGTTAAGTGTAGGGGATTTGATAGGTGTGTAAACACCCATCCTTTTACCACTTAATTCTGGCTAAAACGAGACCAAAACGCGTATTTAATATCATTTGTTTGGAATTATGGGTGGTTTTTGTGTTTATTGTGTTTTCAGAGCCAACCGGATGATTATTGAAGAAAACATGGGATTGCACGGGTTTTACCGAAGAAAAAGACTCAAGATAAAGTCTATTGTCCAAGAGATGCAAAAGATTTGAAGTCACTGGGCCTATTTGAAGATTTATCGAAGAAAGGGACCAAAGATGGAAGATTTACATAAGTCGAAGAAACTCAAGTCTATTAAACGAAGAAATTAAAAGACGAGTTGAATTTAATCGACAACAAATCCCGAATCAGAATCGAAAATGTCAACTTTTCTGAAAAGACGAGAAGACAAGAAGAACGGGAGAAAGCCCACTCACCAACCAAAAGACAAGGCTATATAAAGCCCTCCCCTCACACAATAGTGCAGTTAGTTATTAGTTTTTCTCTTCCCCACTTTTTTCTCCTTTCTGTTTCGTAGCATCACCATCACCACTAGGGTGGTTGGTGATTTTAATCTTTGTTCTTCAAATCTTATAGTTTTAATTCTTGTTTTGTGAATGTTAAAACATTAATCATCAATACAAGTTCTTGTTTAATCTTTCTATTTCATCTTGTTCATCATCATCTTTTTCTTAAGTTCTTATTTGATTGATTTGATCTTCAAAAGTTGTTGGGTTTTATGTTTTTGTTGATGGGATTTGTAGTTTATGGTTAGTAGATGCTTTGTGTTTAGTTTTATTTAAGATTTGGTGAAAAACTTGGTGATTTTTGGATTAAAATCGTGTTTCCTTGTTCTTCGGTATTAATTACTGTATCTGAGTTTCCCAGGTTCCGGATGAACCAAAAAGTTCCGGACGAACACAAAACTTCCGGATGAACACTTAAGTTCCGAATCAACTTCTTTTTGAAAATTTCCGAATGAGTTTAAGTTCTTAAGTTCCGAATCAATTTTAAAGTTCCGAATGAATTAAAAAGTTCCGAATGAGTTTTCTTGTTTAAAAGTTCCGAATGAGTAAAAAGTTCCGGATGAACCAAACTTCCGAATAAACTTCCGAATAAAGTTCCGATTAAAGTTCCGGGTGAAAGTTCCGAACCAACTTCCGAACCAATCTTCCGAGTGAAGTTCCGAGTAAAGTTCCGGATCAATCTTCCGGATAAACTTCCGAACAAAGTTCCGAATCAAGGGGTTCCGAGTGAAAAGTTCCGGATGAACAAAGTTCCGAATCAAGGTTATACTTCCGAATCAAGTTTCTTTTGAGCATTTTAAAGGTTTACTTACTGTTTCTTTACTGTTTCTTTATTTCATATTTATATTTCAACTGTGACTTTAATTTTAATTTCAATTTTAATTCCAATTCAAGTTTAATTAATTGTTATTAATTTAATCACTTTCAAATTTAAGTTTTCATTTTAGTACATTTAAACTGTTTGGTAGATTAGAAAACCAAGCCCTTTTATTTAGTAACCAAGAACAATCATTCCACTTAAGTCCGAGATCAATTCGAGAGGACTGAGAGATAATTTAGAACCCATTGAAAATCTCAATATCAATAATTTATGTAGAAATTTAGTCTCGTGAAAAATTTTACTAAATGTTTTATTAAACTTATGCTATGGAGTTGTATGCATGCTTCTCTATACATTGATTTTGACATCAAATTTATACCCTTAAAATTTAAGTCGAATGCTCCTAATTAACGAACACTTGAAATTACTACGTCATCAAATGATATTTTTGGACGATGTTGTAATGGAGAGAAAACTTTCATAGAATGAGAATTCATATGATGGTTTTACATTATTCAGATTAGACAACTTAATTAAGTTACTTAGTGAGATCTGGAAACTTAAGGCATTCAGAAGGGATGAAACATGTTTACAATGCAAAACGTTTTTTTGGCAATGTAAATCCCTTAAATATCTAGAAATTGCAAATTGTTTGCCAATTGAATTGTTCGACAAGTCGCTATGTTGAGTACATTCATTACTAGCAGATCAGCTGATGTAATGGATCTATGTCAATATATGTTCTAGGATTCAAGGAATATACTATGGTTTATATACCGGGGTAATTTTATTTTCTTTAAAGTATTTTATTATCAAAAATACTAATATTTGAACTTATTTCTGTAGAAATGGCTCAACCCGACAATAACACTATAAGTTCTGCGTTCAAAACGTTTTTTGATCGTCCTGAACTTACTGGCCCAAACTTCAATGATTGGTACCGCTCACTAAGAATGTCTTAAGAATAGCTGGTACTATTGATATCTTGACCACTCATTATCCGGAGGATCTTGCTAAAGGAGATTCTAAAGTGCAAAGGCTAGAACACACTGCTAATTTTAAGAAGCACTCAGAGGTGGCTTGCTTAATGTTAGGGAAAATGGCTCCTCCATTTCAAAAGAAGTATGAGCTATTTTCGCCTAAGAATATGCTTGATGAGCTCAAGGCTATGTTTGAAAAGCCGCAAGCTGTGGAGATCTACGACTTAGTAGATGCTTTGCATAGCTGCAAGCAAACTCCTAGAAAGTCTGTTAGCGCACATTACATGGAGATGAGGGGTTATATGGAACAACTCATTGTACTAGGACAACCCTATGATCATAATATGACTATCAACTTGATCAATAGGTCCCTTAACAAGGACTTCAATGATTTTGTTAGAAACTATAATATGCATTGCACGGGGAAGACAGTTAATGATTTGCATGCAATGCTCATTGAATACGAAAAGGGCTTAAAGGACAAGGCATCTACCTCTACTCCTCCTGTACTAACCATACAAAAGGGTAGAGTAAGTAAGCCAAAACCGCAAGCGAACAAGAAGAAAGGAAAAGGAAAAGGTGATAAGGGAAAGCAAATTGCGACTTATTAGAAACCTAGGCAGAACTTTGTCAAGAAGAATCAATCTCAAAAGGATGAGACTTGTCACCATTGCAAGGCAAGTGGTCACTGGAAGAGGAATTGCCCTCTTTACCTCGAAGAGTTGCGAGAAATAAAGAAGAAGTCTGAGCAGAGCGTTGCAGCTTCAAGTACTTTCTTTATGATTGAATTATTTAATTTGACATACAAATTAAATTCCTGGGTATATGATACGGGATGCGGTATTAACTAATACGCTGCAGGGATTTAATCTGGAAAGGAAGTTATCCTATGGGGAACAATTTCTACAAGTGGGCAATGGCGCACAAGCATCGGTTGAAGCTATAGGGACATTTAATTTAGTTTTACATTCGGGTTTAGTACTGATTTTAAATGATTGTCATTATGCACCTACAATTGTTAGGGGTGTTATTTCCTTTTCTTGTTTGTTGAATTCTGGATTCGTTCACACTATTGATAATAATGGAATTTCTGTTTGGAAAGATGGTATTCTCTATTTTAATGCAATTTCTGTGAATGGTGTGTTTGAAATAGACATGCATGAAAATGAATCCAAGTATAATAATAATTCTGTTTTTAACATGAATAAGAAGAGAAAGTTTGACAAGAACTCTTCTTATCTTTGGAATTGTAGACTTGCCCATATTGGGAAGACTCGTATACAAAAGCCTCAACATGAAGGACTTTTGGAAAAGATCAATGATGAATCATTTGATAAATGTGAGTCTTGTATCTCTGGAAAGATGACCAAGAAACCTTTTAATAACAATATTGAAAGGGCTACTGATCTACTTGGTTTGATATACACTGATGTGTGTGGACCACTTAGACATGTGTCAAGGAAAGGTGCTAGCTACTTCTTAACATTTACATATGATTATAGCCGTTATGGTTATGTTTATTTACTTAAGCATAAACATGAGGTATTTGACACATTCAAAGTTTTTAAAGCAGAAGTAGAAGTGCAACTAGGAAAGAAGATTAAAGCTCTTCGTTCTGATAGAGGTGGTGAATATTTAAGTCAAGAGTTTATAGATTATCTAAGTGAGAATGGAATTGTTCAACATCTTACTTCTCCCTATACTCCACAACAAAATGGTGTATCCGAAAGGAGAAATTATATATTATTATATATGGTGCGATCTATGTTTAATCTTAAAACTTTACCATTATCCTTTTGGGATTATGCTTTAGAATATGCTATTCGTATTTTAAATATGATTCCCATAAAGAAGGTGAATAAGATACCATATGAACTATGGCATGGCAAAAATCTATATTCGTCTTATCTAAAGGTCTGGAGTTGCGAGGCGTATGTGAAACGTGACTCGGGCGACAAACTCCAACAACGATATGTGAAATTTATCTTTGTAGGATACCCTAAGGAAACTATGGGTTAATACTTTTATTATCCACCTGAGAACAAAGTAATTGTTGCTAGGTATGGAGACATCCTTGAAAGTGATCTTGTAAATCAAGAATTCAGTGAGAGAGATTATGATCTTGAAGAGAGTCATATAGATACATTACCTTCTGAAAACACTAGCAAAATAATTCCTGTAGAACCAGAAAGTCTGGCGGTTCCACCAGAATTAGTTCATCTGCGTAGATCTAAAGGATAAAAAAACACATATAGTAATATATGTCTTAATATAGAGGATGATGATGAAGTAGGGGATCTTCGAGAACCTGTTAATTATAAATCCGCCATGCTTGATCCTGAGAAGGATAAGTGGATGGTTGCTATGGATGAGGAAATGAAATCCTTGAAAGTTAATGATGTTTGGATTCTTGTAGATCCACTACCAAATGCTAAAGTAGTAAGGCATAAGTAGATATACAAGAAGAAAACCGACATGGATGGAAAAGTATAATCCTATAAAGCTCGTTTAGTAGCTAAAGGTTTTACTCAAACTTTTGGTGTAGACTACGAGGAGACATTTTCTCCTGTAGCAAACTTAAAAGCTATTAGGATTCTCATAGCTATAGAAGCATACTATGACTATGAGATATGGCAAATGGATATTAAAACTGCCTTCTTGAACGGTCGTTTAGATCAAGACATCTATATGCAACAACCGAAAGGGTATGTTGATCCTAAGAATCCAAAACACCTGTGTAAACTTCAAAGATCTATTTATGGTTTGAAGCAAGCATCACGTCAATAGAATAAACGATTTGATGAAGAAATAAAAAAGTTTGGATTTATTCAAAATCGTGATGAGCCATGTGTATATCGCAAAGCTAGTGGGAGTGATGTAGTATTTCTAGTCCTATATGTTGATGCCATATTAATCATGGGAAGTAACATTCCAAGACTTAGAGTTGTTAAGGATTATCTTGGTAAATGTTTTTCTATGAAGGACTTAGGAGAAGCTGCATACATTCTGGGAATTAAGATCTATCGAGATAGGAAAAGAAGGTTAATAGGTCTAAGTCAAGCTGCTTATATAGATAAGATATTGAAGAAGTATAATATGCATAATTCCAAGAAAGGTTTTCAACCTATGGAAGTTAAGCATAATCTAAGTCATGAGATGGATGCATCAACTCCTTAAGAGGAGGCATACATGCAGAGGGTGCCTTATGCTTCAGCTGTATGATCTATTATGTATGCTGTAAGATGCACAAGGCTTTATGTGGCGTTTGCTCAGAACTTGGTCAGTCGATACCAACAGAATCCAAGGAAGCTCCACTGGACTACTGTAAAACATATTTTAAAGTATTTGAGGAGTACGTAAGATATGTTTTTGGTATTTGGAGGGAAACCAGACACAGAACTAAATGTGACAGGTTTCTGTGATTCGTCCTGGAAATGTGATAAAGATGATACGAAGTCTTAGACGAGTTACATGTTTGTTATCAAGGAGGAGCAGTTGACTGGAAGAGCAATGCATGCTACTCAATCTGAGTACATGCCTGCTTCAGAAGCTGCAATAGAAGTTGTTTGGACTAGGAAGTTAATTGGGGATCTTGGAGAGATGCCTTTAATTAAAGAACCTATTGATATATATTGCGACAATTCTGCAGCAATAATATTCGCCAATGATTCTGGAGTCATGAATGACGCCATACACTTTAAGCGTAGACATGACTATGTCCGAGAACAAGTTGAAGCTCGTGAAATCAAATTAATAAAAGTTCACACAGATGATAACGTAGTTGATCCTTTTACTAAGGCTTTGCCTAGACCAAAGGTAGTTAAGCATGCCAAGGCTATTGGGTTGCAACTAGCTAGAGATTTCATGCAATAAATCTGTGATTAGTATTTGGATATAGGATGTTAAGACATTATTATTTAATAAAATAAAGATTGGGTTTCGTTTATTCTTATTACTTAATTTCTATCCTATTTTACATGTTTTAATCCATGAATAAATTGTTATGCTAAATGTCCGTTGTCGATTAATAATATGGGAATATTATTAAATTAAGACAAATCAAAATTGCGATAGAGTATACTTGAAAGTATATTGATCGATTTTGGATGATATTCGATGAATCGAATATTAAACTTATCCCAACTATATGATTTTAATTTGTGGATCTTTGTCATCAAGTAATAAAAAATAGTTATCCTTAGACCTGAGATACCAGAAAACTGTTTTGAATCTAGTGCATTTTTGTGGAATAATCTAACGCTAAACGTAACTGGTAGCTTTAAGGATTATTTTCAAAAGTGTTGCAAAATTTATTGGTTTTGCTTGTAGTCAATATGGGATTTATTTCCTCCAATTTCGTTTTGGAGTTTTAGTACAGTTGGGCCCCTCGTGGGATTAGTAAGATGTTTGTGTGGCCACACCCAAATTTGTTTTGGTAATCTTACTTAATCTGTGAACGAGAAACGGAATGGTTAATGAAAGGAATGACTGAGATCCATATTCTTATTAACATTGTATTAGAAATAAAAGGATAATACTAATGATGAATCATTAAAAAGTTTTATCCAGGATACCTTACTCGAGTTGTACTAGGGACATTGCTAGTGTAACTAGACGTTAGTCAATGTAATCACGATATTCGAAATATGTCCAAGTGGGAGCTGAAAGTTTATGGACTTATATTTAATAGTCGCGTGATAGGATCGAACTCGAGATTACGGGATTGCACTCAATACATAAAGAGTTAATTTATTTAATAAATATATTTATTATATTTATTAAATTAAACCGAGCTATAACTTTAACGACCGTTAAATAATTAAAAGTTAAGTATTAACTATCGTTGTGGAATTAAAAGGAAGAAGAATAGAAGGTTCCGGAACACCCCTAAGGGGTGTTTGGGCCGTCGGTTATGGAGGGGAAAAGGGAAGGAAAAACTTTTCTTATATTTTTTTCTTGAGCTACAAGGATTTAGGCCTATATAAACACTCCCTTACCCTCATAATTCAACACAACATAATCTCTCTTCTCTCCCTTTTCTTTTGGGTCGATCGCAACAAGAAACCACAAAGGGGTTTTGGTTGGTTTTCTTGTTCTTTCGGTTTAACTTATAATCTAGTCCTAGCCCCTCTCTAGGGTTGTTGGGTAGATTTTCCACAAGCGTAGAAGCTTGATTTACACGTGCTAGAATCACGGTTAGATCGTTGTATTACGTGTGTACAAGAACGTAATATAGTCTTACTTTAGACTATATCTTGGTGGTGTACGTTCTAAACCCTAATTGGTGAGTCGTTCTTTATCTTGGGGATTTGCTTTAGCGAAAAGGTATGTAACCCTATTTCGATTAATTATAATTGTGTTATTATGATCTTGTTAAATCGCTTCCGCTATTCTGTGCTTTGATCTCGTTTAGGGTTTTGTGTAATTGTTATGAAATATATAAACCTTCAACAACTAGGATAGGGAGAGAGAAAAAGAATGAGTCGTTGTCCAACGACTCTTTTTTTAAATTATTTTTATTTTTTAATTTAAATTTAATACTTTAATCCCTACAAATAGTACGCTACACTCACAACTTCTATACATCCAACTTAATCTTTCTTCCCAACCTAAAAATCATTTAAAAAATGAGTGACTCAAGCTTTTCCGATTCGTTGGATCTTGAAGGTATGGACGATTTAGAAATGATAATGCAGATTAACGAAGAAGATAAAGTTGAATTTG
This sequence comes from Glebionis coronaria, assembly GCA_025667525.1. Classification (NCBI taxonomy): domain Eukaryota; kingdom Viridiplantae; phylum Streptophyta; class Magnoliopsida; order Asterales; family Asteraceae; genus Glebionis; species Glebionis coronaria. The sequence goes on along the minus strand of CM046878.1, from coordinate 602,424,088 downwards.
CTCGAAGGCGTAGATACATCAATTGTGAACGTATATCGTTGAAGCACGTTTAATGACGGATTATTTCGGTCCGTACCTAAAATATTCGGCGGAGTATTTTTAGAAAGCGATATCACATGCACCGATAACTATTTTTAGAAATAGTTAAAGGTATTAAAAATTATATTCAAACTAGTATTCATCTACACATTCATTTTCAGTTTTTTACTATTCAATATGATTTTACCGGTTTGAAGAGTTTTAGTATCACTATGAAATGCATATCAGCCATACGTTAATTTGCGTACGGTATAAAACCAGATGCATTAGATGAATACTTGCAAATGGGGGAACACTGTGCATGTTGATGACGTATAGTCCCTACTCGGTCGATGAACCAAACCCACAAGTGCTACCAATATCTAATCCATGACGGATGGGTTAAAAGGCAGCGACTGAGTTACACCTAATTCGGGTTAGACGTGGTACATTCAACTTTTGTATCAATAGACACAATTGTCTAGATTATTTTATGATGTAGGTAATGGATTTTTTTAGCCCGAGTTTTTAAGAAAACATACATTAGTTGACATTCAGAACCTATATGTCGCACATAATAAAATTCATGGGTTTCTGAGGATGCTTGGTATTATTGATTGTATGCACTGGGAATGGTTAATTGTCCGAAAGCATGGCACGACCAATATGGAAGAGGTGATAAAAAATACCCAACCATAATACTAGAATCTGTTGCATCATACGATTTGTGGATTTGGCATGCATTTTTCGGGGTTGTAGATGCTAATAATGATATTACCATTCTGCATCATTCTCCTTTATTCGACGACCTTTTGGATGAAAACGAACCAGAGGCCCATATGTCGTAAACGGTCAAACATTTGATAGAGGGTATTACCTTTCGAACAGGATCTACCCACAGTGGTTGGCGTTTGTGAAATCATTCATTGTTGCACACGATGAAAAAACGCTTTGTTTAAACAACGCTAAGAAGGTGCCTAAAAAGACATTGAATGGGCATTTGGTGTCCTACAAGAAAGATGTCGTATTATTGCTCAACTGGCGCCTGCTTGGAACCTCAGCAAGTTACGTAGAATCATATACGTGCATCATATTGCATAACATGATTTCGAAAAATCAAGGGTATGTATGTGATATCCGAAGCAGGTGAAATTTACGTCTGTCCACAACAAAATATATTAAGGACATGGGTCGAGCGATGTGTCATCCGTCAGAGTAAACAAAAAGAACTTTGTGACAAACCAGCATATACAAGGCTTCAACGATGTCTTATTGAGCATGTACCGGAACATAATCAACACCAAAATAACTAGTTTATCTATTCTAATTTTTTTACTGTATTAGTCTTTCTATTTCCGTACTAGTTTAAATTCTGAATTGTATTTTTAGTTATGTATTTATAATTTTTATATTAATGAAATAAATTTTAATTTGTATGAAAATGAAAAAAAAAATTAGTGGTGGGGCTAATGTGGAGAGGAGGAGAGATGTCATGAGCGAGGAGATATTTTTATGATTTGTTTTGATGTGACATGACACTCATGTAATAACATTTAAGCCAAAGTGGAAAAAAGTTTCTCTTCATTACACTTTATGCTCTTATTCCACAGTGTTTTCATCACAGCTTTCTTTTTATTGTTTCTTCTATCATTATTCAAAATCACACTCGTTTTCATTTTTTGATTTTAATTACATAAATATTTTTGAAACTATTTTCATTGATAGTCCATAATTTAGAAAATAGAGACCATCAATGTAATAAAAACTATAAATTATTACACATGTGATCTTAGTTTTTTAACATAAAAATTATTGAGCAACTGATGTGAAATATAGGTAATAGGTGTCAATAATAAATCGAATATAAATTGTGAACGTGATTTTAGGTAAACCATGTGGGCGAATTATGTGATTTTTAATAAGCACATTTATTTCAAAATTGTTGTATAATAATAATCTTTAACTTGAAATAAAACTTTTATTGTTTTCATAACACGGTTATGTGGGCGAATTATGGGATTTGTTTCTGATGGTGGGTGTGATCTTCGGCCAGCAGATTTATTGCTACACAATTGGTCCCAGGTCAAAGATGCGTGTTTAGATGTTACAGGGGTTTCTCCGTTTGCAGGGGCGGGGTTGGATTCGTGGGTTCCTGGGAGTGCTTTGCAGTCGGCTATTTAGAAGAAGAAGAGGAAGTATTCTTCTATTTGTGCTGAGCATGGTTACTCGTTTATTCCATTCGCCTTCTCGACTTTTGGGGAGTTTGAGGAGGAGGCGATGGGTACTCTCTCGCGTCTTAAGCGGTTAGCTGGTTGTCATTCTAATGAAGCGAGGAGTGGTGGTTTTTTGATGTCTAGACTTAGTTTTTGAATTCAAAAAGGGGTGGGCGCGCAGCTTGTTTCGCGGCTCCCTTCCAATTTTGTGTGATTAATAAAATTAGAATTTAGATAAAAAAATAAAAATAATAATAATAATAATAATAATAATAATAATAATAATAATTTGTTTTGTGTGGGCGATCCACGTTCCTCTCGTTCCACCATATCCACCATTTTCACTTCATCCCATCCCCACGTTCCACCATATCCACCATTATCCCTTCATCTTTCTTTCATTGATTCTTTATTAACTGTTTTTTTAATTGTTTCTTCATCCCATCCCCACGTATTCAATTCCTTCTTTACTTTCTTTACTTTCATTGTTATCACGTTATCAGTTCCATCTCATCCCATCCCCACGTATTCAGTTCCATCTCATCCCATCCCCATCTTCATATTACGTTCATTCATACTGGTCTACCATTACCAGTTTTTTCACGAGATCAGTTCTTTTTTTTTTCTGGATTCTCACATATCCTTACCAGTTTTCTGCTGTAGGTTGTAGTTTTGGTTGTTGTCGGTTTTGGTTGTTGTTCGTGTGGTTGCTGTGGTTGTGGGTTTCATGTGGTTGTTGTGGCTGTGGGTTATCTGTTGTCGGTTGTGGTTTTGGTTGCTGTCGGTTTTGGTTGTTGTTTGTGTGGTTGCTGTGGTTGTGGGGTTTGCATATATGGTTCGGTAGTGATAGTTTGCATTGTTTGTTTGCGGCGATTGGTTGTTTGAGGCTGGTGGTGTTCGTTTTTGATTAGGTTAGGGTTGTAGTTTTGTTTGTGGCTAGAAGTTGTTTTGTTTGTTTGGCGGTTGGTGGGTGGCGACTTGTGGTGTTCGTTTTAGGTTAGGCTGTTTTGAGGCGATTGGTGGTGTTCGTTTTAAATTAGGTTTGGTGGTGTCATGACGGTTGTTCGGTTTCATTGCCCGTTTGTTGGTCTTAACGGGTGTCGTGATGGTAGTGGGAATGGGCTTACTAAGTCATCTTTGATTATTCATCTTCGTGATAAACATTTTAGCGGCGATGCACTTGATTGTACTAAGCATTCCATTCTATCCGATTTGATTGTTTATGAGAGGGCCGAGTTAACCTTCAAGAGTATGGGGATTTGGTTATGTGGTGTTTGTTTCACTACGCACACTTTTCGGTCTAAGTGTCGGCATGGTAAGGGGTCGGATTTTGTACCACCCCCTGATTGTGGTGATGGTATTGTTCAATTTGTTCTTTATGACCTCCCTAAGCCTCCCGTTCCTTCTTGTCCTTTGCATCTTGTTAGTGGTGATGATGTAGTACGCGACTCGCATTATGGTTTTGATTTGGGGGTTCTTGATAGCTTATTTTCAAAAGGATTGCGTACTGTTAAATCTATCCCTCCAAAGTGTCGCTTGGGTTTTTCTCGCGCCTTGAAAGGTGCAATTGACAGGGTGGTTAACAAGCCTGATGACATCTCTTATTGGGTTCCTTTGCTTGTTCTGCCTCTTTGTCTTCTTAAAACCTTTTGTCAGAGAAGTAATCTGGAGTGTAGGTCCGTTATCAAGAGGCAAAGACAAGAGGAGTATATTATTAATGCTATTCGTTCTTGGGAGACGTTGGATGGTAGTCTACAGCTTCTTAGTGAGTGTTTGGCTGAACCTTCCCCCGCTTTGCCTGATGTTCTTAGTGAGGATAGTGGGATGGTTGAGCAGAATATTAAGCAGTGTAGATGGAAGATTTCTGATGGGCATTATTCTGCGGCTGTGAGGGTTCTTTCCTCATCTGGTGTGGCTCCTTATAATGATATTACTCTTGAAGGCTTAAAGGATAAGCACCCTTTTATTAATGCTCCTTCTTTGCCAAATATACCTCTTGATCTTCATCACCTTGTTGTTTCTCGATCTGTGGTTCTTGACATGATCAAGACTTTTCCCCGTGGTACGTCTTGTGGGCGGGATGGGTTGCGGGCCCAGCACCTTATAGATTGTTTGAGTGGTTCCACGGTTGCTATTTCTGACGATTTAGTTTCTTCTATCACCCAAGTAGTGAACCTTTTTCTTGATGGGCGATGTCCCAAGGTGTTGGGTGAGTATATCGCCAGTGCTCCTCTCACTCCGCTGGTTATGCTTGGTGGTGGGATTCGTCACATTGCAGTAGGTACTGTCTGGAGACGGCTTGTTTCCAAGGTATGTGCTTATGAGGTTGTTTATTCTTTGGATGGGTACTTTGGTGATTTGCAGTTTGGGGTGGGGGTGTCGGGAGGGAGTGAGGCTATTCTTCATGCTGTGAATCGCTTACTTGAGAGGTATGGTGATGATGTTGGTTTGTCGATGTTACTAGTGGATTTTAAAAATGATTTCAATTTGGTAGATCGAGAGGTTATGTTGCGAGAGGTTCGTCTTCGTTGTCCCTCCATCTCGTCTTGGGTGGAGTTCTGTTATTCTAGCCAGGCGAGGTTGTATTATGGTGAGCATGTATTAAGGTCATGCCAGGGGGTACAACAGGGTGACCCTCTTGGTCCGTTACTCTTTGCTCTTGTTCTTCATCCACTGATATGTAAGATTCGAGACTCCTTCTCTCTTTCTTTACAGGCCTGTTATTTCGACGATGGTACTATTATTGGGGATACTTTGGTTGTGGGAAAAGTTTTGGAGTGTATCATGAAGGATGGCCCCGTGTATGGCTTGCATTTGAATGTTGACAAGACTGAAGTTTTTGGCCGACCGAGGATCCTCGCAGCAAGTTTGTTGGTGTGTTCCCAGATAATATTGCTCGACCTACGCGTGGTGTTAAGTTGCTTAGGGGGCCTGCGAGTGTAGACCTTGATTTTTGTAGTCAGCTTGTGTCGAAGCGTGTGGTTAAGACTATTGAGCTTATGGATGCCGTGGCCAAAATTAATGACCCTCAATGTGAGTTGCTGCTTCTTCGTTCTTGTACCGGTATTTCCAAGTTATATTTTGCTATGCGTACATGCTCACCCTGTGTGTTTATGTCTGCCCAAAGTTCTTTTGATATGGCGCTCCGTTCTTCTTTGGAGCGTATTGTTATTGCTTCTGGACCGGGATTTGGTGATTGGCAGTGGAGACTTGCTATGTTGCTCTTTTCCTTTGGGGGGTTGGGTGTTTATTCTGTGGGTGATGTTTTGCATTATGCTTTTCTTGCTTCTCGGTTACAGTCAGCTGACTTGCAGTCTAAGCTACTTCAACATACTGATATTAGATCTTATGGACTCCAGTTTGATGGTGCCTTACGTGTGTTTAACTCGGTTATGGCGATTGATTTTCTAAGTAATCCGAGTGGAGTCGCTGCCCCCAAACTCATGAAGAAAATGGCAGATATATATTTTGCTCGGGTTATTAAGAATGCAGAATCCACTTTCGCTTTATCTGCTAGATAGATCGCTTTATGGGCATCTCAGAGGGAGGATCATACTTCTGATTGGCTTAGGACAGTTCCTATCTCGGGGTTGGGTCAAACTATGAATGGGAGGACTTATCGATGTGTTTTGTGTTATCGCTTAGGTATTCCCTTGTTCTCAGTTTCGAAGCCCTGTTCTGCTTGTTCGAGAGTATTTGATGGGGATATATTTGGGGATCATGCGGTATCGTGTGCTGGTATCGTTGGGATTAAGCATCGTCACAATTTGGTACGTGATACTCTTGCTGATATATGCTATCGTTCAGGGATATCTGTCGGAAAGGAAGTTAATATTGGATTAGATGGAGGACTTGATAATGCCTTACGTCCGGCAGATATTTTGTTTTATTCTTGGGATGGAGGTAAAGATGTGTGTGTTGATCTGACTGGTTCTTCTCCTTTGACTCGTACGGGGATGCATGACTTTGTACCTGGCCGAGCTGTGATTGATGTTGCACAACGTAAATGATGCAAGTATTTTGCTAAGTGTGCAGCTCTCGGATATGGGTTTCTTACTTTCTCCTTTTCTTCTTTAGGTGAGTTACAGGAAGATGCAGTTGCGTTGCTGAAGCGGATCCAGAGATTTTCTAAGGCTCAAGACATTGGAGCACGTGTTGATGTACATATTTTCCATAGAATAGGTTTTGCTATTGCTAAAGGGGTGGGAGCGCAGATAGTATCTCGACTCCCATCCAATTTGTTGTAAATCCCTTTTTGTTTCTAATAAAGTGATGGTTTATAATGAAAAATAATAATAATAATAATAAAATTAAAAAAAAGATTTTCATAAAAAAATCTTTGTGTGAAAACAATAAAAGTTTGTGTAGCTTGAAGGTTGTTTGGTGAGAGCGCAGCTTGTTTCGCGTCTCCCTTCCAATTTTGTGTGATTATAAATAAAATATTTTCATAAAAAATAAAATAATAATAATAATAATAATAACTCAAACATTGAAAACCCAAAAAGTTTCTATCATGACCCGTGTGCAAGTTTGTAAATAGCGTGAAGCGCAGCGTAACGGCGTTGCCAACCTTCAAGCTACAGAAGCTATAGCGAAACTACGGCGTTTTTGAAGCGTTATATATCGTGGTACAAAAATTTTTTAACTTTATATTTAAATAGCGAGTTTACAAAAGACGATATACATAAGAAATTAAATTTCTTAATTAATAACTTACTCCTTACATGATACACAAAGGAGCAAGACTTTAATTCATATTTAAAACAAAATTGACTTGTAGTTACTCAAGAATTTATCCATATAATAAAATTACTAAGCCTAAGTCTAGTAAATAACTCAAAGCTAGTAAACAAGCCCAATTCTCGTAGATCTGCAAGAAGATTCAAAAAGAAGCGCCACGCTACGCGCTATAGCATGTTATATCACGCTTTATGCCACTTTTTAGCAAGCTACGCTTAGAGATGATGCCTTAGTCTGTTTCGTAACGTGGAGTCAGGCTATAGGGGGCTATTTAGAAGCATGGCAGTGTGGCAAAGTCAAAATTTATTATTATAGTGAGGTGGAGCTGATGAGTGATTAGCGGGTGCTCGGCCCCCCAAGTTACCCAATTAGTTCAGTTTGCAACTTACTTTCCAGACAACATTATGTGATGTTTTAGCCCCTGCAAATAATATATACGGTATACATGAATATGTAAAAAATGGTACTCTCTCCGTTTCAAACTTATAGTCCACATTACTATTTTTGTACAACTCAAATTAATTGTGCACTTCCAAAAATATATAAGGTGTTGAGAGTACAAGTCCATAACCAGAAGGACCATTAGTGTCAAGTTGGCACAGATCAAGGTTCATAGTTTTCACTAGAATGCTCAAGATCTAACCGGATGGACTAATAATGCATTTACAAGAAATTCATGGGTTGGAGTCAAACTTGGGAGTATATATGCTCCAACCTACCTGTTTTTCATCTCATCTTTCATTCGGTTATTCGATTTACTGTGTGAAAACAAGTGTGTGTTCTTGATCAACTGTTTTGATCATCTGTGAGTTCTGGGTGTGTTTTTTTTTCTTCTTGTAAACAAATATTGTAATCTTTCATTGATAAAGTGAGCCAAGGGGTGGTTGACTGGGTTCACTATTATTTCTGTGTTCTTGGTGATATTGAGTATTGATTCATTAGTTTTTACATGATATCAGAGCTAGGTTGCTTTGTATCATCTTTTAAATTGATTTTCTACAAATTAGGGTTTTCTAATTTTTTGATCTATTATCATAGATCGTAATCTGGGGGTGTTTCCTTATAATAATCTGGTGATTAATTGTTTTAATTGGACCACTTATAGGTTTAATTCGATTTTTTTTTCCTAAATTTAGGGTTTTGGTAAAATTAGGGGGTTTTGGTTCTTGAGTATCTTTGATACTTTGTTCTTGGTTTTCTGTGGTATAATTAGTGTTAATCACATAAACCTGGAAGAAACCCTAAAATCAGATTAGGGTTTCTTCAATTTGGTAAGTTTTGGATATATTGATATTGTTTTTTTGTGTTAACGCGCAGGTGTTTGTTTCCGCTGCTCTGATTGTTGTATATATTCTTGATCTATTGTTGGGTTCTTTGGATTGTCTTGATCCATTGTTCTTGCTTGGTTTGCTGTGGGTGCTACGTCATACCAATCACTCTCTCTCTTTTAGGTTGTTTTATAGTGTTTGTTTAGTGGGTGTTAGGTGACGAATGGATTAGGTAGATTGCTGGTGTTGATTGATCACAGGTTTTGTGTTAGTTGTTTGTAGAGGAGTTACAAGGGGTTGTGTTTGTTTCTTGGTGTTGTTACTTGTTTCTTGTTGTTCCTGGGTATAAAGACAGTCTATTATCTGTTCAAAAATTGTTTAAGGATAATAAAGTTAATGTGAATTTTGATGAGACTAAATGTATCATTCAATGTTTAACTCAAAAGGTCCTGATGGGGCCTGGTAGTGAAAAGGATGGGTTATACTTTCTTGATGAAGGTAGGTCTATATTAAATAAAAATGTTAGAAATTGTTATATGTCTAGTTCTATTTGACATAATAGGTTAGGACATCCAGTTGATCAAATATTGGATGTTCTTAGAAAAGACAATAATGATATAAAACTCCATGGTACTGAACCTTGTGATGTGTGTCATAAGGCCAAACAGACAAGGGAGTCTTTTTCTTTAAGTGATCATAAGACTAAACAACTTGGTGACATTGTTCATCTTGATGTTTGGGGACCATATAAAGTGACCAGTAGGGAAGGTTATAGGTTTTTTCTTACTGTAGTTGATGATTATACTGTTTGGGTGTTTTTGTTAAAAAATAAAAGTGAATTTTTTGATTGTGTTGAAAAATTCTTTAAGCTTCTTGATAATCAATTTAACAAAAAGGTTAAGGTTTTCAGAAGTGATAATGGGACTAAATTTGTTAATCATAAGTTTGCTAAATTTGTTAAAGATCATGGTATTATTCATCAAACTACATGTGCTTATACACCTCAACAGAATGGTGTGGTAGAGAGAAAACATAGGTATTTACTTAATACTTCTAGAGCCCTCATGTTTCAGGGGGAATACCTTTAACCATGTGGCCTGAATGTGTGCTAACTGCTACTTATTTGATTAACAGGTTACCTACTGTTGTGTTATCTGGTAAAAGTCCTTATGAAATGGTTTATACGTCTAAACCTAGTATTCTCCATTTTAAAGTGTTTGGTTGTTTATGCTTCTCTACTATGTTAAATGTTTCTGATAAGTTTGAGTCTAGGTCTGAAAAATGTGTTTTTATTCTTCTTGTAAACAAATATTGTAATCTTTCATTGATAAAGTGAGCCAAGGGGTGGTTGACTGTGTACACTATTATTTCTGTGTTTTTGGTGATATTGAGTATTGATTCATTAGTGTAACACCCCACTTGGATAAGTGGACTGTTACGTGTATTTATAGCGTGGCATCAAGCATAAGATAAATGTCCTAAAACATTAATTGACCATAAAGGAAATACCGGAATCAAACATCGGTAATCCAAACATAAGCTAAAAACATGAAAAGTAAATACTGAAGGAAATGAATAAACAATGTCCAAATAAGCAGAATAATTCAAGAAGTGCATAAAGTAAGAAGTCTGGATAGCTTCCATCCAAATGCACATGCTCTCAGAATCCTAAGAGTGTCCTGGTGTACCTGTTGTTAGAACATAGAAGGAACTATAGCTGAGGACAACGTCCAGTGAACGGATATAGAGCATGATAAGAAATACTAAAATGAAGTAGATGATAAAATACTGAATCGGTAAGACCGTTAAGTAAAGTTGCAGCGAAAACCTGTGTATAATCTGAAAAGTCTGATTTATAAATAATAAAGCTGAACTGTTATCGGTTAAATCTAAAAATATGTATTTACTATATTTTAATTGCCTAGAGCTTATATAGGTCATGTGTTGTAACAACTGTTGTATGAATAACTGGAGGGGTGACCTCGTCATGCTGTAGAGGGGTGACCTCTAAATAATGTGCTGGGTGGAGGGATCAACTCCAATGTGAAGGATGTAGAGCACACACCACATTCACCTGATAATTGTAAACTGATAGCCTAGGATGCATCCATATGCCCCACTGATAATACTGATAAATGGCCAAGTTGAAATAAATGGGACGCTGCGAGAATTCACTCCCTCGCAGAGGAGTCATGACACCGGTGCCTCTAGTGCCATGGTTACTGTACCTCCGTAACTAGTACATAAACTGGTCATGCTTGTATATAATGCCCAAACAATTTATTTAGTTATTAAATGATTACTAATAAGCTTAAAACATATTCTGGGGAAAACATTTGGCTGCAGACGGGGAAAACCTAATCATGAATAGAAGGAAGTCCTTACTGAAGGATGGAAAATCCGTACCTTGTGTCCAGTAACTGACTGAAGATGAAAAGACGAAATCCTACTCTGACCTCACGTGAGCTACATGATAAAGGGCATATAAGTTACTAGTTCGTTGTTTTAAGTTACTTGTTAATAACTTGTTTTACTTGTTCATGCTTATTTACCGGCCCGATGATCTACATAAATTTATAGACTACATATTAGTAACGAGCTAATTAGTTAACAGTTTAGTCTTGCATTTTTGAATCATTTTTTTGTGCTACGAGTATATTATATCCATTTATTTAACTAACTGACCTTGAATCAATGTATATGAAAATATAATAATGTAACATTTCATGACTATTAACATGAATAGCTCAGTACTAGCTTACCGATATATTTGCTTCACATAGGATGTAAGATGTTTAATCAACCTCCAAATCATCAAGTTTTAAAACAACTTTTAGTATTATGTCATGTTGATAATAGTCATAGTATAGGAGCGATTATATTATAGATCACACGTCCCTTCGCAATAATATAATAATATTATTGAACCTCGATTTCGAATTGATCTTCATTACTTGTTTTAAATCATGGTTACATTTCATAATATTAATCAATACATACCAAACTATTAGCTTTCAAAAGTACGATAGTTACATGACAGAAGATGGTGGTTAAAGTGTATTCACACTACTTTGGTTACATATGCATCATATCATCATAGCAGGTAAAGTTTACTTGACATACTACTTATGATCGAAGTTTATTAACATGTACTAGATGAGGTTCGAAAATATACCTTTAAAGTTAGAAACAAAGGTGGATGGAACAATACTAAAACGAACTCTAAGACGAACCCGGACATAAACAATCACACGTATCATACAGGGAGGTCCGATCAAAAGCAAACATGAGTACGGAAACCAAATCGATCACGCATGTCAAGATTCAATGTAAGCCGAGTAATGACCAAACAAAAATCGAACCTCTTGAGCATGAACCGACAGTTTACCAGGTTACGAACACAATAACAACAACATGAATTCGACCACAAAAAATCATAGTTTGGGTAGTGGTTGATGTGAATCAAGAGCATGGGCCTGTCTCTCCCTCACTATCGTTGTATTCTATCAATTCAATTTGTGTTATCATCCATTTTGTGACCAAATGAGGTGATGGTTTATAAAATAGTCATAGGCAATTGACGTTACTTTAGACCCGGTAATATCTCTAACTATTTCCCTTTCCATCTTATTAGTTTCTATCTATATTCAAGTGATAATAACTATCGAGCGCAGTTATCGAATGACTTGAGGTTGTCATTGACTATATGATATTGATGTGTAATCTCCAGTTATCTATTAATATTACTAATATCAATTTCGTAATCCATGCAAATATTCTCATAGCATTAGACACCATATTAATTTAAAGTTTAAATATAACTCATGAAATTGTAGGTGCCGAAAATTAAGACCATATACTTGCTAAGAGTCCTTTTATTAAATCAAATGATATCTTGTCTTATCTTCTATACGTAATACTTGTCGTGAATAAATTAGATAATTAAATTTTTAAATTCATGGTATTTTTAAGCGGGTTTTACAACTCTTTCCCTCTAAAAAAAATAATTCGTCTTCGAATTAAGGATGCGATTATGCTACGGTTTTACAATTCTCCCTAAAAAGGAAATTCGTCCTCGAATTAAAACTAATTTAAGCTGATGAGGTTTATATAAGTTGAAAGACACATAGACTGAAAGGACATGAAAGCTGAAAGACATAAAAGCTGAAAGACCATTCATCCTTGATTATAGAACATGATGCCGCTAAAAGGGTAATAAACGTGACATGACTATAGTGAACATGGAACATGACATGGCTGAAAGAACTTAACTGGATTTATTAAAGGAAAATGGATGAGAGGTCCGGATGGACTCCTCCGTTTCGAGTGGTCTCCTGCTCGAAACGATTCCTTCATGGTCTAAACACAATGAAACTCTTGGTCCTGATGACCCTGTCCTGATGATGCTGAATAGTTTCTGGTTCCATACTTAAGATGGATTTACTAAATCTGATAGAATGAATAAGTTATATCATGTAGGATACATGAAACGATACGTACAAATATCCTGAAACGATATCTCTGAGCAAGCTGCTGAAACATATAGGGACGAACTATGTGAACAATTGAGAACGTGCTACGTGATCAATTTGAACGTGGTTCATGATTATATGAGGAAGGCTGAGCATGGAATATATCATGAATGAGATACGTGAAACATACTATGAACGTGATACTAGAACATGTGATAAACGTATGCTGACTGAGGAGGGAATGCCAAACAATATGGCCTGAGATGTGAAACGTCTGCCTGGTTATGGAAAAGTTGTGCTAAACCTGAGTCTGGTTCCTTAAACTTCCTGTAACCGTATTCGGTAACAAGCTGGGAAATATGTTTCGCGAGATGGAACACGAACCTGAGCGTGAAAAATGTCTTGAATGTGAGCGTGAACTTAAATTCTGAGATTGCACAAAACATGAACTAAAACGCATCATAATGTGAACGTGAGACATAAACGTGAAAGTGAACGTAAACGTGAACGTGAATGTGAACGTACACGTGATCGTGAGCATGAACGTGAGCATGATTCGCGAACGCTAATTTCTATCTGACAAGATTGTTGATGGAATACCTTGGAATCATACGATCTATTGCTGAATTTCTGCAGACCAGTTACTGTGTAATCCTTTCGGATGAAAGAAAACGTGTAGGTTGGTAAACTGGTCGAGAATGGCTTAGATAGTATCATACTTCTTATGAGTTTGTGGTAACTGATAACAACTTCAGGAAATCATGTCTCACTTCTATTCAGAATTTTTAAATGGTTGTAATGACTCACTTAGCATGACGGCGTTCTATCTTGAACCTATAGTATGTCAGGCATCTATATATGAACATATCTGCATCAATTATGTTATAATGCTTCTATCAAAATTCTGCCTGGGATTATGTTACGTTCTGGTGGAATCTAGGTGAATAGTCATGAAAGAATTTGAGTCTGGGTAAAATAGATCTCTCCTAGCGTAGGATCTTATAGAATGCAACATTTTAGTGTAGGTCCTCTCCTTTATGTGTAAGCTTAGTCATGTAAAGTTAATTGTGATAACTGTGAGCAATTTCTGCGGTAGCAGTCAACTGTGTTCTAGAAAATTTCATACTTCAGTCACAGACGTCGGTCTTGACCATCTGGTGATGGCCTTCACCTTTGAAGGATTTCTGAAATTCTTTCTGCTGAAATAACGTGGCCCAGAGATGCCACCTTGTTCAACTGGAATTCACGTCTGGAAAGCTGCGTATATAATTTTCTACTATCGGAGAATCTGCGTGATCGTGAGGAGATGATTCTCGTGTTCTCCTCTAGAATTTAGCAGACCAGAATGTTATCACTGATTATACGGATGATTTGTCTGAGAATTCATGGAAAATTTTATTCATCAATTCCATAATATAGCTAAAGCATTTGGGAGCTCAGAAGAAAAATCAAAATTTTAGAGAGACTATAACATGTGCAACAGCAGTCTTAAAACATTATGTTCTTTCTCTCACCACTAATGGTGGTATGATCGTGAATTGTTCTAAAGAAATGTTTAAGACATCGTATCACATCAGGTAATCTTCTATAAGTGGAATGAATATCGATTAAGAATGGTGATCTGGTAAGTTTTCCGGTGGTCGATACATGATCTCATGTTACCGGCCTTCTTCCTGATAGACGGAGACGGTGCACTTCCTGGTGGTGCACTAGGGTGGATAAAGCCTCGTGCCGGTAATTCTTGTAGAAAATGCTGCAACTCTTTTAACTCAGCTGCAGCCCTGAAATAAGAGTTCTGAAAATAGATTCTGTCCTTGAGACAAGCTCGATGTTAAAGTCTGTCTCGTGGTTAGGAAGGAATTTCTGGAAAACCTTTTGGAATGACCTCTGGAAACGTTGGGAAATTCTACTGAGCATGAACTTAAAGAATTTCAGAAGTGAATTTATATCTGGTAGCTAAAAGTCTTCGTAGCCGTGGACTGATAAGTCACGCGCTTGTAAGGCAGAAACAATTTGTACTGAGTTTTCTAGCAGAAATATAATGAATAAATTTGGAATTTAGTAAGACAAATCTCGTCGTTAACTGAAAAGAAAACCTTAATAATTATGGGTGATACTGTGGAGTCTTTTCTGGCTGAGCGGTAAGTAATACATGATTTAAGATAAAGCTGACATAGGAATACATGAAGTAAACGTAGCGACTTTCACTGAATGTGTTCGTCTGTAACCTCACTGAATGGATACTGCGTGTCTAACCTGAATAATACACTAGTAGTGGCGACTGGATTTTAAATGGTATGATTTATGTGTGGCATGACACAGCGGGTATACCCCCTTGGAGGGTACCCTGAATTTCTGAGGGCCTGGTTTAGAAAACATACTGAGTTATGAGTTCTGACTCGTACTTTGAGAAGATATTCGTATGACGTGTACCATGACTGGTGTCCTGACAAGTGTCTTTCGAAATGATACTTGAGACCTGTGTCTTGACTGTTGTCTGGACATGTATTTTAATGGGCGAGTCTGAATAATGTTAAGAATTTCTAGTAACTGTTATGGTTGGCGGACCATTTAGGCTGCTGACCTCTGTATTTCTGGTCACGTCCGTTCTGGAGTTCCTATGGCTACTGACTGATAAATATAAGCACGGTGGTTGTCATTACCACTTTGTCTGTCAGTTTCATGACGATCATTGTTACGACCGGGATTCCTGTAACTATTCTGCTGAGTGGCCGGCTGGGTACCGGTTCCCACTCTTTTGAATGAAGGTTTGCTGAGTGAAGTGTGACATCTAGCTGAGAGAGTAAAAGCATGGAATAGAATGGTAGTGTCTGATGGTTGAAGTTTATTCTAGTTAGAAATTATTAATTTATAGTTTCGTCTTTATTCTATAGAGTCTTCATGGTATAAACAGCGTCATCATCTTGAGAAATCTCCAAAGTATCAGCAGCATCAGCATTTGTGAGGTCTTCAGAGTGTTGGCAGCATCAGTATCTTGTGAAATCTTCAACTCACGAGCAGCATCAGCATCTGGTAGAATATCGACAAGTGGAAACGCCTGAGATGATTGAGGATCGGTTAACAATATCCATGGAGTAGGGTACATGGTGTACACCTGGACTACTGTACATAAAGTACAGAATGAATACTGCACATGGAGCATATCTGAGGCACTGTACGTGGAGTACACATGAAATACTGTACATGAAGTATAACTGAGACACTGTACATGTGGTACATGTGGAATACTGTACATGGCACTGGTGGAAATTTTATGGGATGATCGATACTAGTGTCACTTGTCTGACATGATCAAAAAAATATAAATTTAGATAGTAAACTGAACTGAAATGAGTAATATGATAGCCTGGCAATTCCTGCGTAGACTTAATATTGGTTGTATAGTGGTTCACGAATATGATTAAACGGAATTTTAACAATGGTTAGCATGAAGACATGACTGATGAAGACCAAACATGATTTATTATGAAAACATGGTTTTACTGTAACCCTTTTGTATCATCACCTTGCTGCAAACGTAATTTAAGGAGGCATAAACTTGATCAGCATGAAAACAACATCCACATGAGGGTATGAAAACTTGATTGTTACAAAGAACATAAAAGTATAATCAACTGAAGTTTAACATCAACTGATGTGGATGGCTATGGTTCAATCCACAGAATTTAAAGAAGAAAACATGTGACAAAGCATGGGCGATTCTGGTTCGATCCATACCTATCAAAATTTCATGAGAACAGTCATGTATAGAAATTTACAATCTGGGACTAAATATGGTTGGCTGTAGTTCAAACCATACTTGTCAAAATTTCATGAAATGTCATGATATGACAAAGGTGAATAACTAAGGATCGGTTCACAAAACAACATTCGACTGAAAATCATGAAATAGTGAATGTTTATGGCTGGTTCACCAAGTAATATTTGACTGAAAAGATGAATCTGTCATGAGTAAGGATGAACGCATATGGGTCGGTTCACCAATACAAAATCTAAACGGGCAAGGGTGAACGCCTATGGGTCGGTTCACCAAAACAAAATTCACAAAAAAGCACATGCGACTAAATATGGTCAGTCTTGTACCAACCTTTTACTTAGTAAAAAACTTTAAGAAAACTGACTGGTAAATAAAGAAAACTGACTGATAAATGCATGAGAAACATGAAAGACAACAACGCCAAAATCTGGGAAGTTCCTGGTGACTACCCACTAGTCACAGGTCAAGTTTTAGAGCCTACAGGACGAACCTTGCGCTCTGATACCATAATTGTAACACCCCACTTGGATAACTGGACCGTTACGTGTATTTATGGCGTGTCATCAAGCATAAGGTAAATGTCCTAAAAGATTAACTGACCATAAAGGAAATACCGGAATCAAACATCGGTAATCCAAACATAAGCTCAAAACATGAAAAATAAATACTAAAGGAAAGGACTAAACAATGTCCAAACAAGCAGAATAATGTAATAAGTGCATAAATTAATAAGTCTGGATAGCTTCCATCCAAATGCATATGCTCTCAGAATCCTAAGAGTGTCCTGGTGTACCTGCTGTTAGAACATAGAAGGAACTACGGCTGAGGATAACGTCCAGTGAACGGATATAGAGCATGATAAGAAATACTAAAATGAAGTAGATGATAAAATACTGAATCTGTAAGACTGATAAGTAAAGTTGCAGCGAAAACCAGTGTATAATCTGAAAAGTCTGATTTATAAATAATAAAGCTGAACTATTATCGGTTAAATCTGAAAACATGTATTTACTGTATTTTAATTGCCCAAAGCTTATATAGGTCATGTGCTGTAACAACTATTTTATGAATAACTGGAGGGGTGACCTCGTCATGCTGTAGAGGGGTGACCTCTAAATAATGTGATGGGTAGAGGGATCAACTCCAATGTGAAGGATGTAGAGCACACACCACATGCACCTGATAACTGTAAACTGATAGCCTAGGATGCATCCATACGACCCACTGATAATACTGATAAAATGGCCAAGCTGAAATAAATGGGACGATACGAGAATTCACTCCCTCGCAGAGGAGTCATGACACCGGTGCCTCTAGTGTCATGGTTACGGTACCTCCGTAACTAGTACATAAACTGGTCATGTTTGTATATAATGCTAAGGCAATTTATTTAGTTATTAAATGATTACTGAAGCTTAAAACATATACTGGGGAAAACATTTGGCTGCAGACGGGGAAAACCTAATCATGCATAGAAAGAAGTCCTTGCTGAAGGACGGAAAATTCGTACCTTGTGTCAAGTAACTGACTGAAGATGAAAAGACGGAATCCTACTCCGACCTCATGTGACCTACATGATAAAGGGCATATAAGTTACTAGTTAGTTGTTTTAAGTTACTTGTTCATAACTTGTTTTACTTGTTCATGCTTATTTACCGGCCCGATGATCCACATAAATTTATAGACTACATATTAGTAACAAGCTAATTAGTTAACAGTTTAGTCTTGCATTTTTTAATCATTTTTTTTGTGCTACGAGTGTATTATATCCATTTATTTAACTAACTGACCTTGAATCAATGTATATGAAAATATAATAATGTAACATAATAAGTGTGAAAACACTTATCCTTTTACCACTTAATTACAATAATAAACAGGCCAAAACATGTATTTTATGTCGTAAATGTCCGAATTATGCGTGGTTTGTGTTTTTGTTGTGATTTAGGATCAAAATGTGAAAAGGGAGGAAAACACGGGCTTTCACGGGCTTTTATCGAAGAAAAAGACAAAAGACGAAGTCAAAAGATCAAGAGTGCTAAAAGAACGGAAGTCCAAGGCCAATTCTGAAGATTTATCAAAGAAAAAGTCTAAAGACGAAAGTTTAATAAAAGCCGAAGAACTCAAGTCTAAATTAATGAATAAATTACAAGACGAGTTTATTAATCCCGAGACAAAGTCGAAAAAAGTCAAAGAATTAAGAAGACGAAAAGACGTGAAGAAGAAGAATAACCAACACATGCTTAGTCTTTCCTAATCACTATAAATAGACTCCTAATGTGTCATTAGGAGTTGTTAGCTAATTTGACACATTAGTCTTTCCACCTTAATTTCATGTCATTTTAATTAATTGTCAATTTAAATACTTGTCTTGCACTTTAATTCCTTTAATTCCAAGTAAGTGTTTTTAATTTTGTTGTTTAATCTTTTCGTTAATCAAGTTTTATTTTAATCGCTCATTCTATCTTTCTTATTTTTGTTAATCTTTGTGCTTATTATCTTATTGTCATACTTGTTTGATTACTTGTTATGTTTTTTATGATTATCATTGTGTTAGCTTATTGATTTGATAGCTTATTGTGTTTTTCTTAAATTTGATTAAGTGCTTTTTAGTTAAATTTTATAAAAGGTTGATTTTTAATATTTTTATCATTTAGTTTTCTTAAAAGTTTTTAGATTTTGGCTTAATAGCTTTTTCTTAAAAGTGTTTTGGTTAAGTTTTAGATAAGTGCTTATTTGTGTTTAGCTTAATTCTAGTCTCTAGCTTATTTGAATTTAGTTCTAACCGGGTTTCGGTAAAACCATCTTTTTCCGGATAAGGGTTCGAACCTTATTCCGGATAAGCTTCCAAAGTATAATCCGGATAAAGCGGCTTAAGTTATTCCGGATATGGATCATCAGCATATTCCGGATAAGGGTAGAAAGTGTTTTTCCGGATAAGGCAAAGTTTGGGATTCCGGATAAGTGTCCGGAATTTATTCCAGATAGTGACCATTTTGAGGGAATTCCGGATAAGCATCTTGATATTATTCCGGATAAGTTATCACTTGCTTATTCCGGATAAGCAGAAGAAGAAGGGTTGATTATCCCGGATAACGCTCAGCAAATTTATTCCGGATAAGCCTCGGAACGAACATTCCGGATAAGTACTTGATCTTATTATTCCGGATAAGGATCCAGACTTTCATTCCGGATAAGCATTCTTAGTGTTTATTCCGGATAGAGGTTAGAACAATATTCCGGATAAGCAGATTCGACAATTATTACGGATAAGCATTCTTAGTGTTTATTCCGGATAGAGGTTAGAACAATATTCCGGATAAGGAGCAGATTCAGATTGCGGATAAAGGTGACAACTTTATTCCGGGTAAGCAGTACTTTGTGGGGTACGCCGAATAGTGACAGTAATTGGGCTCCGACTCAGGTTTTGTTTATCCTCTGTTTCATTCTCAAGCATTTAATTTTCTCGCCAATTTTCTTTAAGTATTATTTTAGCTGTTTAGTTTTATTTTAATTTTCAAGCTTACATTTTTA
This sequence comes from Glebionis coronaria, assembly GCA_025667525.1. Lineage (NCBI taxonomy): Eukaryota > Viridiplantae > Streptophyta > Magnoliopsida > Asterales > Asteraceae > Glebionis > Glebionis coronaria. Next base: position 602,404,065 of record CM046878.1, on the reverse strand, counting down.
TTACATCGTCAATTTAATTTTCGTCAAGCTTAAATTTTAAGTCATTAAATTAATTTACTTTTAAAAGTTTTAATATTGAACCATTTACTTTTAATCAGTCTTAGATTTAATTAACCGCCATTTACTTTAAAGTTTCGCACTTTTAATTTTCAAACAACGACAAATATTTTTCTTAACCAGAGTCAATTGAGTCGCACTTAAACCAGTAATCAATTCGATTAGACATACGACAAAGAACTTTTTAACTGAGAAAAATCGAGTTATTAAATGGCGCCGTTGCCGGCTCTTTTCGTTAAGATTAACGGTTTTCTGTGAGAGACGCGTTGCTTTTTGGGATCCGTTCATTCGTGAGCGTTATTTTTCTTGCTTAAAAATTGTTAAAAATCCATAAAAAATTAAAAATTTTCAAAAAAATCCAAAAAGATTTTATTTTTATTTTCATAGTGTATATATATTGTCTATTGCTTTGGTATCTTTTTCTTTTGCTTTTGCAGGTGTATGCGTACTAGATCTTCAACTTATCCAGAGTCCGAGACTCGTGAAGATTTAGCTATGACAGGTGTGAACAACAACAATAATCCACCGCACCTCAACAATAACAACAACAATGTTCGACCACCCGATCTTCGGACAATGGAGGAGCTTTTCAACCCACAATGTTTGGACGAGGAGGACCGATTGCGCCGATGCAAATCACGACTCTGGAGTTTTCGTTGAAGCATCACATGATCCAACAAGTGCAAACTAATCCATTCCGCGGAATACCGGATGATTATGTCAACAAGCACCTCGACAAATTCATTACTATTACTCAAAGCATGAAGTTGCCCGGTGTTACTATGGATGTCCTTCGCCTACAGCTCTTTCCACATACTTTATCCCACCACACTGAAAAATGGTTTGATCGTCTCCCGAAGAATTCCATTCATACTTGGGACGACATGACTCAACGATTTTTGTCGCGCTACTTTCCACCATCCATGGTCACGAGCCTTCGAAATCAAATCAGCGGTTTCATGCAAGAACCCGATGAATCTCTCTTTGATGCTTGGGAAAGATATAATGTTTTGATCGATCGATGTCCAAACCACAACATGCTCCCCGTTACCTTAATTGATACTTTCTACAACGGTTTGACTTTTCGTGATCGTGATACGATTAATGCAGCCGCCGGTGGCACATTTATGAAAAGAAGACCCGAGGAGTGTAGAGAGCTTATTGAGAACATGACTACTCATCACAAAAATTGGGATTCCTCCGCTTCTTCAAGGAACAACCCGAGAGTCAATGTTTCTTCTACTTCAGCAAACCCCAACTTGACCGAATTCACCCGCATGATGGCCGAAATGAACAAAAATATCTTGCTCATCGCTACAAACCAACAACAACAAGTTAAAGCTGTAGAAATTTCTTGTGAGACATGCGGCGGTCCTCACTCATACACTGATTGTCCTTCTACTCAAGGCAATCCGAAAAACGTGTATGCGGCTTATGGTAACTATTCACTGGAAAATTACCAAGCCCGACCTCAAGGGGATCGAAATTTGTTAAGTTACCGGTCGAACAACTATCTTTCACCCGGTTTTTCTCCTCAAAACCACAACCCCAACAACAATTACAATAGAAGCAACCAAATCCCACCTCGAGCTTCTAATCCTTATCACCCATCCGCTCAACAAACCCCACCCATCAATCAAGATGTTGAAGCTTTAATGAGAACCCAAGGAGAGCAAATTAAGAATCTGCAAAGCCAAATTATCAATTTGAAAGGGGATATCACTAAGCAAGGTAATGACATTATATCCGAGCTTCGACATGATATACAAACCTCTTTCATCACTCAAATAAATGATTTGAAGAATATGCTGGCTAGTTTCTTACCAACCACTCAACCCTCTACTTCGGGCTCTCTACCTTCAAACACCGTCACGAACCCAAGAGCGAATGTGAGTGCTATTACTACACGCAGTGGAGCAACCGTAGTAGGACCACCTATCCCTCCCTAAGTTACTCCATCTACACCTCCTCCACCACCATTTATCCCTCCTACTCCCACGCCTAGTATTAGTTCTCCATTACCGTCTCCACCTCTTACTGATGTACCCAAGAAGAACCCTTCACCAACCCCACCTTCCACCTATAAACCCAACATCCCATACCCTTCTCGCTTGGACAAGCCTAACTTGCTAACTAAGGATGACATTCAAGTGTCTAACTATTTGAAGATGATCTCTCAAATGAATTTCAACATTAGCCTTGTTGAAGCACTTGTCCACATGCCGAAATTCGTCAAAGCATTCAAGGAATTGCTTAATAAGAAGGAAAAGCTGGCTGAGCTTGTCAACACACGCTTAAATGAAAATTGTTCTGCAGTTATTCTTAAAGAACTTCCGGAAAAACTTGGAGATCCCGGTCGTTTTGTGTTGCCTTGCATTTTTAACAAAACCGAAGAATTTACTGCCTTAGCTGATCTCGGGGCAAGTATTAATTTGATGCCTTTAAGTGTTTGGACAGCACTATCATTACCCGACCTTACACCAACGAAGATGACTCTCGAGCTTGCAAATCGCACTCTCGCTTACCCCGTTGGTATTTCCGAAGATGTGTTCATTAAAGTTGGCACCTTCACTTTTCCGGTCGACTTTGTTGTTGTTGACTATGAAATGGACCCTCATATTCCTTTAATACTTGGTCGGCCATTCTTGAGAACCGGAAAAGCTTTAGTTGATGTTGCCGAAGGTGAGTTAGTTTTAAGGGTCGGGAATGAACAACAAGTGTTCAAAATAGGGAAGATCACAAACAAATCCTATGGAAGAGAATCCGCGAATATGATTAATGTGCTTGATGATTTTGTCGTCTACAACAATCCTCTGTTCGATTCTTGCTATGATAATCCACTGTTCCAAGATGATGTGGATGATTCTCTATCCAATTCCGATCCTCCACCAATTTATGATTCTCCACCGATCTATGATGCTTATGATGATGATTCTAGCTCCGATAGGGATGATTATGATGATTTTACTTCTGAGTATCTAGACATGCCCACTTATGATGATTTTAATAAGGCGGATACTCTCTCGAGTGATTCTTTACATGATGAAGATCCTCCGGTAACCATGCTTAATCCTACTTTGGATGACTACTCATTTGAGCAAGACTTTGCTACTTTTCTCAACACATACTTCCCAAATGAGAGTGATGCTCCTCCTTTGGACTTTGATGATTATGGTCTTTATCCTACTTTGGATATGAAGAAACCCGCTTCAAAGGAGAAAAATCCGGCCGACACCGATATCCGCAGCACTTATGTCTTGACACCTCTATATCCACCTTATGAGGATGAGATTGCGAGATTTATGATCGGATCTTCTTCAAGATCTGCTGAGCCTGAGTGTTATTTTCCCCTAAGGGAAAAGGTGTTCGACCCCGGCATTGCACTTTTTAAGCCATCTTAGTATCCATCTGATGAAATAAAAGGAAAAATCTTTGGAACTTATGAAGATATGCTTGCACCTCACCCTTGCTATCACCGTGCTCAACAACTGCTTAAGGGAACCTTGCCTACTCTTCTTTGGCTTGCCTTGTTCACCTTAATCTTGTGTTACTTGATGGACGAAAACCATGTATTTGATCCCGGTGGATGTTTTTCAAGCTTCTTCCTATGCTAATCAAGGTCGAGTCAGGCTCACGACTCGGTTAACAAAAACAAGCGCTTTTTTGGAGGCAACCCAATTATCTATCCTTTTTCTCTGTTTTCATAATAAGTGTAGGGGAGACCCTAGTATGTGTTTGTTGTCTTCTCTCTAATCATGTGCAGGGATTCGAGCTTTCAAGATCCATTCTTGATGCCTTTTGACAACCCGTGATTCCGTGTACCCATCTTCCCGGTTTTATCCTAAACTCTTTTGTTTCATTATTTTATCATTTATGATTGAAATAGGAATCACTTTAGTTGTCCTTTCCTTAGCAATATTTAAACAAAGTGCACAATGTCCAAAGTGTAGGGGAGTTTACTTCCACATGCTTAAACATTGAGGAAAATGTTTATATTAAGTGTAGGGGGACTTCTATCGAAGTTAAGTGGCCTTTTCCTTGTATTTGTCCTCATTTTAACCGGAAAATTGATTTTCGACGTTTTTCAAAATTTTTGAATTAGTTTTTCCCTTGTTATAGTTATTTTCTTTCTTTGCTAGAATAAATTTTAATAAAGTGGTTTTAATTTTTAAACGTTGTGAATCTTTTGACTCAACCCGAGTTTACTTATCTAAGTTTTTTCTAGCTAGTATCCTTAACGTGTTTAAGTCAAGTTTTGCTAGGCTTTTATATAGGGAACTTTAAAACGCGAAAGTCTTAAATCTCACGGGTTAAGAACAAGAACTTTTCGCAAGTTCCTATAATTGATCCTAGAGAGTCGTTTATCAAAGGAACTTTAAAATGCGAATTCTATACTTGAATGAGTCTAAGAAGTTGCAAGATCCTATAGACGACTCGAAAACCCAAAACTTTGATTTAATAGGCTAAGCATCCACGAGTCTCATTCCTTGAGATTTTAAATTGTAGAGAACGAGAGATGATAGAGTTAATTATAAGTTTGGTATTCTTTCGTGAATTTATGTGAGTTGATTATAAGCCTATTCTCCCATCGCTTGTTAATAAATTTAATTGCAATAAATAAGGTTGTACGATTTGAAAAGTTACTTAGCTTCTAGCCCAAGATCGTTTAAAAGTTGCTCGGTATTGATTAGAGTTCATAGCCAAGGCATAACTTATTGAAGCGGGATGCGAAGATTGGCGAGTCCAAAAAGGCCCTAACAAGGCATGAGGGCTACATTTTGTTGCTAAAGATCCAAAAGTGATGTGAAGAATCATTTATCAAAAATCAATATGAAGGATCGAGACACACGATGAAAAGCAAAAACTCCCCAAAAGATCATGGAGAAGTCTATCCAAAAAGGCCCTAACAAGGTATGAGGATAAATAGATCCAAGTCCTAAAAGGAGGCGGATCGTTGTATATCAAAGTCCAAAATAAAGATTGGAGAAAAATGAAGAAGTCGTGGTCCAAAGTATGAAGAATCTCTCAAAACTTCAAGTGAAGAAATTCCTATTATGAAGAGAAGACCATTATTTCATGAACGTCTCTCAAGATTTGAAGTATGAATTAACTGCCAAATATCGGTCCGAGAAAGGTCTCAAATCGTGAAGCGAGTTATGCCAAGATATGAACATTAAGAGGTCCCGAGAAGCAGTTTTAAAAGATTTTGTCCTTTACCTAACTATTGATTAAATCGTCACACTTTATTTCCAGCCTTAATAACTATCGAAATAAGTCAACAATGCATCCTCGTGATCATATAAGAGATACACCTAGGAATAAGGGAGTCTAAGTAAATAATTGGCCCACATGAGTTTTTGTTAGTTTGCTAACTTTATAATAACAATAATCTCGTTTTTAAGCTTGGTATGGGGAACGTGAAACTTGAGATGATAATCATTCCCAAAACCCTAAGGTAAGTCATTGATTTCTTTACTTGTTTTGTTATTTTCTATCTTTTTAATAAAGGCCAATGTGGATTTATTATGATGGAAAATGTAAAAAACTTGCTTTGTAATTAATACATTGCATGAGGACATTGCAATGATCAAGTGTAGGGGATTTAATAAGTGTGAAAACACTTATCCTTTTACCACTTAATTACAATAATAAACATGCCAAAACGTGTATTTTATGTCGTAAATGTCGGAATTATTCGTGGTTTGTGTTTTTGTTGTGATTTAGGATCAAAATGTGAAAAGGGAGGAAAACACGGGCTTTCACGGGCTTTTATCGTAGAAAAAGACAAAAGACGAAGTTAAAAGATCAAGAGTGCTAAAAGAACGGAAGTCCAAGGCCAATTCTGAAGATTTATCGAAGAAAAAGTCTAAAGACGAAAGTTTAATAAAAGCCGAAGAACTCAAGTCTAAATTAATGAAGAAATTACAAGACGAGTTTATTAATCCCGAGACAAAATCGAAAAAAGTCAAAGAATTAAGAAGACGAAAAGACGTGAAGAAGAAGAATAACCAACACATGCTTAGTCTTTCCTAATCACTATAAATAGACTCCTAATGTGTCATTAGGAGTTGTTAGCTAATTTTACGCATTAGTCTTTCCACCTTAGTTTCATGTCATTTTAATTAATTGTCAATTTAAATACTTGTCTTGCACTTTAATTCCTTTAATTCTAAGTAAGTGTTTTTAATTTTGTTGTTTAATCTTTTCGTTAATCAAGTTTTATTTTAATATCTCATTCTACCTTTCTTATTTTTGTTAATCTTTGTGCTTATTATCTTATTGTCATGCTTGTTTGATTACTTGTTATGTTTTTTATGATTATCATTGTGTTAGCTTATTGATTTGATAGCTTATTGTGTTTTTCTTAAATTTGATTTTATGCTTTTTAGTTAAATTTTATAAAAAGTTGATTTTTAATATTTTTATCATTAGTTTTCTTAAAAGTTTTTAAATTTTGGCTTAATAGCTTTTTCTTAAAATTGTTTTGGTTAAAGTTTTAGATAAGTGCTTATTTGTGTTTAGCTTAATTCTAGTCTCTAGCTTATTCGAATTTAGTTCTAACCGGGTTTCGGTAAAACCCTCTTTTTCCAGATAAGGGTTCAAACCTTATTCCGGATAAGCTTCCAAAGTATAATCCGGATAAAGCAGCTTAAGTTATTCCGGATAGGGATCATCAGCATATTCCGGATAATGGTAGAAAGTGTTTTTCCGGATAAGGCAAAGTTTGGGATTCCGGATAAGTGTCCGGAATTTATTCCGGATAGTGACCATTTTGAGGGAATTCCGGATAAGCGTCTTGATATTATTCCGGATAAGCTATCACTTGCTTATTCCGGATAAGCAGCAGAAGAAGGGTTGATTATCCCGGATAACGCTCGGCAAATTTATTCCGGATAAGCCTCGGAACGAACATTCCGGATAAGTACTTGATCTCATTATTCCGGATAAGGATCCAGACTTTTATTCCGGATAAGCATTCTTAGTGTTTATTCCGGATAGAGGTTAGAACAATATTCCGGATAAGCAGATTCGACAATTATTCAGGATAAGCATTCTTAGTGTTTATTCCGGATAAGGAGCAGATTCAGATTACGGATAAAGGTGACAGCTTTATTCCGGGTAAGCAGTACTTTGTTGGGTACGCGAATAGTGACAGTAATTGGGCTCCGACTCAGGTTTTGTTTATCCTCTGTTTTATTCTCAAGAATTTAATTTTTTCGCCAATTTTCTTTAAGTATTATTTTAACTGTTTAGTTTTATTTTAACTTTCAAGCTTACATTTTTATTACATCGTCAATTTAATTTTCGTCAAGCTTAAATTTTAAGTCATTAAATTAATTTACTTTTAAAAGTTTTAATATAGCACCATTTACTTTTAATCAGTCTTAGATTTAATTAACCGTCATTGACTTTAAAGTTTCGCACTTTTAATTTTCAAACAACGACAAATATTTTTCCTAACCAGAGTCAATTGAGTCGCACTTAAACCAGTAATCAATTCGATTAGACATACGACAAAGAACTTTTTAACTGAGAAAAATCGAGTTATTATAACATTTCATGACTATTAACATGAATAGCTCAGTACTAGTTTTCCGATATATTTGCTTCACATAGGATGTAAGATGTTTAATCAACCTCCAAATCATCAAGTTTTAAAACAACTTTTAGTATTATGTCATGTTGATAATAGTCATAGTATAGGAACGATTATATTATAGATCACACGTCCCTTCGCAATAATATATAATATTATTGAACCTCGATTTCGAATTAATCTTCATTACTTGTTTTAAATCATGGTTTCAATTCACAATATTAATCAATACGTACCAAACTATTAGCTTTCAAAAGTACGATAGTTACATGACAGAAGATGGTGGTTAAAGTGTATTCACACTACTTTGGTTACATATGCATCATATCATCATAACAGGTAAAGTTTACTTGACATACTACTTATGATCGTAGTTTATTAACTTGTACTAGATGAGGTTCGAAAATATACCTTTAAAGTTAGAAACAAAGGTGGATGGAACAATACTAAAACGAACTCAAAGACGAACCCGGACATAAACGTTCACACGTATAGTACAATGAGGTCCGATCAAAAGCAAACATGAGTACGGAAACCAAATCGATCACGCATGTCAAGATTCAATGTAAGCCGAGTAATGACCAAACAAAAATCGAACCTCTTGAGCATGAACCGACCGTTTATCAGGTTGCGAACACAAGAACAACAACATGAATTCGAACACAAAAAATCATAGTTTGGGTAGTGGTTGATGTGAATCAAGAGCATGGGCCTGTCTCTACCTCACTATCGTTGTATTCTATCAATTCAATTTGGGTTATCATCCATTTTGTGAGCAAATGAGGTGATGGTTAATAAAATAGTCATAGGCAATTGACGTTACTTTAGACCCGGTAATATCTCTAACTGTCTCCCTTTCCATCTTATTAGTTTCTATCTATATTCAAGTGATAATAACTATCGAGCGCAATTATCGAATGACTTGAGGTTGTCATTGACTATATGATATTGATGTGTAATCTCCAATTAGTTATTAATATTACTAATATCAATTTGGTAATCCATGCAAATATTCTCATAGCATTAGACACCATATTAATTTAAAGTTCAAATATAAATTATAAAATTGTAGGTGCCGAAAATTAAGACCATATACTTGCTAAGAGTCCTTTTATTAAATCAAATGATATCTTGTCTTATCTTGTATACGTAATACTTGTCGTGAATAAATTAGATAATTAAAATTTTTAAATTCATGGTATTTTTAAGCGGGTTTGACAATTAGTTTTTACATAAGAAATGTATATTAAGTTTACCATATTACTCTCATTTGAAAGTATTATTACAAAAAATAAAAAAGTTGTAAATTAATTGGTTAAGAGTAAAATTGTCATTATGTAAAGTAAAAGTGAGAAAGCTGAAAAAATAATGTTTTTATTAAAATACGTGTTTGTAGTCGGTGGAAAATAATTATGAGACGAAAGGAGTAAATTGGTATAAAAAAAAAAACAGAAACACGTAATGAAAGGATTGGAAGAAAAAGGACCTTTTAGTTTTTCATGTCTTTTGTCGTTTGCCATTTTGATGAAATTTAGTAGGAGATGTTTTAACTATTTGCAACGTATAACCTTTATGTTTTCTATAATAAACATATTATCTCCTTCTATTTTAAAGGTAAACATTAATTCTACATAGAATCATTTGTCTATTTTAGTTGACATAAATATTTACTTCACTCCGTTCCATTTTATTTGTCCTCAACAAATTTTTTGTAAGTTATGATAGATACATTGAATGTAGACAGTTTTATGTTAAAAAAGATAAATTTATCTTTTGAAATAGTTTCCTTGTAAGAAATTAATAGCATGGGTAAAACTAGAAAATTAATTAATTTTGACTTCTTATTTAAGAAACTGGACAATATTTTAGGATAAACTAAAATAATAATAAGGAGAATAAAAATAGGACGGAGGAAGTATCATTTAATACATCCCATCTACTGACACTATTGCAAAACACGTGACGAAAATTTTCTTTTAGTATGACTTGGACAAACAAGGTCGGGTTTGATTAATGACAACAAAAGTCATCTCTTCATGTAGACATAACTCAATTATTGGCGTAGATGTTTATAAAGATGTTATTCTTAATTTTTACTATTTTTTATTGTATTTACTAATATTACATCAATACCTTAAATGCAAAATACTTGCGAAGATTTTCACAAGCAAATTGCATTAAAGCGTTTGCCACCCCGACTATAAATACTAAAATGTGATAAGTTTCAAGTTCATTTTTATTAGCTGCAAAACTCGATAACCAGCTTTCTACAATATGAAATTTCCACATATGCACAAATTATTTACCAAAAACCTTTAACCTCTTAAATTTGCTTTTGCCTTTGGAATTTGCCTTCAGGTTGTTTATTGGCGTATTTTTTAGTGCTTTTATAATTTGCTTTTGCTTATTGCTATACACAGACGCTTTGGTAACAGTTCCCTGTAAAAGTGTGCTACGCGATGACGATTAATAAATCGTAAGGTCAGTAACTAAAGAAGTAGGACTTTACCTTCCGAAACCTGTGTTTGGACACGGTTAGCTATATCACGCACTTTCAAGGGCAACTACTCCGGAGGGATCGAAAATTCTACTCAACTCATGTTCAGATCCGGCGTCCGATGTTACAAAAATATAGTATATAGAAACTTTTTTGTTAAAAATCTAACTGACAGGTTTATTCATGTTTCATTTACAGGCATGAGGCACCTAGGAGGATTTAGCCTATTTATTTTTCCTAATTCATGTACTATATATATATATATATATATATATATATATATATATATATATATATATATATATATATAATTTGAGGTAAACATTTTACTACAAACTTCAAGTTTAAGATCTTTTCGTTAACAACAATAATGATTTTAACAGTGGGAGCACAATTGGTTCCGTATAAATGAAATGGCTCTAGAATTCGATATGCACACCTATGAATCACTTGAAAAACCAGTAATCTTTGCAGTTGGTACAAAAAGCCTTATAACCTACATTTGTTAGTTTACAAAATGCTAACCTTCACATTACTACAGTTACAGTTTGAAGGCTAGCTTGTCAGCGTTTGGATCGACGACTATCTCTATCACAAACAGTTTGACACAGGAGTACTGCACTCTTAGCAGAACTAACACACAAAAACCCCTATCAGTTACCATCAACTCTAAAGGAGTTGGACGTACAACACCCACACCTTCCAATATCACTTCGACAGCGGATGAAGTACTGCAAAGATACCTGATTTTGTCCTGGATACGGTCTTACAACCACTTGCACTTCCGTCAACTGAAACCATTCCTACTGAAACTAGCCCTATGAAAATTACACCAGGTGATAATTCCACCTTGGTAAATACTACTATTACTCTACGTTTTTATCGTTTTTGACGCATGATTAGATTGTAACTTATACGAGGAACTGTTGCCCGCGTGTTGCAGCATGATTTTGACATAAATTTATATGAAAAAAATTTAACTTATGATCTACACTGCCAATAAGTTAGAAGAAAACATTGATTGGCATATGATATTTAAGCAATATGGATCAAAGTAAACAACACACATACACCATCAAATAAGTCACTCATACCAGGTGCACGTGTAGTACGTGAAAAAATCTATGGTTATTGTATAACGGCAAACTCAAATCTTGTGAATTAGTCGATCCAAAAACAGAAACTTTCTTAAACAAAAAAGTAATTAAGAGCAGTGGCGGACATACATGTTAGCCATGGGGTGGCGGCGCCCCCCATGGTTAGCCCGATAAAATGAGATTTTAGTGTAAATTTTTTCCGATTTTAAGCATTTTTCGAACGTGCCCCCCATTCATAAACCAAATTGCCCCCCACCTACGTATTAAAACACAACATTCAACTCTCTAACACCTTAGAAATCTCTCATTTTAAGTAAAAATATCCGATTTTTGTCATTTCGATACTATTTTTTTCCGTATTTTGATGTCATTGTCAAAAAAATTTTTTTTGCACCCCACCTTTAAAATTCCTGCGTCCGCCACTGATTAAGAGTAACACACAACTAAATAAATGATCAAAAAAGAATTAATCCGAACTCAAGATACTTCTATACTTCTAAAAAGAATTACTCCGTAAGAGTAAACACCCTTCTAAACGACGACTATTCATATAAATTTGAGTAAAGGGACTTCTATTCTGTATTTCTTCTTCCAAACTTGGAAAACCAATCCAATCCATGTGGCCGCCTGTAGCATCAACCTGTTCAACCGGCATCTGATATCGACAAACCGGGCACGTGGAATGAGCAGCTAACCACTTCTCAATACAGTCCTTATGAAACATATGCTTACACTTCATCTCCTTCACTTCTGTACCACAACCATACTCACTCAAACAAATAGGACAGTCTTCATCTTGTGGTGCTGACTTTACTATTTTTAAGTACTCTCTGTTAATGCTTGTAACCACTCGGTGTTCGAAGACATGATGGTGAATGAGTTTAGGTTTTTTTGAGCGATTGATTTATGATGATTGCTGAGTACTAAATTCATAGAAAAAAAAGGATCGGAAGAGATTCATATATAAAGCATGCATGTCGGTCATAATGCATGTCGGTCATAATGCATGTCGGTCATAATGCATGTCGGTCATTATATGTATCGTAAGTTGGTTGGATAAATTGAATAAGAGGGTTGTAATATAATATGGTAAGTACTTGAATTCTTCAAGTTCATATATGGTATGTTCTTGAGGGCACGATGTTTTTTTTCTACTAATTTGACATTTTTTTTGGCTGAGCAAAACCGAATAATAAGAACCAAACTGAACAGACTAAACCGAGTAAATCCAATTGAATCGACCACTTTTGGCTAGGTTATCGGTTTGTAGTTTTCTCTTGTTTTGGTTTCCGGTTGGATCGAGTTAAAAACCAACAAACCCGAGTAAAGCCCGATCCAAACCGAGTTATCTCAATAAAACTCTAATAGAAGTAAGTTTTCATTATATTCATATTTGTACACACCATGGATTATTACGACTCTCTCACATTTTATGGATGGTTCTATTGTTGCTAGTTGCTAATGTCACAGTGGTCACATTACAAAAGTACAAACTAGATACTTGTTTAAATTTAGGGGCTGTTTCGTATACCACTTTAGACCGGGTTGATTTTTGAAAAGACAGTTAATTTAGTTTGGTTGTAAATCTTGATAACTAAAAGTTGACATGAACTCCAAAAAGTTGAAGAGATAGAAACCCGAACACATTGCCGGACACATCCACTATAAATTATTTTTATTTTTTATTTCATTTTCTGTTATACTCATTCTCTTCTTACAATTCTATCCATAAATTCTATTTTAAAGTGGACCTTTTTCACTATTTTAATATTCTAACAAATTCTATTTTATATAAAATTATACTTCCTTTGTCACAAATTAGTAGTTCCTTATACCATTTTCGACTCTCCTTAAATTATTTTCCCTTCCGAATATAAATATAAGTAAATTAGTAAGTTTACCATATTGCACCTAATGGTATTAAAAATTACAAATATATAAAATGTTTTAATTAATTGCATAAGGGTAAGAATGTTATTTTGCAAAAAAGTAATAGAGAAAATGCAGTGATAGTAATGTTTTCTTAAACAATATGTTTTTTATCGGAGGACTATTAATTTAGGACGAAGGGAGTATCAGTTATATGTATTCACTCTTCAAACTTAAACTAATACTATTTAAAACCCAAAATTTAAATCTAAACCAAAACTATCCACTTTATAAACCTACCGTGACATGTTATTTCGTAACATGTTATTCTTATTTTATTTTTTTGTAATCTACATTGATTTAGGATTATACAATAGACTTTGATGGTGTTGATTTGGGTTCTCAGCCAAACCGTTAGAAAATTGTTGAAAAGAATGATAAGAAACGTAAAAGGAAAGTTCCAAGTAAACCAAGAAAAACTAATGTCGGTGTGTTAAAAATACTTTGATCAAAAGTTTAAAAATGATGAAAACCGGTTAAACACTAAGATAGTATATTGCAAATGTTATCCCACAGTTTATAGAGCTGACTCTGTTAGAAATGATGTCTAACAACATGAACGGGCAGTACATAGAGTGTAAGTACAACCCCGCGAATGAGCTAAGTGATAAAAAAAGAAAAAAAAAATCTAGCATTTAAAAAAATGTTGGTGGGGTTGACGAGGAGGGTAGAAGAACTAGTGGAACTTTAAAAACTTGGAAATATATTGAAAATTGATCATAAAGTCTTAATTAAGCTAATTGTTCTAGCAATGCTATTTAATTTTGTACAACAGCCGACCTTCACTGGATATTCCAACAATATGCAACCTAAGTTCAATTTTACCTCTCGTTATGCTATTTACAAAGATGTTTTAAATTTTTTTCTTGACAAGAAGAAAGGGCTAGTCAATTTATTAAACAATAATTTTACCATGGTCCATTTAATCAATGATACGTGGACTTCTAGTTGTAAAATGATTAACTTTATGGTTTTAACCTCCTACTTTCTAGATGATGATTGGATAATGCACAAAAGAATAATCAATTTTAGACTAATTCATAGCCATAGAAGGGTGTATATTTTTTTTTGAACGACAACTTTTTATAAAAACCAGCAATGAGCTAGAAAGAAAATACAAGAAAATTAAGTGAAGGGGCTTTCACCAAAATCCCAAGAAAAACCCCTATTACATCTACTAGAAGGAAACAATATCATCAAAGACCACCGAACGCCTAGGTGGAGAAGCATCAAAGATAAGCTGATTCTAAAACATCCAAAATCTCCACCAAGCAACATAAAAAACACCTTCCAGAAGCAACTTAATAGAAGAAGGCATCTGAAAAGAAAGAAACCACCCATTCCAATCTGAAAAAGAATTAAAAACTTGTGCATCCAAGTCCCACCAAAAGAAAATCTTGCGAATCACCAACCCAGCCAAATCACACCAGAAAAGCACATTATGGATACCCTCTGTTGGGATTTAATATCTAGTTAACCATGTATCTACGAGTACGCATCGGAATGGATCTAGTTTGAGCAATTATGATTAACAAGTAATTAATAATAAACAATGGAGTAAACGCGAAAACTAACCTTCGTCCAAAAGCAATGAAACTAAAACAAATGATAAAATATACCACCTCTACGGATGCTCACACAAAAACTACTAACGAGTACGTCCCGGTAATGCTAGCCGAAAACCACGTATACCCAAACACCGAGTGTCGTAGCCCAAAACGGATCAAAAACTAAAACAACCTAAATTGTAGTTTTGTCCGATATCCTTCAGTGTCCAATAAACCAGGTCTCAGTGTTGTCCGATATCTCACAACACTGTGCGACTAGAAAACCCAGTTCTATCCGAAAACGATCAGTAGAGACCAAAAAGCTTCAATAAGTTGTTGCACCTTTAACAGCTTATAAACCTTCGTTTAAGACTTTGTTTTAGCAAACTTAGAATTGATTCTAAGTTACTAAACCACCTTGGATTGAATATAATGCAAGTGTTTAGTTGTGAGATGTAATTCAAAATCTATAAACCCTAATATTAGGTTTATTGATTTGAATGAAGAAGATTGGAAAACAGAGACTATTGTTGTGTTTTTATGTGATGTTAGTCGTGAGTTATGAGCAGGGATGAGGGGTTTCTATAACGTTCAAACCCTAGTTGAAATAATGCTTAAAATTGAATTTTAAGCCTTATCCCAAACACCCCATAACTTATCACAACTCTTCCAACACTTATCATAACCTTCTTTATCTATTATCTCAGCATTCAAACGAATTTAGACAGCCTTAGTTCTCTTCTAGAACCTTCTATAGGCCAGCCATGAAGGTTTAAGACAGCAGGGAACCTGTCTACAACGTTGTATGTCCAAACGGGTCAAAATGGGTCGTTTTGAAAACTTCAAACGTGGATCATAAAACATACTCTTGTGTTCTAGTGTGTGTGCCCCCAATAGGCTCACACACCCCTAGTCACATTTGTGTATTCCAACGAGCATGAACTAACATCTCCCACTTGGTCGTTGGAGTAGACAACACAAATGTTTCATTAAACATTCTCAGTAGCATGGTCATTTATGTCTTGCTTTTATCATCCTTTGTTATAGATACCGTTAAACCATGGATAAGGATCCTAACTCATTCCATATAGTTTAACCATTTAGATTATCATTATTGAATTCAATTCAGATATACCAAATGTAACCAAGATTCAACTTGCATTACCATTTAGGTTCGACCAAACAATTATCTGATTGATTCTAGAGAGGCGCCATGGTATCATTCTACACATACTAAGTGGAGTAACAAATCCTTTATTGACTACAAGTGTTGTGGATGCTGCTTCACATCACTCGGAAAAATAGCTTTTATAACTACCTTATTCAGGACAGCGTTTTGCATATAATTACGAAAGTGATATCCACACATGCAGAACTTGTTTGCATCTCAAGTATAAGGATGACTTAACAGACCATTTTCAACATCTTACTCATGACATGGATCCAAAAGTAAATGTTTGAAGTTGGGGAATCCAGTATGCATCCCTTATGAATACATATGAGTTTGGCTTAGAACAATTCTCATTCTCACAGAATATATCCAACACTCACATTTGCCTTATGTAAACAATATTCCCATATTTCTAACCGACAATGGATATTTAGAATGATTAAATCATTCATGGATTAAACATGCAAATATAGAATAACAAATTTTATATGAATGAAATAACAAATACCTCGTATCTTTATTTATCAGAAAATAAAAATGTCTTACAATTCCAAATTATCCAAATACTAATTAACATACAGATTTACATGAGACTACTAGCTGGTATCATACCAATACCCCGAGTCAATTTAGAATGCTTAGGAAATGCTAACGCCTTCGTAAATGGATCAGATAAATTGTCATATGTATGAACTTTTGCTATCTTGACATCACCCATCTCAATGGTCTCTCGAAGATAGTGAACTTTTGCACGAAAATGTCTAGCACCCTTGGTGACTCCACTTTCATTAGCTATAGTAATGGCTCTAGTATTGTCACAATACATATCAATGGGATCTTCAATTGTGGGCATAATACCAAGCCCAGAAATGAATTTACGAATCCAAACAGCCTCTTTAGCTGCATCAAAAGCAGCTATATACTCAGCTTCTGTAGATGAAGTTGCAAAAATACTTTGCTTTGTGCTTTTCCAGTTAACAGCACCTCCATTTAGAACGAAAACATATCTAGTCTGAGATTTTAGGTCATCAGCATCTGTCAGATATCCAGCATCAGTGTAGCAAGAAACCCTGAGCTCTCGTTTTTCGTCACCACCATAAACCAGAAACATATCCTTAGTATTCCGTAAATACTTAAGAATATTTTTAACAGCAGTCCAGTGAAGTTCACCAGTACTCTGTTAAAATCGGCTTGTTATGTTCTGAGCGAACGCAACATCAGGACGAGTACATCTCACATCATACATAATTGATCATATAGCTGAGGCATAAGGAACATTCTGCATGCGTTGCTTTTCAGCTGGTGAAACAGCACATTGTGACTTACTCAATTTAGGGCTTTCATGCATTGGGATAGTTCCACGCTTGGAATTCTCCATATGAAATATTTTTAATATTTTCTCAATGTAAGCACTTTGACATAAACCAATTAACCGTCTAGATCTATCTCAGTATATCTTGATTCCAAGAATATATGTAGCTTCTCCTAAATCTTTCATAGCAAAACATTTTCCAAGGTAGGATTTTACCCCTTTCAACATTGGAATATTGTTCCCCATGAGCAATATGTCATCAACATATAGAATTAGGAAAGTAACATTACTCCCACTGGCTATGTGATATACACATGGCTCATCTTGATTCTGAGTGAAACCGAATTTCTTAATCTCATCATCAAAACGCTTATTCCATTGCCTAGATGCTTGCTTAAATCCAAAAATGGAATGCTTGAGCTTGCATACTCGGTTAGGATATTTAGGATCGACAAAACCCTCACGTTGCACCATATAGACTTCTTCGGAAAGATATCCATTGAGGAAGGCGGTTTTGACATCCATTTGCCAAATCTCATAGTCATAGAACGCAACTATGGCTATAAGAATCCTTATAGCTCTAATGTCTGCTACAGGAGAAAAGGTCTCTTCATAATCAACCCCGTAGGTTTGAGTGAAGCCCTTTGCTACAAGACGAGCTTTAAAGGTGTGTACTTTGCCATCCATGTCAGTCTTTTTCTTTAATAGCCACTTGCTACCAACGGTTCTACCGTTAGGAGGAAGATCAACTAATACCCAAACATCATTATCTTTCATGGATTACATCTCCACATTCATCGCATTAAGCCATTTTTCGAATTCAGGATCTAATAATGCAGCTTTATAGTTAGCGGGTTCTCCAAGATCCCCTAACTCATGCTCCTTAGCATCGACGTATAAACTCATTCGATCTGGGACACGGCGTGTCCTAGAGGACTTACGAATGGGATTGATATCACTTTGAGGTTCCTCAATTTCTTGATCATCCTCATCTTGATCTAAGCCGGTGTCATCAGAAGGATTTGTATCTTCATCTTGAATAATTTCAAGATCTTCTATACTCCCACTTGCTTCTTGATCTAAGAGATTTCTCTCAAAGAACTCAGCATTACGAGCAACAATAACTTTGTTCTCAGGTGGGTAGTGGAAGGAATATCCCATTGTTTCCTTTGGGTATCCTACAAAGATACACTTAATAGATCTGGGTTCCAGTTTGTCAGGTTTGGTCATCGTATCACGTTTAACCAAAGCTTCACAACCCCAGACTCTTAAGTAAGACAACTTAGGGGCTTGCCCATGCCATACTTTGTACCGTGTCTTTTCAACCTTCTTAGTTGGAACCATGTTGAGTATGCGTGCAGCAGACTCAAGGGCATAATCCCAAAAGAACTTTGGAAGAGTAGTTTGAATCATCATGGATCGAACCATGTCTAGAAGTGTTCGATTCCTCCTCTCAGACACCCCATTATGTTGAGGTGTGTAGGGAGGAGTTCGATGGGCAATAATCCCATGCTCCTTAAGATGATCCAAAAACTCTTGACTCATATATTCACCTCCACGATCAGATCGTAGTGATTTTATGGTCTTACTGAGTTGATTTTCTACTTCCTTTTGAAACACTTTAAATGACTCAAACATTTCATGTTTATGCTTTAACAGGTAAACATAACCATATCGACTAAATTCTTCAGTAAAAGTGACAAAGTAGTTAGCTCCTTGCCTTGACATGATTCTAAATGGGCCACAAACATCAGTATGTATTAGTCCAAGTAGATCTTTAGCCCTTTCCACTTGATGTGAATAGGGTTTTCTTGCCATCTTCCCAGACATACAAGAGACACACTTTTCAAATGACTTAATGTCAGTTGAGGTGAGAAGTCCATCATGTTGCAACTTCTCCATGCGTTTCTTGCTTATGTGTCCAAGACGACAATGCCACAAGAGAGTAGAGTCCAAATTTAATTTGGCTCTTTTATTGCTAACAGCAAACATAGAACTATCATTGGTTTTAGAACAAGACATATCAATTTCATAAATGTCATCCCCTCGGGGAGTAGCAGTAAAATAAACAACGTTATTCCTAGAAATTGAAATTGCATTATTCGAATCAAAACAGTTTACAAAACCATCTTTAAACAAACCAGAAACTGAAATAATCCCTCTAGTGATAGAGGGAGCATAATGACAATTGTTCAAAACAATAACTAATCTACTAGGGAGACATAAATGATAATTTCCAATAGCTTCGACTCCTGCACATTGATCATTGCCCATGTACAGATTCAAAGCTCCTGGATTCAGCTTCTTACTTCCCCTTAGACCCTGAGTATTATTACAAATGTGAGTACCACAACTAGTGTCATATACCCACGAATTACTCGGAAGGGAATATAGTTCTATAGTGAAAATACCTGAAGTGTTGGCTTCTTGAGACAACCTTTTGTTTTTCTGCAACTCGGCTAAGTGCTCGGGACAGTTCCGTTTCCAATGACCTATCTGACCACATTTGTGACAGGGGTCGTCCTTAGCAGGATTATCCTTTTTGGGTGGTGGAGGATTTCTGATCTTGGGAGCATAAGATGGTTTGTGCTCGGGAGCATAAGCCAGCTTATTCTTTCCATTTCCATAATTCCCCTTCGCAGCCTTAGGCGGTTTTCTACCTTGGTTTTCATGGACCTAGCCTGCACGCACATTATGAAGTGCAGGTGAAACAAACTTCTTGGTAAGTGTCTGCTCATGTTGTTTAAGCATGGCATTCAGTTCATTCACCGAATTCACAGTCTTCCCCATGCCATGCATGTGGAAGTTTTGAACAAAACTGTCATACTCCTTGGAAAGGCCTATCAAGATCAGGCTTATTCCATAGCTGACAGTCACGGGGTGACCAAGACGCTCCAAGTTCTCAATGTAGCACTTCATCTTAAGAACATATGAGCCTACATTTTGACCATCCTCAAGCTTGCACGCGTGAAATTCACACGCAGTTTGAAGAAGTTCCTGTTCTGCTTGCTGAGAAAACATGGTTTTCAGCTCCTGCAACATGTCATATGCTCCGAGATGGGTTAGATTTCGTTGGATCTCTAAGTCCATAGTCATGAGCATAAGGGCAGCAATGTCCTTTGACCCTTTGACCCAAGCAGCATGAGCTGCAAGAGCATCGGGAGGGACTTGGTGACCAGGAGTTGCAATAGGTGCAGCAGGAATTGGATGTTCCAAGTATTGTTCCTTGTCTTCAGCTGATAGGATAATGCGCAACTAGCGGTACCAATCAATGAAGTTAGGCCCAGTGAGTTTGTGTTTCTCGAAGAAACTCCTGAGTACCGAATTGTTTCCGACATTGGTAGTCATCTACAATTAAAAAGTTCAAACAATTAGTATTTTCGATAATTACATTCTTAATAGAATTAACTACCCAAATAATTACTAATTAAGACTAAGATCCATCTTGTACTCCCACTCATTACAAAAGGATTGTCCAATATGTAAACAAGTGGGGCAAGAGGTAAGCGACGAGCATTAATTGCATAAAATGTAACTCTTAGACTTTATGAGACCGTTCAAGACACTAGTAAAACGGTAGTAGTGTCATGAGCATGTTTAGTCTCATCTTATGCCTCGGGTCCAGGGTCTGACCGTGCATACTCGAGTTAAGTTAACCAAGCAAGGACATGCAAATATCACACAGGGTCTGACCGTCGTGAAAAATTTGCCATGTGTTTGACAAGGACCTTAGGACTGTCCAGAGAAGCCAAATCAAATGCATGTGTTCTTAGTTGGCTGGCATACACTTAAATTTCACATAGGTTATAGCACATAAATGTGGTAAAACATATGTACAAAGAAGCATGTAAACAACTTTGTAGCACGATTTTTAAAAACTTTTAGTAATGACACTGTAGTGATATATGATGGTTCACGGTAGCTCTAATCGAACTCGCAAGCAAGCGCAGGACCAGACCATCGCAAGGCAATAGTCGGATATCCTTTAGGTGTGACTGTGCGCACCGGCTTATACCCGCCTTATAGTTTGTTCTAGTGGGTGACCCGTACATCGCATGAGTCCATAGCGTCCAGTTTTTATTTTCATGAAAGCGTGTTTCAATAGTATTTAGGTCCTTTTATTTTATAAAACACTTTTCCACGTAACACAGAACCGGTCACAATGAGCATGTATTTAAGCGTGTAAAATATTGACCAATTTTAATGTCATGTTTCTCTATAAGTATTTATCCATATTGCATGTAATTTAGGTGTTTTGAAAAACATGTAACAATAATGCAATTAGGAAAACAAATACAACAAACATAAGACATTAAATAAACACATAAATCGAGACCCCGAAGAGTCTTCCCCAAACGAAGAACCATAAGACTCTCATTAGGTTTTCATCAAGTACCTAAATCGCCCCATGCATCACATTACGTGATTGTAGTGAGTCTTATAGCCGGATAACACATAAAATAATCATGGCAAAATAATTAACTATTAGTTTTATTTTATGTACTCTAATTAACCCTTTAATTTTAATTATATGTTTCTAATTAACAATTAATTTTAATAATTACTTGTTATTTTTTATAATTAATGACAAGTACACAATTTAATTGTCAAATAAAAATAAAACAAATAACTAAATTAGGTTTGCGGTTTCGCGTGTTTATTTAAAACGTGTAACCCATAACCACCAAACTAGCATGACTCTGATACCACTGTTGGGATTTAATATCTAGTTAACCATGTAACTACGAGTACGCAGCGGAATGAATCTAGTTTGAGCAATTATGATTAACACGTAATTAATAATAAACAATGGAGTAAACGCGAAAACTAACCTTCGTCCAAAAGAAATGAAACTAAAACGAGTGATAAAATATACCACCTATACGGATGCTCACACAAACACTACTAACGAGTACGTCCCGGTAATGCTAGCGAAACCCACGTATACCCAAACACCGAGTGTCGTAGCCCAAAACGGATCAAAAACTAAAACAGCCTAAACTGTAGTTTTGTTTGATATCCTTCAGTGTCCAATAAACCAGATCTTAGTGTTATCTGATATCTTACAACACTGTGCGACTGGAAAACCCAGTTCTATCCGAGAACGATCAGCAGATACCAAAAAGCTTCAATAAGCTGTTGCACCTTTAACATCTTATAAACCTTCGTTTAAGACTTTGTTTTAGCAAACTTAGAATTGATTCTAAGTTACTAAACCACCTTGGATTGAATATAATGCAAGTGTTTAGTTGTGATATGTAATTCAAAATCTGTAAACCCTAATATTAGGTTTATTGATTTGAATGAAGAAGATGGGAAAACAGAGACTATTGCTGTGTTTTTATGTGATGTTAGTCGTGAGCTATGAGCAGGGATGAGGGGTTTATATACCCTTCAAACCCTAGTTGAGATAATGCTTAAAATTGACTTTTAAGCCTTATCCCAAACACCCCAAAACTTATCACAACTCTTCCAATACTTATCATAACCCTCTTTATCTATTATCTCAGCATTCAAACGAATCTAGACAGCCTTAGTTCCCTTCTAGAACCTTCTATGGGCCAGCCATTAAGGTTTAAGACAGCAGGGAACCTGTCTACAACGTTTTATGTCCAAACGGGTCAAAATGGGTCGTTTTGAAAACTTCAAATGTGGATCATAATACATACCCTTGTGTTCTAGTGTGTGTGCCCCCAATAGGCTCACACACCCCTAGTAACATTTGTGTATTTCAACGAGCATGAACTAACACCCTCCGCCGCATTAGCACAAATGAGACATAAAATAGACGCCACCTCGACACCTCTACGCATTAAATTAGTTCTCGTCGGAAGCCGATCATAGCGAGCACGCCAAGCAAAAACATTGAGCTTGATCGGGATACACTTCACAACCTCCCACTTTCTAGATGATGATTGGATAATGCACAAAAGAATAATCAATTTTGGACTAATTCATAGCCATAGAAGGGTGTATATTTTTCTTTTAAACGAAAATTAGAAAGAAAATTACAAGAAAATTAAGTGAGGGGGTTTTAACCAAAATCCCAAGAAAAACCCCAGTTACATCTACTAGAACGAAACAATATCATCAAAGACCACCGAATGCCTAGGCGGAGAAGCATCAAAGATAAGCTAATTCTGAAACATCCAAAATCTCCACCAAACAACATAAAAACACCTTCTATAAGCAACTTAATAGAAGAAGGCATATGAAAAGAAAGAAACCACCCATTCCAATATGAAAAAGAATTAAAAACTTGTGGATCCAAGTCCTACCAAAAGAAAATCTTGCGAATCACCAACCCAGGCAAATCACACCAGAAAAGCACATTATGGATACCCTTTGCCACATTAGCACAAATGAGACATAAAATAGACTCCACCTCGACACCTATACGAATTAAATTAGTTCTCGTCGGAAGCCGATCACAGCGAGCACGCCAAGGAAAAACATTGAGCTTGATCGGGATACACTTCACCCATCTCGTAGGAACGGCTTGAGAAGGAAGAAGAAGATCATCAAGAAATTTACAGACAAATCTAACCTTAAACTCGCCATCAACTCATTAAATCACAAAACCATATATATTGAGAAGCCTAAAGAAAAATCGAATCAACCAAGGAGGACAAGTCCAACCATTGTTGCCCCTCAGCTCCGTTGCGGACAACCCGACGGAAGGAAGCAGCGCCAGAGAATACACCCAATTTATCAACAACCGACGCCTCCTTGTCTAACTCTAAAGCGAACAGCTGAGGAAACCTATCTCGGAGAACAATATCAAATAACCAACGATCATCCCAAAACTGCATGGCTGACCCATCCCAAACTCGCTTCTTGCAATGAGAAATAAAATCGAAGCCTTTATCTTTCAAGGCTTTAACTTCACGCAGGATATAACACCAATTCGAGGAGTTATTCAACACATGTAACTTGAATCTCGGACCATGCAAAGCTTGGATAACCTTGAACCACAGCGGCCCATCACAAGAAATGAACTTCCAAACCCATTTGAGAAGAAGAGCTCGATTCAACGCATAATAACTCGAAACTCCTAACCCTACTTTTTGTTTAGACGCTAAAATATTAGCCCAAGCTACCTACGTAATCTTCCTATCTGAAGAGTCTACAACATTAAAAAATTTACTTCGAATAGATTCTATTGTCTTCAAAACCCCTTTAGGCACCTTGAAGATAGATAAATAATAAAGAGGAGATGCATCAAGGACCGATTTAAGAAGGGTCAAATGACCACCAATAAGGAGGGTTTTAATCTTCCATTTTGACAACCGGTACCGTGACCGAAGTTTATGGACCGTACTATCCCAAGCCAACCTCTGAAACGTCTTATCGCCGATCATGACTCCTAGATACTGAAAAAGACTGTGCAAAACACCACAACCAATCAAATTCGCTGCCACCCGAATACACATACTAAGAACCCCAACACCCAAAAGTTGCCTCTTTTGAATTGGTTGGGCACTTTTGAAATGCATAAAAGGATGGGGTGTAAAGAATGTTATGGCCATGACCTTTGATAATATTGCTTCAAATGACAAGGCTCTTGAATCTTCCTTTAGCGCGAGTGGTCGCATTTTAGACCTATAAAGAAATTGTTTAGGGCCAAATAATGTTGAGGCTTTCGTATGCATACAAGATTGGATTCATACATCAACTAGAAATATCACTATGGATACATTATAAGATTTGATGAAACATGACGAGCTTCCTAAAGGTAATCTCATACGTAAAATCACCACATCAGTTTAGTGTCTTTTAAACCTATGTAGTTGTGGATGTACTAAATTTGCCTTGTTGCTGATGTTCCAAAGGGGGAAATGTTGATGATATTCCAAACAAGCTGTTGCTACTTTATAAAACAAGCTTTTTAAGTTGATCAATTGCTTTCATATCTTTTTTTATAACTTTTCAAGATTCTAAACAAGTTAACTTGTTAACTTTTCACATGGATTATAAACTTAGTATACTTCAAACTCAAAACTGATGTTTAACATCTTGGAATTTATATGACCCTTTTGTTTAACTGCTCCAACACCATAAAGTAATGAGCAACAGCCCAATACAAAACCGAATAAGAACCAATTTAGTATATGTACAAGTGAACCAAATTTATCAAAAATAAAGTAATGACCTACACTTTCCGTCCAATTTTTGGAATTTCGGTTCTTGGTGTCTAAAACCGAAACCGACCCGACAAAAACGATAAAAACCAAACCGACCCAAGTCTCATTAGGTTCGGTTACATTTTGGTTTTGGTTTCGGTTCGGGTCTACTCGTATGAAGTAGTTATAAACTTAAGCTTGGCCTTACTAAAGTGACGTTATTTCTGATCAGTAAGACGGTAAGACCTATAATGAAAGGACAACAGTATAGAAACCTAATTGATTGCGAATAAACCCAATTACATATAACTTCTTAAAACTAACTACTGAAACACAAACGCTTTAACTATCTTGTACTATCCCACTGTCTAGAGTTATACATCTAAAACTAACTAATGAAAGAACTTTTAAGCCATGTTTTGATTAAAATTGAAAATGCACAATTCTATTTTATATTGTCTTTGCAACAGTTTTCCAAAATTTGAGGTAAACATGTTACTACAAACTTCAAGATTAAGATCTTTGCATTAACAACGATAGTGATTTTAACAGTGGGAACACAATGGGTTTCGTATTATGGAATGAAATGGCTCTCGGATTCGATATGCACACCTATGAATCACTTGAAAAACCAGTTATCATTCCAGTTGCTTCATGTTGGGTTACTTGATACAATGGTATGTTCTACTTATTGAAACACTATATATACAACATAAATTCATAACTACGACACTAACCAACATCCTTATTGAAACACTAGTCATCGGGAATATCTGCGACTCACTACTATCTAAATCCGAAGATACCAGAAGCACGCCAAATTCAGAAAATGTATAATTAAGTACCTATAATTATTCAAATAATTAGTAGATACAAAAAAAATTCGAAACTCATACAGGTGTTTGCACAGCTCACTGAGGTTATCCCAATCCTAGACATTCAGAGCCAACGTTTCGAAGATCAAGAACAAGAAACCTTATAACTACATTTTGTTAGTTATCATAATTCTAAGCTTTACATTACTACAGTTCCTGTTTTAAGGCAATTTTCAGCTATTGCGACTATCTGTATCATGTGTTTCAGCTACCCAAGCAGACAGTTTGATACCGGGGGACTGCACTCTTGTCAAACTCTGAAATATTTACAACTTTTTAAAAAGATTACCGAATGACCGGATTTGAATCACAAACATGACAAAGTGCGCTCGCATTGCTATCATGATCAAACAACACTCCTACACCATCAAGTAGGTCACTCGTACCAGCTGCACGTGTAGTTAGTGCAAGGGGCGATTTCTTAAAGGACTGGGGAGGGATCCCAAAGTTTGTGACGAGTAGTGTAAGACTTCTTGTCCACTTTATTATTTTGGTAAGTATAAAATAACTCGGCCATCGCAAAATAAATTATCCAAGTCCGCCGTGCAGACTGCAGAGACAGTCTGAAGTGGTCTTCTTTCTAAACATGTAGAGTGCTTTGCGAATTTTCCGGGTTTGAGTGTCTAAACTCAAATCTTGTGAATTAGTCGATCCAAAATCAGAAAGTTTCTTAAACAAAAATGTAAGAATTCAAAAACAGAAACTCTCGAAAGTACTGAAGTCACATATCCGACCATCTGGCCGCCTGTAGCATCAACCTGTTCAACCGGCATCTGATATCGACAAACCGGGCACGTGGAATGAACAGTACCTAACCACTTCTCAATACAGTCCTTATGAAACATATGCTTACACTCCATCTTCTTCACTTCTATACAACAACCATACTCATTCAAACAAATAGGACAGTCTTCATCTTGTGGTGCTGACTTCACTGCTTTTAAGGATTCGATGCATGAGTTTGAGGCTCCTGGCAAAGGTTCTGTCGATTCTTGTAACCGTAGACGTAAGGTGGTCGAAGACATGATGGCGTGAATGAGTTTAGGTTTTAATGAGCGATTGATTTATACGTAATACTAAATTTATAGAAAAAAAGATCGGAAGAGATGCATATATAATGCATGCGTGTCGGTCATTATATGGTAAGTTCTTAAAATTTATACATTGCCCTATCAGGAAACATTTATTTATTTATTTTTAATCTTTTTAAAAACAACTTAATACTATCCTTATTTGAAAAAAGCTTTTAGAAAAATTGATAGAGGATTTTGATAGAGAAAAAAAAAAACATAAAGTTGTATGTGTTAAATTTGTAAAGAATAAAATTTTTAAAAGTGAAGGTAATAATGAATTTTTAGTTGTTAAACTTTAAATAAATGAAATGGAGTTTAGTAAAATTTATAATTTTTAAATAAATTTAGAAAATAAACAAATATGCTTACCTTTATACTTTTTAGAGTTTACTAGGCGAATACCCGCGCATAGCGGCGAAAATACTTTAACGATAGATAAGCGATATTATGGTAAGTGTTGCGTGTAACGTTCAAAATAGAACGTGAAAATGTCAAAATAAATGCTCATAACATGCGATAAGTTTTTAACATGTATTCAACCACATATAAACACATTTAATGAAACATTAAATCAATTACGGTGTAATATCTAATAACGAACGTTACTCATCGTATAATTTTTTTTATACATGACAATTATGAGATAAAATGCTTGATACTATGTTAGAGCAAACGTAGTGTTCTGGCATTGATACATTTTGATAATTTTAACAACCATTGTGCATGACTTAAAAAAACAAATCATGTCTGTTGAGTAAATACTAAAATAATTTATAAATTATGGTTGAATCTTCGTGCATAAAGGTCGGTCCAACAATGATAACAATAACCAAGTACTACAAACATTAAGAAAAAGATGTAGACACAAATATTGAAGATGGCATTTGACGGGAAGTTTTCTAGTGTACAACCACAAAGATTAATTGCTTCGCCTTCTTAAAGCTGAAAATAGTCTATCATCTCATAATGACACTTGTAAACGTGATTACTTCGGTTAAAGGATTATCGGCAAAACGAATGGGCAGATTGTCTATATCCTTGGCTGCGATCGGCTAAGGATAAGGTTTCTTTTTGTGACAGAAAATATAAGCACATGACACTTGTTATCTAAGTAGTACAAACAATTGAGACCACAAAGATTAGCTACATCTGGTAGATCACATGTTAACATGTTTCACTCTTCTAAAATATAGCTACATCTACAAACCTCATTAAGTTTCTACTTTCCCTCAATGCCTATCAAGAGGTAAGGAAACATTATAAATATTTGGAAATTGATCTAAATGAAATTTGCTCACATCCAGTATGTTCTTAATAACAGATTTTTGGTTAGTTAATAAAACGGGTTTGTTGCAAGATCTTTTGTCGTGTTGCTCGCTCCCAATTATATTTGTCGTTGTTTCGTTCTCGGTATCTTCTCGAATTGATCACGGTTCAAAGTGGAATTATCGTAATTGGTGACTAAAAGGGGGAGCTTTTGATCTATATCTAATTAAAGGGTAAATGCGTGAAGTAATAAAAATAAACTAAAAGCAATAAATAATAATAAAGCTTGAATTAAACTTAAACAGTAAAATACCTCCTCTTGGAAAAACTGTTGATTCGGAATTATTGCTTAATCCGGAATATTGGGCTCGTTCGGAATAAATCACTGATCCGGAATAAATCTGCTTATTCGGAATATCAACTCATGCGGAATCAACTCATGCGGAATAAATAAATAACTTCATTCGGAATCTGCTCACTCGGAATATTGGCTTATTCGGAAAAATGGAAAAATCATTGACTCGGAATAAATCTTTGGTTCGGAATAATTTTGTTTATTCGGAATAAAAGCTCATTCGGAATGTTTTATGTTCATGCGGAATAAATGAAAATCTCTGGTTCGGAATAATTTTGCTCATCCAGAATAAAACCTTATGCGGAATAAGTTACTCATTCGGAATATTATGCTCATACGGAATATTTGGTTGATTCGGAATATATCGCTTATGCGGAATAATAAAACTAAAACTGTTGGGTCGAAAAACTTAGCTCATTCGCAAATTGATTTAGCAAACCCTTGGTTCGGAATAATGTCACTCATTCGGAATCTGGGAAACAAAAAGAATGCGAAGAACAGGGGACACACAACAATACAAATTTTTACCAAAATCAACCAAGTTTCTAACCAAATATTAAACCAAGCTAACCACTAATCATATACTAATGATAAACATCAAACCACATCAATAAAAACACAAAACCCACTTGTTTTTAAAGATCAAAATCAACACAATAAAAACTTAAAACTTTGGAATCAATAAGAAAAGGAAGAACAATATTAAAAGGAAACTTGTATTAAGGATTAAGATTCAAACAAACAATAAAAATCAAACTTACATGAAGATGGATCAAAAATTAAAAGGTGCCAAACACCCTAATGGTGTTTGGTTTGCTACGAACCAAAAGAAAGGAAAAAACAGAAAATGAAGCTAGCTTGAAAATGTGAAGGGAAGGGTATATTTATAGGCCTTGGAGTTGGTTGGTGAGTGGGATTTCTTCCTTTCTTTTTGTCTTCTCGTCTTTTCAGTAAAGTTGACGTTTTCGACTCTGATTCGGGATTTGTCGATGAATAAATTCAACTCGTCCTTTAATTCCTTCGTTTAATAGAGTTGAGTTCTTCGACATATATAAATCTTCCATCTTTGGTCCTTTTCTTCGTTAAATCTTCAAATAGGCTCATTGACTTCAAATCTTTTGCATCTCTTGGACTATAGACTTCGTCTTTCGTCTTTTTCTTCGATAAAACCCGTGTAATCCCATGTTTTCTTTAATGTTTATCCGGTTGGCTCTTAAAACACAACAAACACACAAACCACACATAATTCCAAATAAATGACATTATATACGTGTTTTGGTCTCGTTTCAGCAAGAAATAAGTGGTAAAAGGATGGGTGTTTTCACACCTATCAAATCCCCTACACTTAACCATTGCCATGCCCTCATGCAATGCTTAGTGACAAAGCAAATTTACATTTTTTCATAATCAATCAACTTTGGCCTTATTAACAAAACTACTACTACTACTAAAAGAAATAAAAGCTTGAATAAAATAAAAGGGATAGAAACTATTTTCACTTGGAGATAGCTATATGGAAATAACTCGCAAATAGATCTAAGACTTACATTAGGGTTTTGGTGCTGCGAAGATTTATCACCCTCAAGTTTCACGTTCCCCACACTAAGCTTAAAAACGAGATCATTGTTATTATAAGTTAGCAAAACAAACACTTACACACATGGCTTAATTATACGCTTAAACTCCCTTATTCCTAGGTGTATCTCTTATATTTTATTTTTGTCTTAGAATGATCATGAAGATGCATTTTTGGACTTATTTCGATAATTTATTAGGCTGAAAACAAAGTAGGACGATTTGATTAATATTTAGCTAAAGGACAAAATCTCTTAAAACTGCTTCTCGAGACCTCAAAAAGTTCATATCTTGGCATAACTCGCTTCACGATTTGAGACCTTTCTCGGGCCGATATTTGGCATGTACTTCATACTTCATATCTTGAGAGACGTTCTTGAGATAATGGTCTTCTCTTCGTTATAGAGTTTCTTCACTTGGAGTATTTTGAGGGATACTCCAACTTTGTTGACCACGAATTCATCATTATTTCTTCAATCGTTATTTGGGATTTTGAAATACAACGATCCGCCTCCTTTTCGGACTTGGATCTATTTATCCTCATACCTTGTTAGGGTCTTTTCGGATAGACTTCTCCATGATCTTTATGGGAGTTGATTGCTTTTCGTCGTGCGTCTTGATCCTTCTTATTGATTTTGGGAATAATGCTTTTCACATCATCTTGGATCTTTAGCAATAAAATGGAATCCTCATGCCTTGTTAGGGCCTTTTCGGACTCGCCAATCTTCGCGCCCCGCTTCAATAGTTATGCCTTGGCTATGAACTCTTATCATTACCGGGCAACTTTTAAACGATCTTGGGCTAGAAGCTAAGTTATTCAATAAAATCATACGACCTTAGTTATTGCATTTATTCATTTAAGGCGATGGGAGGAAAAGCTTATAATCACACCAAGTGTGCTTGTGCAAGAATATCGACTTATAATTGGCTCTATCATTTCTCATTCTCCATAATTTAAAATCTTGATGAGACTCGTGGATGCTTAGCCTAATAAACCAATTAATGTCTACATGGTTAAGGATACTAGCTAGAATAAACTTGCATAAGTCTATTCGGGTTGAGTCAAAATAATCACAACGGGCCTAATATATCAAAGACTTCTAAACTAGTTACACCACTTTATTAATATTTTTGATTTTTCTTTTATTTTTGATTTTATTATGGGATATATACATATGATAGCGACGATAAAAGGGAAGAAATAAAAGACATAAAAATTTAAAAATTACGACTATATGGCCAAAGTTAATTAAAAATTTGAAAAATGTCGAAAAAAGATGATTTTCCAGTTAAATGAAGGCATTTTAATGGAAAAGTCCACTTAAAACTTCGATAGAAGTCTCCCCTACACTTAATATAAACATTATCCTCAATGTTTAAGCATGTGGGAAAAGTCTCCCCTACACTTATGACATTGTGCACGTTGGTTAAATCAAGTTAAGGAGGAGACAAGTAAAGTGATCAATTTCAAATGTGAATATGAAGAAAGTTGAATCACGATAGTTGAGAGATAGAACCGGATTTGCGGATAACATGGGAGCACGGTTCTTCAAAGATTCCAAAAGTGCACTTATCCTTGTAATCACATCACCATACAAACACAATCAAACTATATAGCTCCCCCTACACTTAGGATGAAAAACAGAAAAGGGGGGATAGATACTCGGGTTGCCTCCCGAGGAGCGCTTGTTTTTGTTAACCGAGTCACGAGCCTGACTCGGTCCCGAACTAATTCAAGGGAAAGGTAGAGAGGGATGGAATCTCATTAGAGATGTACTCTCCAAAGTACAACTTCACTCGTTGACCATTAACCTCAAAATTTGGGCCATTAGTTTGAGCAAGCTCAATAGTACCATATGGAAAAATTTGAGCAATGGTGAATGGGCCGGACCAACGAGATTTGAGTTTGCCCGAAAAGATTTTCAAACGAGAGTTAAAGAGTAAAACTTTATCACCAATGTGGAAATCTCGGCTTTTGAGCTTAGCATCATGAAAGAGCTTGGTCTTCTCTTTATAGATCAATGAGCTCTCATAAGCTTCATTCCGAAGTTCGTTTGACTCATTTAGTTGGATCTTTCTTAAGTCACTGCCGTTGTTGATATAAAAATTAGCCCATTTCAAAGCCCAATAGGCCTTGTGCTCCAACTCAATTAGGAGGTGGCATGCTTTCTCGTACACAAGAGATAAGATGTACAACCAATCGGGGTCTTATAAGCGGTACGGAAAGCCCACAGAGCATCATCAAGTTTATCGGCCCATGAGGCATGATGCTCTCCCACAGTACGTTCCAAAATTCGCTTTAATCCTCGGTTGGAGATCTCGGCTTGGCCATTAGTTTATGGGTGATACGCGGTGGAAAGACGGTGATGGACACCATACTTAGCCATGACTCGAGCAAATTGGTCATTGCTAAAATGAGTCCCGCGATCACTAATAATAGCACGTGGCACACCGAATCTAGCGAATAGCTGTTTCAAAAAGTTACAAACCACCCTTGCATCGTTAGTGGGTAAAGCTTTTGCTTCAACCCATTTAGAAACGTAGTCTACGACTACAAGGATGTATTTGTTTCCTTTAGATGAAGGGAATGGCCCCATAAAGTCGATGCCCCATACATCAAAGATTTCACATTCTTGTATGAAATTTTGAGGCATCTCATCTTTATGTATCATCTTGCCTTGTCGTTGGCAAGCATCACAATGTTTAACCATTTCGTGAGCGTCACGATAAATGGTGGGCCAACAGAATCCCGAATCAAACACTTTTTGGCGGTGTAGTTGGGACCAAAGTGACCACCGTTGGGTCCTTTGTGGCAAGCTTCTAGAATATCTAGAGCTGCGGGTCCGTCAATACATCGGCGAATAATCAAATCAGCGCATTGTATGAAGAGAAAACGGTCATCCCAAAAGTAAGTCTTAACATCATTCAAGAACTTTTTCTTTTGTTGGGATGTTAACCCTTTGATGAGAACACCACTCGCTAAGTAGTTTGCAATGTCCGCAAACCACGAGGTGTCATCAAGATTGGAATTGATAGACATTAAGGTCTCAAGGGGAAAAGAGTCATTGATCTCTTTGTTCGGATGATCCCCTTGATAAGGATCTTCAAGTCTACTTAGATGATCCGCGGCAAGGTTTTCGGCTCCCTTCTTGTCACGAATTTCAATGTTAAATTCTTGAAGGAGTAAAACCCAGCGAAGAAGTCTTGGCTTAGAGTCGTGTATACAATGGTGGTGGATAAAACAAGATAGGGGCGAAATTTTTCAAAAGCATAGACAACAACTAAAAGCTCTTTTTCGGTTGTCGTATAATGCAATTGATCCCCCGTCATTGTCTTGCTAGCATAATGGATTGTTTGGAAGTGTTTATTCACTCTTTGGCCCAAAACCGCTCCAATGGCAAAATCGCTAGCATCACACATCAACTCGAAAGGTAGCTCCCAATTAGGGGTGACCAAGACCGGTGCCTTAGTGAGCTTATCCTTAAGAAGGTTGAATGATTCAATACACTCTTTGGAAAAGATAAAAGGAGTATCTTTTTCCAAGAGGTGGGTCATCGGGCGAGCGATTTTAGAAAAATATTTGATAAATTGACGATAGAAGCCCGCATGACCAAGAAAACTTCTCACACCCTTCACGGTTGAAGGTGGAGGTAATTTGGCTATGACATCCACTTTAGCACGGTCCACTTCAAGACCGGATTTTGAGATTTTGTGTCCTAGCACAATGCCTTCTTTTACCATAAAGTGTCATTTTTCCCAATTTAGAACAAGGGGAGTGTCTTCGCACCGCTTGAGCATACGTTCTAAATTGACAAGGCAAGAAGAGAAAGAATCCCCAAAGACCGAGAAATCATCCATGAAGACTTCCATGGTTTGCTCAACCATGTCATGGAAAATAGCCAACATGCACCTTTGGAAAGTCCCGGGGGCATTGCATAAGCCAAAAGGCATTCTTTTATAAGCAAATGTGCCATAGGGACAGGTGAATGTTGTCTTCTCTTGATCTTGGGGATCGATGGGTATTTGGAAATAACCCGAGAAACCATCTAGAAAGCAGTAATATTCATTACCCGCTAAACGTTCAAGCATTTGGTCCATAAAAGGAAGAGGAAAATGATCCTTTCTCGTGGCATCATTGAGTTTGTGATAGTCTATACAAACTCTCCACCCAGTAACGAGACGTGTAGGAATCAACTCGTTGTTTTGATTGGGCACAATGGGGATTCCGCCTTTCTTAGGCACACAATGGACTGGACTAACCCATGGTGAATCTGAGATAGGGTAAATCATGTGAGACCCCCAAAATCTGACATGGAACGACTAGGCAACGAGGGGGTAACACGTCATAGTACAAGAAACAATGAGTTACAGTTGACACAAAGCTGACGTAATAAAAGCATATATATCACATCATAAATGATCAGAGTTTTAAACATAGGTCCCAGAGTTTTATATGCGGAAAGATATATTATTTCATCATGATTTATAACATAAAGTTGCCCAAAAGATATAATAAATTTCTGACAGTTTATACTAAACCAGTCTTTTAAAAGCATCACAGAAATCTCCAAGCTGCGATAATATCCTGCGGGCTCCCATCCAAGAAAAGCTAAGTAATAATACCTGAGATTAAACATGTAAAATCGTCAACACAAAGTTGAGTGAAATTCATAGGTTTAGCAATAAAGGTGTGGAACACAAGCATTCATTTGTAAAACAAGTAAATAGAGAAAATGGTTATGATCATTAACCATAGTCTGAAACCAATATTATTGCTGTTTAGTTCATGCACCGAAGCTTAACTCAAAGTAAGTTCCTCTAGGGAGTATTGATAGGTGTGTAAACACCCATCCTTTTACCACTTAATTCTGGCTAAAACGAGACCAAAACACGTATTTAATATCATTTGTTTGGAATTATGCGTGGTTTTTGTGTTTATTGTGTTTTCAGAGCCAACCAGATGAATATTGAAGAAAACATGGGATTGCACGGGTTTTACTGAAGAAAAAGACTCAAGATAAAGTCTATTGTCCAAGAGATGCAAAAGATTTGAAGTCACTGGGCCTATTCGAAGATTTATCGAAGAAAAGGACCAAAGATGGAAGATTTACATAAGTCGAAGAAACTCAAGTCTATTAAACGAAGAAATTAAAAGACGAGTTGAATTTAATCGACAACAAATCCCGAATCAGAATCGAAAACGTCAACTTTTCTGAAAAGACGAGAAGACAAGAAGAACGGGAGAAAGCCCACTCACCAACCAAAAGACAAGGCTATATAAAGCCCACACCTCACACACTTAGTGCCAGTTTTAGTTTTAGTTTTCTTCTCTCCTTCTTTTTCTCCTTCTAGTTCGTCCCATCACCAACACCATTAGGGTGATTGGTGATCTTGATCCTTAATTTTTAAATTTGTTATTTTAATCTTTGTTTGATCTTGTTAAAACATTAATCATTCAATACAAGTTCTATGTTTAATCTTTCCATTTCATCTTGTTCATCATCATCTTTATCTTCAAGTTCTTAAGTTTTTATTTTCTTGATTTGATCTTCAAAAGTTGTTGAGATTTGTGTTTTTGTTGATGCGATTTGTAGTTTATGGTTAGTAGATGCTTTGTGTTTAGTTTTATTTAAGATTTGGTGAAAAACTTGGTGAATTTTGGATTAAAACTAGTTTCCTTGTTCTTCGCGGTTCGTTACTGTACCTGTGTTTCCAGACTTCCGGATGAACACCAAACTTCCGAATGAGCACAAAAGTTCCGAATGAACTGCTTAGGTTAAAAGTTCCGGGTGAATAAAATAGTTCCGAGTGAGTTTTTGTTTAAAAAAGTTCCGAATCAGATTAAAGTTCCGAACGAACTGAAAGTTCCGGATGAACCTAATCTTCCGAATGAACCAAAGTTCCGGATGAGTCAAAAGTTCCGAATGAGTCTAAATGTTCCGAATGAGTAAAACTTCCGAATGAACCACAAAGTTCCGGATGAACCAAAAACTTCCGACTGAGCAAAGTTCCGGATGAACCAAAAACTTCCGAATGAGCAAAGTTCCGGATGAATCACAAAGTTCCGAATGAACCAAAGTTCCGAGCGAAAGTTCCGCATGAGCAAAGTTCCGAATCAAGGTTAAAAAGTTCCGAATCAATTTTCTTTTAGTGTTACTGTTCTACTGTTTCTTTACGTTTATTTCACAATTTATATTTCAACTGTAGTTTTAACTTTGATTTCAATTTTAATTTTAATCTTAATTTCAATTTTAATTCACGTTTTTTTAATTGTCATTAAAGTAATTGTATTTGATTTAAGTTTTAATTTTAAGTACGTTTTAACCTTTAGTATATTAGAAAACCAAACCCTTTTATTTGGTAACCAAGAACAATCATTCCACTTAAGGCTGAGATCAATTCGAGAGGACTGTGAGAGAATCTAGAACCCATTGAAAATCACTTGTATCAAATGGCGCCGCTGCCGGCTCTTCTCGTTAAGATCAAAAGTTTTTTGTGAGAACTTAAATTTTGGGATCCGTTCCCCGTGAACGTTACTTTTTCATCAAAAATTTTCAAAAAATCCAAAAAAATATAAAATTTTCAAAAATACAAAAAAATTAAAAAACATAAAAACCAAAAATATTTTTGCTTTGTTTTTCTTTGTTCGTTCTTTTGCAGGTGTATGCGCACTCGATCCACGTCTTATCAAGAGCCCGAGACTCTCGATAACTTAGACATGGCTGGTGTACAAAACAACAACATACCACCTCCAAACAACAATAATAACAACAACAACCCGCCTTTCAACAACATGAACAATAACAACAACAATGAGCCCCTTCCGGATAATCGCCCGATGATTGAATTGCTGCAAGCTCATGTAGATGGCAACACGGATCGAATTGTCATACCTCCAATTGCCGCCAACAATTTCGAGCTCAAATCAGGCTTTATCCAGATGGTCTCCGCTCAACCATTCTTGGGACGTACCATTGATGATCCACACGACCACATCAAGAGATTTTTACAACTCACTAACACGGTCAAGTTCAATGGTGTTCCACAAGAGGTTATAAGGTTACAACTTTTTCCCTTTTCTTTAGAGGGACAAGCCCGGCATTGGCTTGCTAAGGAACCGCCACAGAGTATTCTCTCGTGGACGGATTTGGAAACAAAGTTTGTCAATTACTTTTTCCCACCCTCTCGTACTACCGCTTTGCGGAATGAGATCATAAATTTTGAACAAAAGTACGATGAGTCGTTCAGTGAATCTTGGGATCGTTTTAAAGATCTTTTAAGAAAATGCCCACAACATGGTTTTACCAAAGTACATCAAATTAATACTTTTTACAATGGTTTAAGCATGAGTGACCAAGATTCACTGAACAGTGCCTCGGGGGGTAATCTATTGGCTAAGACTTCCAATGCTGCTTGGGACATCATTGAGAATAAATCTCGTGTGCAAACCAAGAGTGTTCGGACCAATGTCACTAGTGCTAGCACTAGTGACAGCGACAAGCGATTGGACAAAATCACTACGCTTCTTGAATCGCTTGTCACCCACACCGTCAGCAACAACAACAGCAACAACGCTAAACACGCTCAAGTTAACGCTGTCAGCCAACCTTGTGAGATATGCGGTGGTCCTCACTCTTACACCACTTGTACCGCCACCCAAGACTACCCTTCTGAGAATGTTAATGCAGCTTATGGCACATATCCTCAACCTTATCAAGCTAGACCTCAAGGTGACCGTAATTTGCTTAGCTACCGTTCTAACAATTATCTTTCCCCACCTGGTATTCTTCCTACCAACCCAAACCAACAACAAAACCTCAACCGCCCTCCTCAACAACAACAACAACCTCGACAACCATACATCCCACCTCACAAGCAGCAACAACCACCTCAACGTAACAACCAAGTTTACCAACAACCTGCTTATCAACCACCCGCATACAATGCTCCTCCCAACCAATCCACCGCTCTACACCAAGAAGTGCAGACCTACATGAGGACAAACGATGTGATCGTGGAAAATCTTCAGCGTGAAGTGATAAATTTGAAAGCAGACTTGGTCAAGCAACGAAACGACTTGAGAGCCGACATGAGAAATATGTTGGATACCCAAACTAATGACTTGAGGAACATGATGGCTAGTTTCTTCCAAGGTAATCAACCCTCTTCTTCGGGTACTCTTCCGAGTAACACCGTTGCGAACCCAAGAGGGGAGATGAAAGCAATCACTACTCGAAGTGGTAAAGGTACCAAGGAACCCGAGCTTCCTATACCTCCACCGGTGATTGTGACTAAGGAGAACGAGTCACCTGCTCCTATTCCTCCTCCTTCTCCTTCCCCAATTTCTCCACCTCTTCCTTCTACCCCTCCTCCACCCGTGGTTGTGAGTGATCCTATTCCCCTAAAGCCTTCTTCTTCATCCAATATACCTTATCCGTCTAGGTTGAGGAAAGAGAAGCTCAAAAGCAAGGACGATATTCAGGTTTCGAATTTCCTTAAAATGTTCAAACAACTGAATTTCAATATCTCCTTCGCTGAGGCTCTCGCTCACATGCCCAAGTATGCAAAAATGTTTAAAGATCTTCTGAGCGACAAGGAAAAGCTCCTCGATATTGCCAACACCCAACTTAATAAGAATTGCTCTGCAGTACTCTTAAGGAAATTGCCAACCATGCTTGGTGATCCGGGTCATTTTCTTATCCCTTGCAATTTCCCGGGAGTAGAGAATTGCATGGCCCTAGCCGATCTAGGTGCTAGTATTAATCTCATGCCTCTAAGTGTTTGGAAGCAATTATCTCTCCCAGAGCTAGTCCCCACCAAAATGACTTTGGAATTAGCTAACCGTACGGTTGCTTATCCAGTGGGGATAGCCGAAGACGTCATTGTAGGAGTCGACAAATTCACCTTCCCAGCTGATTTTGTTGTCGTCGACTACGAGATGGACCCCCGTGTGCCACTAATTGTTGGACGTCCATTCTTGAGGACCGGTCGCACTCTTATTGATGTTGAAGCCGATGAGCTTATCATGAGAGTGGGTGACGATAAAGTAGTCTTCAACATGGGAAAGTTGTCTAAACAGCCTTATTCATATGAGAGTGTTAATTGTATTGACGTTCTTGATGAGGCTTGTGAAGAACACTTTAATGATGCTTGCAAAAGTATTCCTGCCTCTCTTCCCAATGTTGAGACCGTGTCCTCTATTGATTCATCGTTGTCTCTATTTGGAGATAGTGATTTATTTTGGAACAATCTTGAAGACACCATGGGAGATGTGAATTTAGCTACTAATGATTCTCCTATCGATGGGGATGAAGACATGAATTTCTTTGACAATCTTCTCACCGAAGACAATCCTTCGCCTCCATCTCCCACGGTCATTGCTATCGATACTCCGACTTCGAATACGCCTCCCGTCGAAAATCCTCCGGATTTAGAACTTAAGGAGTTGCCGCCCCATCTCGAGTATGTATTCCTTGAAGAAGAGAAGAAGTCGCCAGTCATCATTGCTAAGGATTTGAAGGATGAAGAGAAAACTCGACTTGTCGCCGTGTTGAAAAAGCATAAAACAGCTATTGCTTGGAAGATTTCTGATATTCGTGGAATTGATCCTCACTTTTGCACACACAAAATTCTCATGGAGGACGACTTTAAGCCCACAATTCAAAGCCAACGAAGGGTGAATCCAAAAATACATGAAGTCATCAAAACAGAGGTTATCAAACTTCTTGATGCGGGTATGATTTACCCTATTTCGGATTCACCATGGGTTAGTCCAATCCATTGTGTGCCCAAGAAGGGCGTAATGACCGTTGTTCCCAATGAACACAACGAGTTGATTCCCACTCGTCTCGTTACTGGGTGGAGAGTTTGTATAGACTACCGCAAACTCAATGATGCCACGAGAAAGGATCATTTCCCTCTACCTTTTATGGACCAAATACTTGAACGTTTAGCCGGTAATGAATATTACTGCTTTCTTGATGGTTTCTCGGGTTATTTCCAAATACCCATCGATCCCCAAGATCAAGAGAAGACGACATTCACTTGTCCCTATGGCACATTTGCTTACAAAAGAATGCCTTTTGGCTTATGTAATGCGCCCGGGACTTTCCAAAGGTGCATGTTAGCTATCTTCCATGACATGGTTGAACAAACCATGGAAGTCTTCATGGATGATTTCTCGGTCTTCGGGGATTCTTTCTCTTCTTGCCTTGCCAATTTGGAACGTATGCTCAAGCGGTGCGAAGACACTCGCCTAGTTCTGAATTGGGAAAAATGCCATTTTATGGTAAAAGAAGGCATCGTGCTGGGACATAAAATTTCCAAAGCCGGTCTTGAAGTAGACCGCGCTAAAGTCGATGTTATCGCAAAGTTCCTCCACCTTCAACCGTGAAGGGTGTGAGAAGTTTTCTGGGTCATGCGGGCTTCTACCGTCGATTCATCAAAGATTTTTCTCAAATCGCTCGCCCGATGACCCACCTCTTGGAAAAAGATACTCCTTTTATCTATTCCAAAGAGTGCCTTGAAGCCTTCAACTCGCTTAAGGATAAGCTAACTAAGGCACCCGTCTTGGTTACCCCTAATTGGGAGCTGCCTTTTGAGTTGATGTGCGATGCTAGTGATTTTGCTATTGGAGCGGTTCTGGGACAAAGAGTGAACAAACACTTCCAACCAATCCATTACGCTAGCAAGACAATGACGGGGGCACAATTGCATTATACGACAACCGAAAAAGAGCTTTTAGCTGTTGTCTATGCTTTTGAAAAATTCCGCCCCTATCTTGTCCTTTCTACAACAATTGTGTATACCGATCATTCCGCGCTGAAGTACTTGTTGACAAAGCAAGATTCCAAACCAAGACTTCTTCGCTGGGTTTTGCTGCTCCAGGAATTTAAAATCGAAATTCGCGATAAAAAAGGAGCTGAAAACCTAGCCGCGGATCATC
This sequence comes from Glebionis coronaria, assembly GCA_025667525.1. Classification (NCBI taxonomy): domain Eukaryota; kingdom Viridiplantae; phylum Streptophyta; class Magnoliopsida; order Asterales; family Asteraceae; genus Glebionis; species Glebionis coronaria. The sequence continues at coordinate 602,362,646 of CM046878.1, read as the reverse complement.
TCAGCAGACTTGAGGATCCTTACCAAGGGGATCATCCAAACAAAGAAATCAATGATTCTTTTCCCTTGGAGACCTTAATGTCTATAAATTCGAAGTCGAATGAAACCCCGTGGTTTGCGGACTTTGAAAACTACTTGGCGGGTGGAATTCTCAAGGAAGGGTTGACGTCCCAACAAAAAAAGAAGTTCTTCACAGACATCAAGACTTACTTTTGGGACGACCCTTACCTATTCAAACAATGTGCCGACCTGATTATTCGCCGATGTGTTGACGAACCGGCAGCGTCAGAAATCCTTAATGCTTGCCACAAAGGACCCACCGGTGGTCACTTTGGTCCCAACTACACCGCCAAAAAAGTGTTTGATTCGGGATTTTATTGGCCCTCCATATATCGTGACGCTCACGATATGGTTAAAAGATGTGATGTTTTCCAAAAACAAGGCACGATCACACATAAAGACGAGATGCCTCAGAATTTCATTCAAGAGTGTGAAATCTTTGATGTTTGGGGTATCGACTTTATGGGGCCATTCCCTTCTTCTAAAGGAAACAAATACATCCTTGTAGCCGTTGACTACGTTTCAAAGTGGGTTGAAGCCAAAGCTTTACCCACTAATGACGCAAGGGTGGTTTGTAACTTTTTGAAAGCTCTATTCGCCAGATTCGGTGTACCTCGTGCCATTATTAGTGATCGTGGGACTCATTTCTGCAATGACCAATTTGCTCGAGTCATGGCTAAGTACGGTGTAAATCATCGTCTTTCCACAGCCTACCACCCACAAACTAATGGCCAGGCTGAAATATCCAACCGAGGACTTAAGCGAATTTTGGAACGAACCGTGGGAGAGCATCGTGCCTCATGGGCTGATAAACTTGATGATGCTTTGTGGGCTTTCTGTACTGCTTACAAGACCCCGATCGGCTGTACGCCTTATCGTCTTGTGTACGGGAAAGCGTGCCACCTCCTCATTGAGTTGGAGCACAAGGCTTATTGGGCCTTGAAGTGGGCTAATTTTGATATAAACAAAGCCGGTGACCTACGCAAGATCCAACTTAATGAGCTCAATGAACTCCGTAATGAGGCTTATGAAAATTCTTTGATCTATAAGGAAAGAACTAAGCTCATTCACGACTCTAAGATTAAGAACCGTGAGTTCCATGTTGGAGACAAAGTCTTACTTTTTAACTCTCGGTTGAAAATCTTCTCGGGAAAGCTCAAATCTCGTTGGTCCGGCCCACTCACCATTGCCCAAATTTTTCCATATAGTACTCTCGAGCTCGCTCAACCTAATGGACCTATTTTTAAGGTGAATGGCCAACGAGTGAAGTTGTACTTTGGTGAGGACACCTCTCAGGAGGTGATACCATCCCTCACCACGTTCCCCATGAACTAATTTTGGGTCGAGTCAGGCTCGTGACTCGGTTATCAAAAACAAGCGCTCCTCGGGAGGCAGCCCGAGTATCTATCCTTTATGTTTTAACCTCCTAAGTGTAGGGGGACTTCTATACGTGTTTGTCTTTGTGTGGTGATGTGATTACAGGGATAAGTGCACTCTTGGAATCTTTGAAGAACCGTGCTCCCGTGTTATCCAAAATCCGGTTCTATCTCTCAACTATCGTGATTCAATTTTCTTCATACTCACATTTGAAATTGATCACTTTAGTCGTCTCTTCCTTAACTTGAGTTAACCAACGTGCACAATGTCATAAGTGTAGGGGAAACTTTTCCCACATGCTTAAACATTGAGGACAATGTTTATCTTAAGTGTAGGGGGGACTTCTATCGAAGTTTTAAGTGGACTTTTCCATGAAAATGCCTTCATTTAACCAGAAAATCCTATTTTTCAACATTTTTCAAATTTTTTATTAACTTTGGCCATTTAGTCGTAATTTTTAAATTTTTATCGTTGCTTTCATATGTATATATCCTGTTTAAAAGTCAAAAATATTAATAAAGTGGTGTAGCTAGTTTAGAAATCTTTGACATATTAGGCCCGTTGCGTTTATTTTGACTCAACCCGAATAGACTTACCTAAGTTTATTCTAGCTAGTATCCTTAACCATGTAGACTTAATTGGTTTATTAGGCTAAGTGTCCACGAGTCTCATTACTTGAGATTTTAAATTGTGGAGGACGAGAAATGATAGAGTCAAATATAAGTCGGTATTCTTGCACAAGCTCACTTGGTGTAATTATTTGCCTATTCTCCCATCACTTGCTAATAATTATCTGCAATAAGTAAGGTCGTACGATTTGAAAGGTTACTTAGCTTCTAGCCCAAGATCGTTTAAAAGTTGCTCGGTAATGATAAGAGTTCATAGCCAAGGCATAACTTATGAAGCGGGGCGCGAAGATTGGCGAGTCCGAAAAGGCCCTAACAAGGCATGAGGATTCCATTTTATTGCTAAAGATCCAAGGTGATGTGAAAAGCATTATTCCTAAAGTCAATATGAAGGATCAAGACTCACGACGAAAAGCAATCAACTCCTATAAGATCATGGAGAAGTTTATCCGAAAAGACCCTAACAAGGTATGAGGATAAATAGATCCAAGTCCGAAAAGGAGGCGGATCGTTGTATCTCAAAATCCCAAATAGAGCTTGAAGAAATAATCATGAAGTCGTGGTCAACAAAGTTGGAGTACCCCTCAAAAGTCTCCAAGTGAAGAAACTCTATTAACGATGAGAAGACCATTATCTCAAGCACGTCTGTCAAGATATGAAGTATGAAGTACATGCCAAATATCGGCCCGAGAAAGGTCTCAAATCGTGAACCAAGTTATGCCAAGATATGAACTTTTTGATATCCCGAGAAGCAGTTTTAAGAGATTTTGTCCTTTAGCTAACTATTGATCAAATCGTCCTACTTTGCTTTCAGCCTAAATAAACTATCGAAATAAGTCCAAAAATGCATCTTCATGATCATTCTAAGACAAAAATAAAATATAAGAGATACACCTAGGAATAAGGGAGTTTAAGCATATAATTAAGCCATGTGTGTAAGTGTTTGATTTACTAACTTATAATAACAATGATCTCGTTTTTAAGCATAGTTTGGGGAACGCGAAACTTGAGGGTGATAAATCTTCGCAACCCCAAAGCCCTAATGTAAGTCATTGATCTCTTTGCAAGTTATTTCCATTCTTTTGTTTCCTTTAAAGTTTAATTTCTTTTAGTATTTTAATTTTTTGTTTAGTAGTATTTAAATAAGGCCAAGGTTGATTAATTATGAGAAAAGTGTAGGGGATTTGATAGGTGTGTAAACACCCATCCTTTTACCACTTAATTCTGGCTAAAACGAGACCAAAACACGTATTTAATATCATTTGTTTGGAATTATGCGTGGTTTTTGTGTTTATTGTGTTTTCAGAGCCAACCGGATGAATATTGAAGAAAACATGGGATTGCACGGGTTTTACTGAAGAAAAAGACTCAAGATAAAGTCTATTGTCCAAGAGATGCAAAATATTTGAAGTCACTGGGCCTATTCGAAGATTTATCGAAGAAAAGGACCAAAGATGGAAGATTTACATAAGTCGAAGAAACTCAAGTCTATTAAACGAAGAAATTAAAAGACGAGTTGAATTTAATCGACAACAAATCCCGAATCAGAATCGAAAACGTCAACTTTTCTGAAAAGACGAGAAGACAAGAAGAACTGGAGAAAGCCCACTCACCAACCAAAAGACAAGGCTATATAAAGCCCACACCTCACACACTTAGTGCCAGTTTTAGTTTTAGTTTTCTTCTCTCCTTCTTTTTCTCCTTCTAGTTCGTCCCATCACCAACACCATTAGGGTGATTGGTGATCTTGATCCTTGATTTTTAAATTTGTTATTTTAATCTTTGTTTGATCTTGTTAAAACATTAATCATTCAATACAAGTTCTATGTTTAATCTTTCCATTTCATCTTGTTCACCATCATCTTTATCTTCAAGTTCTTAAGTTTTTATTTTCTTGATTTGATCTTCAAAAGTTGTTGAGATTTGTGTTTTTGTTGATGGGATTTTGAAAGTCCCAAAATACAACAATTGTTGAAACTAAGACACGAAAACAATAACACACAATAGATATACTTTTCAAACGAGTAATCCTTTATTAACTATTATCAACAAAGTATTACAAAGTGTTATGAATACACCTGTTGAATAACAACAAGAAATGAACCCTAGAACAAGTAAACTTGATTCGAGACTCAAGTTTACAAGTGAACCAACGAGTCGCTGATGGACAGCTGAGGCCTCAGTGGTTCAAGTGGGAGAAAGAACTTAGATAAAGATTCCAAGCACAAGGGTTAAATCTTAACTTCTTTCTCATCCCCTATTTATAGTGGTACGAGGTTGTATCCTTAGTGGGGGTAGTTGATACGTGTCATCTTCTGAATGGAAGAGTACAACGTATTAAATGCATGTCCAAATCGAGACATGCCTTTAACTACTTTAGGTAAACAGTTCTGCCAACTGTTCACCTTTGTCCCACTAGGTCGTACTAGGCATTGACTTTGAATCTCTTGTTTTGTCCCGCTCAAAACACTTGTAAGATTCTCCCGCCTAAACTATAAGGGGTTGGATAAGCTTTGCTTGATCCAAGTCTCTAGGGTTCTTAAGTGATCTCTGAGTGTTGTCAACTCAGAGATCCTTGAACACCAGTGCATTCCTTTGACATCCCAGCTATCCATAATCGCTGGTGAGTCTGACTTCAGATTGTCTTCGACTTCTCTGACGTTGTCTTTGACTTGAATGATCCTGGTGTGCCAGCTGAGGCTTTGCCTTCCACTGGTCTAGTCTCTGTCGCTGGTCCTCTCAGCGACCTTTCAACACTTAGTCTAATATAAACAAATCTAGACAGGGCCATAGTTAAAACTTTCATTGGCCCAACAATCTCCCCCTATTTGTTTATAAATTATACTAAGTCTAAAATTATTGTAAGTGAGTACACAGCTTCTTCTTACACATAATTTAACAAACATACCTCAAAGTTTTATTAATAAGAATGAACCTAGTCTATTACAATAGCACCCTAAGGTGAAAACATAAACAAAAATAAATAGGTTCTTCAGCGATCAAGACCTTGATCACAGATTCTCTGGGCTTCGACTTTGTCACTCCTAGAGTTAATGACAAGTTCAATTTCAAAATCGAACTCATCAGCTTCTTTGCAATTTCTAAGGATACCCTGCTTGAGTCTGATCAGCTGAATGGTTGATGCCAGAGGTAGCTCATTCAAACGCTGAAAAGCATAATCACAGTTACCATTCATAAATACCATACCTGCCTCTGGCTCAGTGTAAACTTGGCCTTCTATGGGTTTGGTGATTTCCTTGGGAAGGACCAAGTTTCTGAGCATCCCATCGACCACTACATCTTCAGTGACCAACCTTTCTGTCAGAGGCCCCATTGGTGTTTTCCTCTTTCTTAGTGTCTGAGAAGATGATTGAGAGGAAAGCTGTGGAGGTAGGGGTACCTTTAGCTTCTTTGCAGTATCTCTTACCCAATTGAGTTTTGCTTGAATGTTTTTCATCATTTGGGCAGGACCAGGCCCAGTCTTCTTTTGGGCAAGAGATAGTATTTCCAACCATTCAGAGAGGCTCAGATCTCTGAGTTTGAAGTCGCTGGAGACTTTATAATTCTGCATGTCATTCTCCCTATAAATCGTCATTACCACCTTTTTGTCTTTGTTTGTGAAGCATGTGTACTTGGTGATACGACCGGGTTCAGATCTCTGGTTAACCAGTCTTTGATATTCTGTTAGGAGGTTGTTCCTCTTAACCTCCAGTTCCTTGAGTTTAGCCAGTTGAGCTTTCTTAGCAGAGGGAGAGAGCTTGTCCAGAGCTTCTTTGCTCCTTAGTTCAGCAGCCCTGATATTTGCTAACCTTTGATGTTCAAGGATTTGGGCTTTAGCTTGCTCTGGGGTGAGTGTTGGTTCATCAGCGCTTTTGAATTTGTTGAGGTCAGAGTTTTTGGAGGGTTTGGATCCACCTTCAGCTTGAAGGGAGTGTAGGGTAATTTCAGGTTGCTCAACTGCAATCCCTTTACCTTTATCTTTCACAGAATCAGCAGCAGGCTTGAAGGATCTCAGTGGAGTGGGTGTTGGTATTTCAGGTGTAGGCTTTTTCTTCTGCTGCTCCCCCGTAGATACAACATCATCAGCTTCTTCTTCAGAAGAGGAGGCAGACTTCTCCCCCTCAGGCATAGCCCCAGCAGGTGCTCTGCCTGAACCTGCCTTATTGAAACGAAGGAACTCCTGGTGAACAAATATGCAAATTTCCTTGAGTTCACCTTGGAGAAGTTCCTGAAGAAGAAGTCTTGAGGGTTCAGCAGCCTGAGCTATGGCTGCTACATTTGCCTTTACCGATGAGGTTAGAGCAGATGGGATGTACGTCTGAAGACTCTGGTTGATTAGGTCAGGTAGTTGTGCCTTTAGAGCGTTGTTCAGCAGTTGCGGAAGCAGTGCGGTCATGGAAGACTCCACTGATGAAGTTAGTGAGGTTTCCAAGTTTGTAGTAAGCTCCTCAGCAGCATGAGTCAGGGTCTGGATCTCAGAGAGAAGAGCTTCGTTTGTGACCTTGGGTTTCGTGATGCTGATATCCCCTCTCTTTTCCCATAACGCCTCAGCAGCCAGATCCTGTACATCTTTCATTCGTGGGACTTGTGCTGACTTGCGTGAGAGTAGGTATTCCAGGTGTTGCTTAGCCCCCAGCTCCATGACACTTGGCAAGGTGGGAAATGGAACAGGTGCATGGGAGCTAAGTCTCTGTTCCCATAGCCTTTTGGCAGCTAGTTCTTGAACATTAGGAAGGGAGGGGACAGAGACCGGTGTCAGCTCAATGGAGGACAAGTTGTAGTCATCAGTGCTCATTTCCTCAAAGTAAGAGGTGAAGGGGCCTTCCTCTATAATAAGAACTTCATCATCAGGCAGAGATTCGAAGTCTGAGAGGGCATCAAGATCAATTGTGGCACCTTCAGCGGAATTGTCATCAGCAATCAAGTAATCATCATTGTTAAGTTGTTCCTGATGAAGATTTTGAGCCTGTGATAAGAGTTATTAGTAACCAGTTGTGAAAAATAATGCAGTTATAGATCGCCAGTCGCTGCCCCTAGGAAAGCTGGGTGTGATTATCCAGCCCCCCCTAAGGATTTCTCCTTGGGACTCTTTTAAGTGTGAAATAGGTATGTTGAGGATCGCCATTCGCTGCCCCTAGGATAGCTGGGTGTGATTATCCAGCTCCCCCTGAAGGATTGCTCCTTGGGACTCTTTTAATGTGAAATAAAAGTGTTGAAGGATCGCCATTCGCTGCCCCTAGGATAGCTGGGTGTGATTATCCAGCTCCCCCTGAAGGATTTCTCCTTGGGACTCTTTTATTTGTGAAACATGATATGGGAATGGTCGCCTTTCTCTGCCCCTGGGATAGCTGGGTGTGATTATCCAGCTCCCCCTGAGGGATTACTCCCTAGGACTCTTTTGATTGTGAATTAATATGAGGGTGATGGTCGCCTTTTATCGCTGCCCCTAGAAAGACTGAGGGTGATGATTCAGCCTTTCCAAAAGAATAAATTCTTTGGGACTCTTTTATTAATGATGGGGACCCGGAGTCAGTGAGAAGTGCAGAGACTCTGGGTCGGGACTTATATGTGTGCAGGTTGTTGTTTGCCAAGAGCACAGTCCAGAGGTTGAAGGATCATCGGGGTGCGTTAGAAGCACAAGTGAATCATTTCCTAGTGAAGACAAGAGTGTACAGAGAGTCCTAAAGGTCTAGGTGCTGACACAGACACGCTAAGAGTTGAGGCAAACTCTAAAGTACATCACTCTCTCCTACAGATAATGAGAGTGAATGTATGTGGACCTCTGAGAGGAAAAATAAAGGTCAGACTAATACCTGAGTGATATCAGCGTGGAGAGGGATCTTAGTTGTCTTCGCTGACATGGAGACACTAGACGCTGGTTGTTTGTCAGCAATGGGCTCTTCTACCACAACCACCAGAGAAGGGGATGGGTTCTTCTTCGTCTTTGTCTTGTTTGAAGGATTAACAGAAGGGGTTTCAGAGGAAAGGGGGATGTCTTTCCTCTTCTTCTTCTTTTCCTTAAGCACCTTGGGCTGAGAAGTAGATTGCACAGAGGTCTTGGACAGAGACTTATCAATCGTGCTTTCAGCATTCACCTCAGGTTGAGGGATCAAGGACTCATCATCCTCAGCAAGTAATCCAGCAACTTTCATCATATGCCTGGTGAGAGGCACTTCATCTTCAGTTGGAGCTTTCAGTGATGCAGCAGTGATATGATGAGAGGGAAAGGAGTGTAGAGTGTCATCAGTGTATAAGTCACCAAGAATATTTTCTAAGACAAGAGAAAGATATCTGGTGTAGCAGATGGTGGCCCCACGGTTCTTCTTCCCTTTGTTTTCCAACTTAGCAATGAGATCGGTGTAAAGAATGTGAGCGATCCCTATGTCCAAACCCCAGATTAAGCTGTAGGCAATGGCCAGTTGGGAGCCATTCAGTTGGTCGTGAGAGCCAGTGTTCCCTCCCAGACATTTGACAATGTACAGCATCAGCGTTCTCCATGTGGGAGAGAAGTAATTGACCTTAATGAGGGATTTGATTTGGAAGCCAGCAGCAGTGAAAGGGTTTTCCTGATCATCATGAGGCTGAAGGGTGGCCAGAGCTTTTCTCACTGTGGCACTGGTGGGTAAAGCTGATATATTGTTGTTGTAAGGTAGTCCAATGGCTGTGGCAAAGGTTGTGAAATCAAAGGTGAGAGGTTGAGGATGGGTGGAAAGGTTGAAGGTGATTTGGGAAGAGGATGGATCGACTTCAGCGCTGTACCAGAACTCTCGAAGGTATTGTGAGTAACAAGTGGAGGGTTCCTTGGTGATAGCTTCGCCAATGGTGGAGTTCTTGAGGAATTGGAACAACGGATGGTAGAGAGGGTTGTTGTGTTCGAGAAGGGCCACACAGTTATTCAAAGCAATCTTGCCATCTGAGATCTCAAAATCGACGTTTGTGGCGGCTTGTACAATGAAGGTTTGGTTTGGTGAAGAAGACGCCATTGTTGTGAGTTTGAAGGTGGTGAGAGAATGGAGAAGATGAGAAGGTATGTGTGAGAGAAGATTTTCAAAGTGACAAGAAATAATTTTGGGTCAAGGGTTTTGAAAGGTTTAGCCGTTTTCCAATAAGAGCATTAAATGCAAAGATTAACCTTTTTCAGAAACTCGTGGGTCCCCTTGACCTTTCATGGTATACTTGTCCCCTTGGAAAGCGGGAAAGTTGGTGGCAAAAAGAGATAATCATTTGAATTTAATATCTGATTAAAAACATTCCCATTGAAATGTAACTACCTCGTTACATTCAATTCCCTTAAATTCCCAGAGACAGAGGTCATCATCAGATTTATTTGACAATATTGAGCATTCCCAGCTCAGCGACAAGCCTAGTAAAACTTGGCTCAGCCAGCGGCTTAGTGAAAATGTCAGCGAGCTGGTACTCAGTGGGTATGAAATGTAGCTCAATATCACCTTTTAGAATATGGTCTCTGATAAAGTGATACCTGATGTCAATATGTTTGGTTCTGGAATGAAGTACCGGATTATTGGAGATGGCTATGGCACTGGTGTTGTCACAGAATATAGGAACTTGCTCATAGTTAATTCCATAGTCAGCCAGCTGACTTTTCATCCAGAGAACTTGTGCACAGCAACCAGCGGCCGCAACATATTCAGCCTCAGCTGATGACATAGCCACAGAGTTTTGCTTCTTAGCACTCCAGCATACCAACTTTCCTCCAAGGATTTGACAGCTACCAGAGGTGCTCTTTCTGTCAAGGCAGCACCCAGCGTAATCTGAGTCGGAGTAAGCTTTGAGGTCGAAACCTGAACCATTTGGGTACCAGAGACCCAATGAGGGAGATCCTTTCAAGTACCTGAAAATTCTTTTGACAGCTACAAGGTGGGATTCCTTGGGGTTAGCTTGGTACCTAGCACAGAGACAAGTGGAGAATTGTATGTCTGGTCTGCTTGCTGTGAGATACATCAGTGACCCAATCATGCCTCTATATAAGGTCTCATTGACAGAGACCCCTGAGTCATCAGCTCCCAAGTTGTTGGGAGGAAGCATGGGGCATTTCACTGATGCACAATCAGACAGATCATACTTCTTGAGCAAATCTCTAACATACTTTTCTTGACAAATAGAAATTCCTTTTGAATTTTGTTTGATTTGAAAACCCAAGAAAAAGGTTAGTTCCCCCATCATGCTCATTTCATATTTTTTGGTCATAAGTTTGGCAAATTGTTTGCTCAAGTTAACATTGGTTGAACCAAAAATTATGTAATCCACATAAATCTGTACTAATATGACGTCACCCTTGGACCTATAGGTGAACAAGGTTTGGTCAATGGTACCTCTGACAAATTTATTTTCAAGAAGGAATTTTGAGAGAGTTTCATACCAGGCTCTGGGCGCTTGTTTCAGCCCATAGAGTGCTTTGTGAAGTCTGCAGACATGATTTGGGTAGTCACTGTTTTCAAACCCTGGGGGTTGACTGACATAAACTTCCTCTGCAAGTTTCCCATTGAGAAAGGCACTCTTCACATCCATCTGATAAACCATGAAACCCATATAAGCTGCAAAGGCTAGGAAGATTCTGATGGCTTCCAATCTGGCCACTGGTGCGAAGGTTTCATCATAATCAATTCCTTCAGATTGGTTATATCCCAGCACCACGAGCCTAGCCTTGTTTTTTATAATCATACCAGCTTCATCCCTTTTATTTCTGTAGACCCATTTTGTTCCAACCACTTGCTTACCAGCTGGAGCTTTAACCAGAGTCCACACCTTGTTTCTCTTGATCTGATTGAGTTCATCTTGCATGGCAACAACCCAGCCTTCATCAAGCAGAGCAGCAGCCACGTTCTTAGGTTCATCCTCAGAGAGAAAATTTGCAAACAGGCATTCATTTGCCGAGGCGGTTTCCAGAGTTTTTAATTTTCCTCTGGTGGTGACTCCCTCAGAGGGTTCTCCAAGAATATTAACTAGAAGAATATCTTGGTTCCTACTCCATTTGGATTGTGGAGCAGGAGTCTCTGTGGGATCAGGAGTCACTTCAAGTTCAGGGAGTAATGGAGGTTCATCACATGTAATCTCTTCGTCCATGATCTCTTCATCTGATTGAATATCCAAAGTGACAGGATCAGCATTTTCTTCAGAGATTTGAGTAAGAGATTCAACACCAACAGTCTCTGGAGTGATGTCAGAGATGGAGTGAGGATCAAAAGCTTGAACATATGGGAGATCCTTGTGACGACTTTGAGATGATTCCTTGGGATTTGAGAAATCATCTTTGGGATAAGATTTAACTTCGTTGAAGTCAATGTCACAATCCTCTGAGTTGGTGTGTGTTATGACAGCGTCAGCTTCATTAAAGGTGACATGAATGGACTCTTCTAGTTCTTGCCTGCGAATATTGAATACTCTGAAAGATCTGGAGGTGGGAGAGTATCCAAGGAAGAATCCATCATCTGATTTTTCATCAAATTTACCCAGGTGATCTTTGTAATTGTGAATGAAAACAGGGCAACCAAAGACATGGAAGTAGCTTACATCAGGGGCTCTCTTCCTATACACTTCATAAGCGGTCTTGCCATGTCTCTTCACAATAATGGATCTGTTTTGTGTGTAGCATGCTGTGTACACAGCCTCACCCCAGAATTGTTTAGGAAGTCTGGATTCGCTGAGCATTGTTCTGGCAGCTTCAATGAGTGTTCTGTTTCTTCTTTCAGCGACACCGTTTTGTTCAGGGGTTCCTGGGTTTGAGAAGTTCTGTGATATACCCTTTTCATCACAAAAGGCTTCCATGGCATGGTTTTTGAATTCTGTGCCATTGTCACTTCTGATAGCCTTTACTCTGCAGTCATTGAGGTTTTCTATTTCTCTGATGAAGGACATGATTCTTTCAGCAGCATCACTCTTTCTCTTGAGAAAGAATACCCATGTGTATCTGGAGAATTCATCTACAATGACCAGGGTATATTTGTTGTGATTGAGGGATTAAGGTTTAACTGGTCCAAACAAGTCCATGTGAAGAAGATGAAGGCACTTGTTAATGGAGAATGATTGTTTTGTTTTGAATGAAGCCCTGTGATGCTTCCCTTTCTCGCAGGCTGAGCAGGGTCTGTCCTTGCTGAAGGTCAGAGAGGGAAGTCCAGCTACCAAGTCATTCTTTGCCAGTTTGTTGATGTTTTTGAAGTTGAGATGGGAGAGTCTCTTATGCCAGAGCCAATTTTCGCTATCAGATGCTTTGGCAAAGAGACAGGTGTTCTCTCCTTCAGGGGATGACGTCATGTCAATGACATAGACATCCCTTCTTCTGGGTGCAATAAGAACGACATCATCGTCCTGATTGAAGATAGTTCCTTGGGTCTTAGTGAACAGAACCTTAAACCCAGCATCGCAGAGTTGACTGATGCTAATAAGGTTGTGCTTCAAACCATTTACATAGGCGACCCTTGTGAAGGTAATTCCATTGCAATCCACTGAGCCATATCCTTCAGTGGCCCCTGAGGAGTCATCCCCAAAGACTACTTTTGGACCAGGCTCCTTCTTATATCTATGCAGATATTGTTTAATTCCTGTCATGTGTCTGGAGCACCCGCTATCCAAATACCAAACAGATTTCTTTAGGTATGCCTGCATAGATATAACAAACCAGATTAGTTTCTATGATGAACCCACTTTCCAGTGGGTCCATGCTGTCGCTGACTGGCGACATTGGGTCTTCTGGGCCTTTCTCCCCCTCTTTGGTTGCAAACCCTGGTTTCATGTCGCATGCTGCCACAGATGTCACAACCAGGGTAATGTTCACACTCATCAGAGTGGTGGTCATAAAAGCCACAATATTTGCAGGGAGGATTAGGCCTGTATCCCTGAGAACTTTCTCTGGATTTTGGTTGCTCAGGTCTTCTAGAGGGCCTGTGAGGGGTCTTAGATCTAAGCTGTGTTCGAGTTCTCTGAACAGCGATGATCTTCTCATGCTCTCTAGAAGAGTGTTCAGTGGACTCACATGTGATACACTTGGGTCTCTTGGAACAATCATCTGAGGAATGATTTTTGAACCCACAGTGTTTGCAAGGCCTGAATAGCGTTCTCCCCTTAGAGCTGCTGGAGCTTTCACCAAGGGAGTTAAGAGAAGGACTGTTATCCTTGGGGTTGATTTTTTCTTTCAACCCTTTTACCTCTTCCATCAGGGTGAGGAGAAGTTTCTTGGTGGGAGATAACTCTTCAGGGGAAGAAGTGGGTATGTTAGTGTTTTTGGCCACATAAACCTTCTTGTGTGCTTTATCAGCAACTTTGGAAGTGAGGTTCCCAGAGGTTTTGAGAACTGGTTTTGGGCCAAGCAAGGAATCTGATGGGTTAGCACCAGCAAGCTTGGGAGTAGCTGATGCGTCAGATTCTTTGTCAGAGTCCTTCTCGACCACAGAGGTGGAGTGAGGAGAAGTGACTTCTGATGGGACAAATTTAACACTGGGCACAGGAATGTGGTTTTTGAACCTACCCTTACCCCCTATGGCTTGAACCACATCTCTTGGAATGGTTTCAGCAACTATTTCTTCCACAGTGGACTGGCCAAGGTTCCATTTTTTAATGGTTTTTCTCAAATCAGCGTTTTCATCGGTCAAAGATTCATTTTCAATGGACAACTTGCTGACCTCATTTTGAAGTTGATTAGCCATGTTCACAAAAGGTTTAAGATTAGCTAGTTCAGATTGACAAAGATTCAGTTCTGTTTTAAGATTTAGAAACTTATTTAACAGATTTTTCCTTTGTTCTTCAACAAAATGGAGGTCAACAAAAGTATAGTCACTGACATGGTCTCTGTCAGGACCTTCAGGCATAGAAAGTAATCTTTGTACCTTTTTCATGGTGATGTCCACCCATTGGCCTGATCTTGCCTCACTTTTACCGACTGCTGGTTCTTCATCAGCAATAGCCATGAAGGCTCTGACGGTAGTGGTTCCTTCATCCTCAGAGGTGAGGGGTTCATCATCCCAGTCAAAAGAAGCAGCTATCAGACCTTTTTCAGTCTTTTTGTTATCTTTCTTCTTGGCTGCATCATCAGCTTTCTGGTTGAGTTTAATCAGCTCAGCTTTCAAGGCCTTGTATTTTACCTTGTAGTCCTTTTTACCCTCAGAGTCACTGAGAGAGGATTGCTTGAAAGGTGAGGAAGAGAACTTCTTTTTGCTGTTGGTTTTGCTGGATGATGGAAAGCTGGGAGAAGATGTTTTGTTTGACCAGCAGTCCTTTTGGAAATGACCAGTCTTTCCACAAGTGTAACATGACACTTTGGATTTGTCAATCTTGGCAGCACCAACTCTACCAGATCTTTTGTAGTATCTCTTCTGGTCAGCTAAGAGGGCTCTGTCATGGAATTCAGCATGTAATTCATCAAGGAATTCTTGACTACTTCTTGTGTCTTCTTCCACGTCAGAGTCACTATCCTGAAAAGAGTGGTTAGCAACAAGAGCATTTGACCCAGATATAGGAGAAGTAAACCTATCAGTCTCTGATTTGTAAATAGAGTCAATCAGTCCTTCTTCATAATTGTATCTACCAAATAGTTGAGCAAGAGTATCATTCTTTATGGCATTATTTGCTCTCAGGGTTTGGTTAAGGCTAAGCCATTTCCTAGGCAGACTATTGACAAATGTGGCATTAACCTCAGCCTTGGGTAGAACAACACCATTGTTGCCTAAATCATTCAGCAAGATCTTAAGTCTAGTGTAAGTTTGAGAAACAGTCTCAGTTTCTAGGGCTTTAAAAGCGTTAAACTTAAGTCTTAATGCTTGGATTTTGGTCTCTTTGGTCTCTTCTGGTCCTTCATACCCTAGAACCAACTCAGTCCACATTTCTTGTGCGGTATTGCATTTGATAATGGACTTCATGATGTTCTTGGGTAGGCAAGATACTATGATACTCTTAAGTCTCTTGTCCTGGTTGGCCAAACGTCTATCAGCTGGAGACCATTGCTTAACAGGTTTCTTAATGGGTCTTTCTGGTGTAGAGGTAATAGCCAGTGGTACGTAAAGACCATTTTCTAAGATTTCAAACAAGAAGGGTTCTAAGCCATCTAAGTATATAAGAAATTCACTTTTCCAACTTGAGAAATCTTCTTCATCAAATGCTGGCACATTAGACACATGTGACCCTCCACGATTATCAAGAAGCTGTGGAAGATCATCCTCATTCACACCAGTGCTTACAACAGGTGTAGGCATGGTAGTGGATGTGGTGGCTGGCGCGTTTGTGGAAGTATTTGCTTGGTTTGATTGACCAAATGGTGGTGGGATGGGTGGCATAGTTTCAGTCATATTTGGATCTTGATTTTAAAAACAAGAACGGTTTTTAGAAAAGTTTTATAAATCAAACCGCTCTGATACCAATTGAAAGTCCCAAAATACAACAATTGTTGAAACTAAGACACGAAAACAATAACACACAATAGATATACTTTTCAAACGAGTAATCCTTTATTAACTATTATCAACAAAGTATTACAAAGTGTTATGAATACACCTGTTGAATAACAACAAGAAATGAACCCTAGAACAAGTAAACTTGATTCGAGACTCAAGTTTACAAGTGAACCAACGAGTCGCTGATGGACAGCTGAGGCCTCAGTGGTTCAAGTGGGAGAAAGAACTTAGATAAAGATTCCAAGCACAAGGGTTAAATCTTAACTTCTTTCTCATCCCCTATTTATAGTGGTACGAGGTTGTATCCTTAGTGGGGGTAGTTGATACGTGTCATCTTCTGAATGGAAGAGTACAACGTATTAAATGCATGTCCAAATCGAGACATGCCTTTAACTACTTTAGGTAAACAGTTCTGCCAACTGTTCACCTTTGTCCCACTAGGTCGTACTAGGCATTGACTTTGAATCTCTTGTTTTGTCCCGCTCAAAACACTTGTAAGATTCTCCCGCCTAAACTATAAGGGGTTGGATAAGCTTTGCTTGATCCAAGTCTCTAGGGTTCTTAAGTGATCTCTGAGTGTTGTCAACTCAGAGATCCTTGAACACCAGTGCATTCCTTTGACATCCCAGCTATCCATAATCGCTGGTGAGTCTGACTTCAGATTGTCTTCGACTTCTCTGACGTTGTCTTTGACTTGAATGATCCTGGTGTGCCAGCTGAGGCTTTGCCTTCCACTGGTCTAGTCTCTGTCGCTGGTCCTCTCAGCGACCTTTCAACACTTAGTCTAATTTAAACAAATCTAGACAGGGCCATAGTTAAAACTTTCATTGGCCCAACAGATTTGTAGTTTATGGTTAGTAGATGCTTTGTGTTTAGTTTTATTTAAGATTTGGTGAAAAACTTGGTGAATTTTGGATTAAAACTAGTTTCCTTGTTCTTCGGGGTTCGTTACTGTACCTGTGTTTCCAGACTTCCGGATGAACACCAAACTTCCGAATGAGCACAAAAGTTCCGAATGAACTGCTTAGGTTAAAAGTTCCGGGTGAATAAAATAGTTCCGAGTGAGTTTTTGTTTAAAAAAGTTCCGAATCAGATTAAAGTTCCGAACGAACTGAAAGTTCCGGATGAACCTAATCTTCCGAATGAACCAAAGTTCCGGATGAGTCAAAAGTTCCGAATGAGTCTAAATGTTCCGAATGAGTAAAACTTCCGAATGAACCACAAAGTTCCGGATGAACCAAAAACTTCCGACTGAGCAAAGTTCCGGATGAACCAAAAACTTCCGAATGAGCAAAGTTCCGGATGAATCACAAAGTTCCGAATGAACCAAAGTTCCGAGCGAAAGTTCCGCATGAGCGAAGTTTCTAATCAAGGTTAAAAAGTTCCGAATCAATTTTCTTTTAGTGTTACTGTTCTACTGTTTCTTTACGTTTATTTCACAATTTATATTTCAACTGTAATTTTAACTTTGATTTCAATTTTAATTTTAATCTTAATTTCAATTTTAATTCACGTTTTTTTTAATTGTCATTAAAGTAATTGTCTTTGATTTAAGTTTTAATTTTAAGTACGTTTTAACCTTTAGTATATTAGAAAACCAAACCCTTTTATTTGGTAACCAAGAACAATCATTCCACTTAAGGCTGAGATCAATTCGAGAGGACTGTGAGAGAATCTAAAACCCATTGAAAATCACTTGTATCAAGTATTCAGCCTAAATACTCAAGTATAAACAAATGTAAGTGCGTCAAGGTAA
The DNA here is from genome assembly GCA_025667525.1 of Glebionis coronaria. Classification (NCBI taxonomy): domain Eukaryota; kingdom Viridiplantae; phylum Streptophyta; class Magnoliopsida; order Asterales; family Asteraceae; genus Glebionis; species Glebionis coronaria. The sequence continues at coordinate 602,345,428 of CM046878.1, read as the reverse complement.
TCGGGACGGGGATTGTCAATCCCGATGGATCCACCCACAACATTCGCGCTTAGCGCAAAGCATACGGGACAATTAATGGTTCATGATCAAGAGAGGAAACTTAAGGATATTAACTATAAGCAATAATATCAATGAAAACTGTTGGAAAGCATACAAGTCTGAATAGCATACAAGTTCTGGATAGTATACATTTTTAAATGGATGTGTTCCACCATGTAAAATCTCACCTCGCATTTAGAAACATTGTTCAAGTAAAAAGGGGCTATGAACTCACCTTTAGTAAGTAATCACAAGGTAAAAGGGGCTGAGCAAAAAGAAGTCTTCACGGACCTATGCAATGGTGACGCGTAATAAGAATGCGTTCAATGAAGCAATAACGTTTTAGAAGTGGTGGGACATAGTATGACTAGGTAACTTGCGTGCGATGGCGAGACCTAAGATTAAGTTAAAATTTTGACCCAACACCTTGAACCTACTGTAATAACCTAATATCAACCTTGTATGATGGTCCAAGCATTTATGTGTGGGTTCCGAACACGTTTAAGACTCGGTTTGAAAAAACAAAACAAGGGACTTCATTCAGTTTTCTGAAAAAGGCTGTGAAGATTTGGTCATATCTAAAAATCTATAATAGTACAGGAGGTGAAATTTCTTGACATGTATAGGTATTTCTCTTACCTTTAAAAGTTGGGAAAGAACAGCCCTAGAACTATTTTCAATCAACGGGAAATACACTTTTAGTGACAGACTATCAAAACAGAAAGTTGTAAATGTCTTTCGTACCTTATGGTAGATTAAGCATAAATCCCAATCGGTAAAAGATTTTGACACGAAACCAAAAAGAGAATTTTTATTATATTTTTAGCTACTGTAAAAAGTCAAAAAATCATAAATTAATCCTTTTTACCCAAGTCAATTTACCCACGTTTTAAGCATAACATTCAGATTTGACCTAGTTTAGTAAAACGACCGTTTCGGACTCATCCGGACACTTCCCGTTTCCATCCAACTCAACACATACTAATCACATCAGTGGGTATTTTTCAAATAAAAACAAGGTCATATGTTTTAAGAAAATTTTGCCATGACCTGTTTGTTTCTATGGTGATTTTCATACTACAAAAACAACTCCATTTAGCTACCTAACCTCAATCAAGCAACACTTAGGCTATACCAAATCGCCACGCAAGTGTCCTAAGTCCTAATATGCCCTAAGTATCTATAATCTCAGTGGTTTCACCCAAGGAATTCAAAATTCATGAATAAAAAGAATCAAAGTACTAGTAACATCAAAACTAAAATGCTAGGAGTGACTATACCTTCATAACAAGTAGGAATTAATCCAAACACGCAAATTAAACAATTCCTCCTCCTTGATCCTTAGAAATTTCATGGCCCTTAGCCACGTGTTAAGTCAATCACGGTACTCAGCAATTGAGTAGAAATAATGTAGTGAGACGATCACCGACGATATGGATGCCCGGGGAAAACACAAAAACCGCAACCTATCACAATAAGGCGCGCGTTAAGACTTGAACTCAATATCGATATATATACCAAATATAACATGACTCAAATGTTTTCAAAGTATACACGTTTCAAAACCATTGACACGAATCAAAAGAATCCTTTTATCCAACGTTACTCGTTAAAACATTTGAACACTTGAAAATGACTCGTCATACGACGCCAAGTCAATGCAAGTAAAACTATACTTTACCCTTATTTGGACCAGTAGCTAAGTCATTTATATAATGACTAAGCACTTGAGTAAGTCACCATGTCCGATGGTGAACACTCAAACTCACGCAACACAAGCATTGAACTACGTGTCCAAAATAAAAATCAGCAAGTACACCCCGAATGTACACACCGATCTACCCTATCTAGACTTGTCCGTTTTACATGAAAATTGGTGTCAAGGTCACTTATAACCTGTATAAGACCTCACAAAAATTTGAGCCAAAGTTCACACTTTAAAATCCATCAGCTCGACGCTTTACTCGACTCCAAATTTTAGGACAGATTTGTACACTTGTTTTGTAAAACCGTTTGGACCACTTTAAAAGTACTAACCCGACAATCCGTCTTTTGAAACCACTACTAGACTCATCAAACTCAGTTTGTAAACTTTGAAAATCAGTAGTATCAACTATCTAATAAAGCCTAAAGTCCCCGAGAGTCGACCCAAAATCAGCCACAATTTCGGATTGTGCCGACTTGCGTCTCCCGGTACACGAAAACTAAAACTAGCATAACTTTTGACTCGTAATGAGTTATAAGCTCTATCTTATACCAAAACGACCGTCTCGGAAAACTCTACAACAATTTCAAATAATCTCAGTCTTTCACAGACCTTAAACCCACGAAACATACTGTTTAAGGCTGCTGTCCCAAATTAGCTTTTTAGAAAACATGACAAATCTATTTTTCACTCAAAACCAATCATTCCCATACCCCTAGGATCACTATACTATCATACCCATCAACCAAACACTCCTAAAAACACTTGTATGAAAAATATAACAAAAATCAAAGATTAGAAACAAGACTTTTAAGGATCAAAACATGATAATCTTACCAAATATAACATATGCAAGATGATTACAACATCATACAATCCATGAAATCATAAGTTCTTCAAATTTTGATGCATGTTCATGATTCTGATATCATTAGAATCACCATTAAATTCTAAGATGTGGTATTGTTTTTGTTTTGATTGAATCATGGTGGATGGTGGTGGTTGATGGTGGTGAAGGTGGCGGCATAAATGAGGGGTGGGAGGAGAATGTGTGTTTTTTTTAGCTAGTTGTGTGTTTGAGTGGAGAAAGATAAAAAGAAAATGTTTATATAGTGGTAGTAAGTGGAAGGACTAGTTTTGTGAACTTTAAAACTTGTGGACCTAAAAACAATTAATAGTTTTAAAGGGTAGAAAATGGTTATTGGTAAATATTGAAAATATTTACGGGGCTCGGGTTTCGTAAAAATACTTTTCACTGGTTACAATGCATCGTAAAAAATGATTATACGATTTCTCGACACGACTTAATACGTAATTAAAACGACATCATCGAAAATATTAATTATCGAAACAATCGATAAGTAAACGTAAAATTTTGGGCATCCGTCGGTATCGCGATCACTAGGAATTCTCGTTGTACATTGATTTGAATAAACTCGTTGTAAAACGCACACGGGTGATTTTAAATCAAAAACATTGATTTAAAATAAATATGGAAAAATAAAATGAAAATTTATAATTCCATACAAAGTATTTATCGATGATTAGGAAAATACTTAAAAAAGTATAATTTAAAAATCTCAGGATTTACATATAGCAATACAAGAAAACGTAATACGTTGGAAAAATTCAAGAAGCACGAATAAAAAGAATAAAATAATGTTGGGAAAGTACGGGTTCTCACAAATCATGCCCGCATCAAGAAGTTTGATAACCTCTTTTTTGATAACGTCATGGATTTTAGGATTCACCCTTCGTTGGCTTTGAATGATGGGCTTAAAGTCGTCCTCCATGAGACTTTTATGTGTGCAAAAGTGAGGATCAATTCCGCGAATATCGGAGATTTTCCAAGCGATAGCTCTTTTATGTTTCTTGAGAACTTCAATGAGACGAGTTTTCTCATCGGCTTTTAAGTCTTTAGCAATGATAACAGGGAGTTGATCAATGCCCTCTAAGAAAACATACTCGAGATGAGGAGGTAAGTCCTTAAGCTCAAGAGTGGGAGGATCCTCAATAGATGGTGTAACTAACGATGGATCATCATTAGTCACCTCTTTAGGAGAAGGAGGAGAAAAAGGGTCTTTATTGAGAAGTTTCTCAATTGTACGAATGTCTTCTTCCCAATCGGTGGGGGAATCATCATATTTAAGATCAAGTGGACCCAAGCTAGCTTCAAAATCATCCAAAAGAAAGTCACTTTCTCCAAATGGAGTCAATGACGGAGCAATTGAGGCAACGGTCTCAACATTGGGTAGAGAAGAAAGATTACTTTTGCAAGCATCTTAAATTGTTCTTCACAAGCCTCATCGAGAACATCAATAGCATTAACACTCTCATATGAATAAGGTTGCTTAGAAATCTTACCCATGTTGAAGACAATTTTATCGTCACCAACTCTCATGATTATTTCTCCCGCGGCTACATCAATGAGAGTGCGACCGGTCCTCAAGAAGGGACATACAACGATTAATGGAACACGGGGATCCATCTCGTAGTCAACGACAACAAAATCCGTCGGGAAGGTGAATTTGTAAACGCCAACGAAGACGTCTTCGGCTATCCCCACTGGATAAGCAACCGTACGGTTAGCTAATTCCAAAGTCATTTTGGTGGGGACTAGCTCGGGGAGAGATAATTGCTTCCAAACACTTAAAGGCATTAAGTTTATACTATCACCTAGATCGGCTAGGGCCATGCAATTCTCTACTCCCGGGAAGTTGCAAGGAATCAAGAAGCGACCCGGATCACCAAGTTTAGTGGGCAATTTCCTTAAGAGAACCGCGGAGCAATTCTCATTAAGTTGGGTCTGAGCAATGTCAAGAAGCTTCTCTTTGTCACTTAGAAGATCTTTAAACATCTTCGCATATTTAGCATTGTGAGCGAGAGCCTCGGCAAAGGAGATGTTAAAATTCAATTGTTTAAACATTTTAAGAAAGTTTGAAACTTGAATATCATCCTTGCTCTTTTGCTTCTCTTTACTCAACCTTGAAGGATAAGGTATATCGGATGAAGAGGAAGGCTTTAGGGGAATAGGATCACTCACAACCGCGGGTGGTGGGGGAATGGGGTAAGAAGGTAAAGGAGGTGAAGAAAGTTGCTCTTTTTTCTTGTTCACAATCACGGGTGGAGGTGTAGGAAGCTCGGGTTCGTATAACCTTTTCCACTACGAGTGGTGATTGCTTTCATCTCCCCTCTTGGATTAGCAACGGTGTTACTCGGAAGAGAACCCGAAGAAGAGGGTTGATTACCTTGGAAAAGCAAACCTATCATATCACGTATATTATCCGCTTGAGTGCTGAAAGAGTCTCTCATGTCTGCGCGAATATCATCGCTTTGTTTCGCCATCTCATTCCTTAGCTCGACTCGAATATCCCTCCCTTGTTTCTCCATGTCTCCCTTCAAGTTGATGAATTGACTCTGAAGATTCGTCACCATCTCTCTATTAGTCCTCATGAACGTCTCGATGTCTTGATTCAACACCGTTGGTTGATTGAGAGGTGGAGCTTGGTAAGCTTGAGAATTTCCTTGAGGTGGGTATGGGTTTCTTTGGGATTGATATTGATTGTTAGCACGAGGTTGGCTTTGGTTATTTCGGTTATAGCTTTGTTGTTGGTTTTGGTTTTGAGGAGTAAAACCGGGTGGTGAAAGATAGTTGTTTGAACGATAACTTAGCAAGTTACGGTCTCCTTGAGGACGACCTTGAGAGCCTCCCGTGGGATAGGTACCGTATGCCACGTTAGCGGTTTCACAAAAATTGCCTTGAGTAGAAGGAAAATCATTGTAAGAATGAGGACCACCACATGTTTCACAAGAAATAGAAACGGCTTTAGCTTGTTAAGTATGGTTAGTAGCCAAAATTTGCATATTTTTGCTCATTTCGATAATGGCTCATTCCATGGCGGACATGTCGGTGGTGGAAGAAGTAGATGAAACATTGACTCTCTGATTAGATCTTGAGGATGCGGATGAATCCCAATTCTTGTGGTGAGTAGTCATGTTTTCAATCAACTCTCTACACTCCTCCGGTCTCCTTTTCATAAAATTACCACCGGCGGCGGCGTTGATCGTGTCACGATCACGAAAAGTGAGACCATTATAGAAAGTATCAATAAGAGTGACGGGGAGCATGTTATGATTTGGACAACTGTAGATCAAATCATTGTAGCGTTCCCAAGCATCAAATAGTGATTCGTCATTGTCTTGCATGAATCCACTAATTTGGTTACGAAGGCTCGTGACCATGGACGGTGGAAAGTAGCGCGACAAAAATCGTTGAGTCATGTCGTCCCAAGTATGAATAGAATTCTTTGGGAGACGGTCAAACCATTTTTCGGCATGGTGAGAAAGCGTGTGGGGAAATAGTTGAAGGCGAAGTACATCCATAGAAACACCGGGCATCTTCATGCTTTAAGTAATGGTAATGAATTTGTCGAGGTGCTTGTTGGCATCATCATCCGGTATTCCGCGAAATGGATTAGTTTGCACTTGTTGGATCATGTGATGCTTCAACGAAAACTCCTGAGCCGTGATTTTCATTGGTGCAATCGGTCCGCCGCGTCCATTCATCGTAGGTTGGCATAGCTCCTCCATAGTGCGTAGGTCGGGTGGGGGTACATTATTGGGGTGGGGTGGATTATTATTGTTGTTGTGTACACCGACCATGTCTAAGTCTTGAAGAGTCTCGGGCTCGGGATAAGACGTTGATCGAGTACGCATACACTAAAAAAAAATGCAGGAAAATATTTTTGGTTTTATAGGTTTTTTAATTTTTTTGTATTTTTGAAAATTTTATATTTTTTATGGGTTTTTGAAATTTTTTGTATTTGAAAATAACGTTCACGGGGAACGGATCCCAAAATCCAATTTTTCTTACAAGAAACCGTTGATCCTTACGAAAAGAGCCGGCAGCGGCGCCATTTTAATAACAGATTTTTGGTTAGTTAATAAAACGGGTTTGTTGCAAGATCTTTTGTCGTGTTGCTCGCACCCAATTATATTTGTCGTTGTTTCGTTCTCGGTATCTTCTCGAATTGATCACGGTTCAAAGTGGAATTATCATAATTGGTGACTAAAATGGGGAGCTTTTGATCTATATCTAATTAAAGGGTAAATGCGTGAAGTAATAAAAATAAACTAAAAGCAATAAATAATAATAAAGCTTGAATTAAACCTAAACAGTAAAATACCTCCTCTTGGAAAAACTGTTGATTCGGAATTATTGCTTAATCCGGAATATTGGGCTCGTTCGGAATAAATCACTGATCCGGAATAAATCTGCTTATTCGGAATATCAACTCATGCGGAATCAACTCATGCGGAATAAATAAATAACTTCATTCAGAATATGCTCACTCGGAATATTGGCTTATTCGGAAAAATGGAAAAATCATTGACTCGGAATAAATCTTTGGTTCGGAATAATTTTGTTTATTCGGAATAAAAGCTCATTCGGAATGTTTTATGTTCATGCGGAATAAATGAAAATCTCTGGTTCGGAATAATATGCATTAGTTACAAAGCATGTTTACACTTTTCATCATAATCAATCCACATTGGTCTTTATTAAAGAGATAGAAAATTATAAAAATGCAAAGCAAAGAAATTAAAAGCATACCTTGGGTTTTGAAAATGTCATGAATATTCATCATCCTCAACTTTTCACTTTCTCCAAACCAAGCTTAAAAACGAGATCATTGTTATTATAAGTTAGTAAACTAACACGAACTCATGTGGGCCAATTATTCACTTAGACTCCCTTATTCCTAGGTGTATCTCTTATATTTTATTATTTGTCTTGAATGATCATGAAGATGCATTGTTTGACTTATTTTGATAGTTATTTAGTCTGAAAATAAAGTGCACGATTTAATCAATAGTTAGCTAAAGGACCAAATCTTTTAAAACTGCTTCTCGGGATATCAGAAAGTTCATATCTTGGCATAACTTGGTTCGCGATTTGAGACCTTTCTCGGGCCGATATTTGGCAGCGACTTCATACTTCAAATCTTGAGAGACGTTCATGAAATAATGGTCTAATCTTCATAATTGGAATTTCTTCTCTTGAAGTTTTGAGAGATTCATACTTGGACCACGACTTCTTCATTTTTCTCCAATCTTTATTTTGGATTTTGATATACAACGATCCGCCTCCTTTATTGACTTGGATCTATTTATCCTCATACCTTGTTAGGGTCTTTTCGGATACACTTCTCCATGACTTTTTGGGAGTTTTAGCTTTTCGTCGTGTGTCTCGATCCTTCATATTGATTTTCGATAAATGATTCTTCACATCACTTTTGGATCTTTAGCAACAAAACATAGCCCTCATGCCTTGTTAGGGCCTTTTCGGACTCGCCAATCTTCGCGCCCCGCTTCATAAGTTATGCCTTGGCTATGAACTCTCGTCATTACCGAGCAACTTTTAAACGATCTGGGGCTAGAAGCTAAGTAACTTTTCAAATCGTACAACCTTATTTATTAGCAGATAAATTTATTAGCAAGCGATGGGAGAATAGGCTTATAATTAACTCACATAAATTCATGAAAGAATACCGACTTATAATTGGCTCTATCATCTCTCGTTCTCCACAGTTTAAAATCTCAAGTAATGAGACTCGTGAATACTTAGCCTATTAAATCAAAGTTTTGGGTTTTCGAGTCGCCTATAGGATCTTGCAATTTCTTAGACTCTTTCAAGTTTAGAAATCGCATCTTAAAGTTCCCTTGATAAACGACTCTCTAGGATCAATTATAGGAACTTGCGAAAAGTTCTTGTTCTTAACCCGTGAGAGTTAAGACTTTCGCGTTTTATAGCTCCCTATATAAAAGCCTAGCAAAACTTGACTTAAACACGTTGAGGATACTAGCTAGAGTAAACTCGGATTGAGTCAAAAGATTCACAACGTTTGAAAATTAAAACCACTTATTAAACATTTATTCTAACGGAGAAAGAAAATAACTATACAAAAGGGAAAAACTAATAGGCCAAAATAGATCAAAAATTTTGAAAAATGTCGAAAAATTGATTTTCCGGTTAAAATGAGGACAAAAACAAGGAAAAGACCACTTAACTTCGATAGAAGTCCCCCCTACACTTAAGATAAACATTGTCCTCAATGTTTAAGCATGTGGGAGTAAGCTCCCCTACACTTAGGACATTGTGCACGTTGTTTAAATCTTGCTAAGGAAAAGACAACTAAAGAGATTCCTATTTTAATATTGAGAAAATATAAAATAGTGAATCGAAAAGAGTTTAGGATAGAACCGGGAAGAAGTAGAACACGGAATCACGGGTCGTCAAGAATCATTAAGAGTGGATCATTGAAGCTCGAATCCCTGATTAAGAAGTGAGGAGAGGAAATAGTAATCCAAAGGGTCCCCCCTACACTTATGGTAAAGAAAGCGAAAAGATAGATGCATGGGTTGCCTCCCAAGAAGCGCTTGGTTTTTGTTAACCGAGTCGTGAGCCTGACTCGACCTTGATCATCAACGGAAGTAGCATGAAACAAATCCACCAGGATCAAAGACATAGTTTTCGTCCATCAATAAGCAAGAGCTTAAGGCGAACAAGGCAAGCCAAAAGAGAAGTGGCAAGGTTCCCTTAAGCAGCGATGGAGCACGGTGGAAGCAAAGTTGAAGTGGAGCAAGCATGTCTTCAAAATTTCCAAAGATATTTCCTTTTATTTCATCAGGTGGATACTGAGATGGCTTAAAGACTTCAATACCGGGGTCGAACACCTTTTCCTTTAGGGGAAAATAGCACTCAGGCTCAGCCGAGTGGGAAGAAGATCCGCAAAGAAGCACAACCTCGTCCTCAGAAGTGGGACAAAGAGGTGTCAAATCATACGTGCAACGGATTTCGGTGTCGACCGGTTTCTTCTCCTTTGACAAAATGCTCTTCAAATCCAAAGTAGGATCAAGGCGATAATCTTCAAAGTCAAAAGGAGGAGCATCACTCTCATGAGGGAAGTATGTGTTGAGAAATTCAGAGAAATTTTCCTCAAATGAATAATCGTCCAAAGTAGGATCGAGTGATGGCGGAGGATCTTCATCATGTGAAGAATCGCTCGATAGAGTATCAGCCTCATCAAAATCATCGAAAGTAGGCAGCTCGGGATACTCAGAAGTACAATCAAAATCATCCGAATCTGAGCTAGAAGCATCATCATCATAAGCATCAAATACCGGTGAAGAATCATAAATGGGAGAAGCGTCCAGAGTGGAGCGAGAATCATCCACATCATCGTCAAAGAGTGGATTATCGATGTAAGAATCGAATATAGGATTGTCATAGACGGTAAAGTCATCGAGCACATTTATCATATTCACTGATTCTCGTCCAAAAGATTTGCCGGTAAGCTTCCCCATTTTAAAAACTTTTGAATCATCCCCGACTCGTAAGATTAACTCACCTTCGGCCACATCTACTAAAGCACGTCCGGTTCTCAAGAATGGCCGACCAAGTATTAAAGGAATACGAGGGTCCATTTCATAATCAACTACGACAAAATCGACCGGGAAAGTAAATGTGCCAACTTTGATAAACACGTCTTCAGCTATACCAACGGGGTAAGCGAGAGTGCGATTTGCAAGTTCGAGAGTCATCTTTGTTGGAATGAGGTCGGGCAATGATAGTGTTTTCCAAACACTCAGTGGCATCAAATTAATACTAGCCCCGAGATCAGCAAGGGCAGTAAATTCTTCAGTTTTGTTGAACACGCAAGGCAACACAAAACGACCGGGATCTCCAAGCTTTTCCGGAAGTTCTTTAAGAATGACTGCAGAGCAGTTTTCATTTAATCGAGTGTTGGCGAGTTCAATCAGCTTCTCCTTCTTGTTAAGCAATTCCTTAAATGCTTTGACAAATTTGGGCATGTGGACAAGTGCTTCAAGAAAGCTAATGTTGAAGGTCATCTGAGAAATCATCTTCACATAGCGTGTCACGTCAGAGTCCTCCTTGGTTAGCATTTTGGACTTGCCTAAACGAGAAGGATATGGGATATTGGGTTTGGGTTGTGAAGGTGCAGGTGTAGGTAAAGGTTGAGATGTTGAAGGGTCATTCCTAGGAACTTCATCACGTCGAGGCGGAGATGGTAATGGTGCACTAATACTAGGTGTAGGAAGAGTAGGGATACATGGTGGTGGAGGAGGTGTAGATGATGGTGGTGGGATTGGTGGTCCTACGATGGTGACTCCACTACGAGTAGTAATAGCACTCACATTGGCTCGCGGATTAGTGACGGTGTTTGAAGGTAGAGAACTTGAAGAAGAAGGTTGAGCGGCGGGCAAGAAACTAGCAAGCATATTCTTCAAATCATTGGTTTGATTGCTGAAGGAGGATTGAATATCATTTCGAAGCTCGGATCTTATCTCATTTCCTTGCTTTGTGATATCTCCTTTAAGATTGATAATTTGGCTCTGCAGATTCTTGATTTGCTCACCTTGGGTTCTCATGATGGCCTCAACATCTGGATTACTGGGTGGGTTTTGTTGGGCAGGTGGGTGATAAGGATTAGAAGCTCTTGGTGGGATTTGGTTGCTTCTAGTGTAGTTGTTGGCGGGGTTTTGGTTTTGAGGAGAAAAACCGGGTGAAAGATAATTGTTTGAACGGTAGCTCAGCAGATTTCTATCCCCTTGTTGTCTAGCTTGGTAATTTTCCGGTGAATAATTACCGTAAGCTGCATACACATTTTCCGGATTCCCTTGTGTCGAAGGACAATCGGTGTATGAGTGAGGACCGCCACATGTTTCACAAGGATTAGCAACTGCTTTAACTTGTTGTTGTTGTTGGTTTGAAGCGAGAAGCGTAATACTTTTGCTCATTTCAGTCATCATGCGGGTGAGTTCGGTCATCTCAGGGTTTGCTGAGGTAGAAGAAACATTGACTCTCGGGTTGTTCCTGGAAGAAGCAGAGGAGTCCCAGTTCTTATGATGAGTAGTCATGTTTTCTATTAACTCTCTACACTCCTCGGGTCTCCTTTTCATGAATGTGCCACCGGCGGCTGCATTGATCGTATCACGATCTCGAAAAGTCAATCCGTTGTAGAAAGTATCGATCAAGGTGACCGGAAGCATGTTGTGGTTTGGACAACGGTCGATCAAGACATTATATCTCTCCCATGCATCAAAAAGAGATTCATCGGGATCTTGCATGAAACCGATGATTTGATTGCGAAGGCTTGTGACCATGGATGGTGGAAAGTATCGCGACAAAAAGCGTTGAGTCATGTCATCCCAAGTGTGAATAGAATTCTTCGGGAGACGATCAAACAATTTCTCGGCATGATGTAATAGAGTGTGTGGAAAGAGTTGTAGGCGAAGCTCATCCATAGTGGCACCAGCCAACTTCATGCTCTGGGTGATTGTAATGAACTTGTCGAGGTGTTTGTTGGCATCATCATCAGGCAATCCTCTAAATGGGTTTGTTTGTACTTGCTGAATCATGTGGTGCTTCAACGAAAACTCAGGAGCGTTGATTTGCATCGGCGCAATCGGTCCTCCTCGTCCAAACATTGTTGGTTGACAAAGTTCTTCCATGGTCCGAAGATCGGGCTGTGGAAGAGCATTGTTGTTATTGTTATTATTCAGGTTCGGTGGAATGTTGTTGTTAACACCTGCCATATCTAAATCTTCTTGAGGCTCGGGCTCTTGATAATTAGAAGATCTAGTACGCATACACCTGAAAATGCAAAACAAAACCAAAAACAAAGACAATATATATACACAAGAAAGATAAAATCTTTTTGGATTTTGGAAATTTTTTAAAATTTTTTTTTTTTTTTTTATGATTTTTTTAATTTTTTATGCAAGAAAAATAACGTTCACAAGTGAACGGATCCCAAAAAGCAACGTGTCTCTCACAAAAAACTGTTGATCTTTACGAAAAGAGCCGGCAGCGGCGCCATTTAATAACTCGATTTTACTCAGGTTAAAATTGTTCTTGTTCGTTGATGTTGGTCTAATCGAATTGATCTTAGTTTTCTATGTGACTCAGTTTTATTTTGGTGGAAACAAATATTTTTGGTTGGTTTTAAATTTAAAAGTGCAAGACTTAAAAGTAAATGTCGTTAAAGTAAGGGCAAGTATAAAAGTGCGAGAAAATAAATCTACGTCTAATTAAAAGAAGGTGCGATATTTAAAAACGTGACGGGAAGTAAATTAATTAAAATGACTTAAATTTAAAATGTGACGAGAATTAAAATTAGACAAGTATTAAAAACTTAAACTAAAAATTAAACAAGACAAAACATAAAAGTTAACCCAGATCGGAATATATTCCGATCAACCTTACCATCGGAATGAACACACCACCTATCGGAATGTTGAAGAAACTCAGATCGGAATATGTCACCTTTTCAGATCGGAATAACCTAACAACCTCAGATCGCAATGTAGTCCAGATCGAAATGTGTCCTATCGGAATGTACCTATCGGAATGAGGCTAAGGAAAATTGGGCAGCACTTCGTCTAAGTAAGCCTCAAGAGCCGTCGGAAAGAGCGATCGCAATATGCGATCGCAATCACCAGATCGGAATGAGGAATAGATACACCAATCGCAATCCCGGATCGGAATGCAAACCCCTTAAGCCCAATACTGTCACTATCGGAATGTGGTTAGCAGGCCGTCGCAATGTGAAAACCCTAGCTTTCCGATGGAGCACAAATTCGTGACAAGCACAAGAACTAAATAAGCTAATCTAATAAGCAGTTACCAAAAACTTAAATGAAATGAAATCAAAACGAAACAATAAGCTAGAAAGTTAAAGTCTTTCAAACTTTTAAACACGAAACTTAAATGAAATCACAAGTTAAAAATCAAAGCTTTAAAGAAATCTCTCAAAATACTTAAGAAAAATTCCAAATAAGCACACAAGGTTGTCAATCTCGTGGCTTATTTGGTGTAAGGAAATAAAAGGACGAAACTTTAATCAAAATAAGCAAATGGATTAAGCAAAACCTTGCTTAATCCGAAATTCAAGCCGAAACAAAAAGAGAGAAAGGTAGAATGAGATTGATAAAAAGAACTTGATCAAATGATACAGAAAGGTAAAGACAAGAATTTAAAGAACACAAATTAAAAGCTTACTTGGAATTAAAAGGTAATTAAGGTGCAAAACATGTATTTAAATAACAAGTAAATAAAGGTGCATAAATGAAAGTGGAAGAATGGTTTGTCAAGCCACCAACCATGGAAGAACTAACTGTCACTATTAGTCAACAAAGCTAAATGAAATGAAAATGAGAGTATTTATAGGTGATTAGGGGAGAGGTTAGAGGAAGCTTCCTCCTCTCCTTCCTTTCTTGTTAATTGCACCATCAAGTCCTTTCTTCTTAATCTTATTGTTAATTGCGGAATGTGATGACTTTTGGCTCGGGATTTCTTTGGACTCGTCTTTTAATTCTTCGATAAATAAGACTTGAGTTCCTCGGCTTTAAGTAAACTTTCGTCTTTTGACTTTTTCTTCGATAAATCTTCAGAATTGGTCTTGGACTTCCGTTCTTTATCCACTTTTGACTTCTTGACTTCGTCTTTCATCCTTTTCTTCAATAAAAGTCCGTAAATGCCCGTGAATTTCCGTGTTTTCTCCACTTTTCACCTTTTCGTCCTAAATCACAACAAAAACACAAACCACGCATAATTCCGACATAAAAGACATAAAATACACGTTTTGGTCCGGTTATTATTGTAATTAAGTGGTAGAAAAGATGGGTGTTTACACACCTATCAGCTAGCTTCACCTCAGCAAATGCTTGATGAACTCAGGGCAGTGTATGAAACGCCGCAAGCTGTAGAGATCTATGATCTAGTTGATGCTCTACATAGTTGCAAGCAAGCTCCTGGAAAGTCCGTAAGTGCTCATTATATGGAGATGAGGGGTTATATGGAACAACTCATAGTACTAGGACAACCCTTTGATCATAATATGGCTATTAACTTGATCAATAGGTCCCTTAATAAGGACTTCAATGATTTCGTTCGTAACTATAATATGCATTGCACGGGGAAGACAGTTAATGATTTGCATGCAATGCTCATTGACTTTGAAAAGGGTTTGAAAGATAAGGCATCCACTGCTACTCCTCAAGTACTTCATGTACAAAAGGGTAGAGTGTCGAAACCAAAACCACAAGTGAATAAGAAGCAGAAAGGCAAAGGCAAGGTTGATAAGAGCAAGCAAGTTGCGACTACATCAAAACCAAAGCAGAACTTTGCTAAGAAATCTCTGAAAGATGAGACTTGTCACTACTGCAAGATGACTATACACTGGAAGAGAAATTGCTCTCTCTATCTCCATGAAATGGCAGAACATAAGAAGAAGGCTGAGCAAGCTGCTGCAGCACTATCTTCTGGTAACTTTTTTATGATAGAGTTATTTAATCTTTCATACAAATCAAACTCCTGGGTATATGATACGGGATGTGGTATTAATATTTGTAATACCCTGCAGGGATTTGAGTTGAAAAGGAGGCTTACCTATGGGGAACAATTTCTGCAAGTGGGCAATGGCGCACAAGCAGCGGTTGAAGCTATAGGAATATTTAAATTAGTTTTACCTTCGGGTTTAGTACTGTTTTTAAATAATTGTCATTATGCACCTAAAGTAGTTAAGGGTGTCATTTCCTTTTCTTGTATGTTGGATCTTAGATTTACTCACACGATTGATAATAATAGAATTTCTGTTTTCAAAGATGGTTTATTCTATTTTGATGCAATTTCTGTGAATGGTGTTTTTGAAATTAACATGCATGATAAAAATTCCAAGAGGAAAAATAATTCTGTTTTTAGCATGAATAAGAAGAGTAAGTTAGACAAGAACTCTTCTTATCTTTGGCATTGTAGGCTTGCCCATATTGGGAAGACTTGCATACAAAAGCTTCAACGTGATGGGCTTTTGGAAAGTATCAATGATGAATCATTTGATAAATGTGAATCTTGTATCTCTGGAAAGATGACCAAGAAACCTTTTAATAACAATATTGAAAGGGCTACTGAACTACTTGGTTTAATACATACTGATGTGTGTGGACCACTTAGACATGTGTCAAGGAAAGGTGCTAGCTACTTCTTGACGTTTACGGATGATTATAGCCGTTATGGTTATGTTTATTTACTTAAGCATAAACATGAGGTATTTGAAACATTCAAAACGTTTAAAGCCGAAGTAGAGTTACAACTAGGAAAGAAGATTAAAGCTCTTCGTTCTGATCGTGGTGGTGAATATTTAAGTCAAGGGTTTAAAGATAATTTAAGTGAGAATGGAATTGTTCAGAGACTTACTTCTCCGTATACTCCACAACAAAACGGTGTATCTGAAAGGAGAAATCGTACATTATTGGATATGGTATGATCTATGTTTAATCTTACAACTTTACCATTATCCTTTTGGGATTATGCTCTTGAATCTGCTGTTCGTATTCTGAATATGGTTCCCACAAAGAAGGTTGATAAGACACCATATAAACTATGGCATGGCAAGAAGTCATATTTGTCTTATTTGAAAATTTGGGGTTGTGAGGCGTATGTGTAACGTGACTCTAGAGATAAACTCCAACAACGCTCAGTAAAATGTATCTTTGTAGGTTACCCTAAGGAAACTATGGGTTACTACTTTTATTATTCGGCTAAGAACAAATAGTTGTGGCTCGGTATTAAGACTTTCTTGAAAATGATCTTGTAAATCAAGAATTCAGTGGGAGAAATTATGATCTTGAAGAAATTCAAGAAGATACATTGCCTTCTGAAAATACTAGCGAAGAAATTCCTGAAGAACCAGAAAGTCTGAGTGTTCCACCGGAATTAATTCCTCCACGTAGGTCTCAAAGGACCATACGTGCGCCGGACAAACTATGTCTTTACATAGAGGATGATGAGGAGGAAGTAGGGGATCTTGGTGAACCCGCTAACTATCGGTCCGCAATGTCTGATCCAGAAAAGTCAAAGTGATAGTTGCGATGAATCAGGAAATGAAATCCATGGAAATCAATGATGTTTGGATTCTTGTAGACGCACCTAAAAATGCTAAAGTAGTGAAAAATAGGTGGATCTATAAGAAGAAAACTGACATGGATGGTGATGTACAATCCTATAAAGCACGTTTAGTGGCTAAAGGTTTTACTCAAACTTTTGGCACAGACTACGAGGAGACATTTTCTCCTGTAGCAGACTTACGAGCTATTAGGATTCTCATAGCTATAGCAGCATACTATGACTATGAGATATGGCAAATGGATGTTAAAACTGCCTTCTTGAACGGTCGCTTAGATGAAGACATCTATATGCAACAACCGGAAGGGTATGTTGATCCTAAATATCCAAAGCGCGTGTGCAAACTTCAAAGATCTATTTATGGTTTAAAGCAAGCATCACGTTAATGGAATAAGCGATTTGATGAAGAAATCAAAAAGTTCGGATTTATTCAAAATCGTGATGAGCCATGTGTATATCGCAAAGCTAGTGGGAGTAATGTAGTGTTCCTAATTCTATATGTCGATGACATATTAATCATGGGAAGTAACATTCCAAGACTTAAGGAAGTTAAAGATTATCTTGGTAAATGTTTTTCTATGAAGGATTTGGGAGATGCTGCGTATATTTTGGGAATTAAAATCTATCGAGATAGGAGTAGACGGTTAATTGGTCTTAGCCAAGATGCTTATATTGATAAGATATTGAAGAAGTATAACATGCATAACTCTAAGAAAGGTTTTCTACCGATGGAGGTTAAGCATGAGTTAAGTCATGAGAAAGATGCATCAACACCTGAAGAGGTGGCTTACATGAAGAAGGTGCCTTATGCTTCGGCTGTAGGATCTATTATGTATGTTGTAAGATGCACAAGGCCTGATGTGGCGTTTGCTTAGAACTTGGTCAGTAGATACCAACAGAATCCAGGAAAGTTCCACTGGACTGCTGTTAAGCATATTCTAAAGTATTTGAGAAGTACGAAAGATATGTTTTTGGTATTCGGGGGTAAACCAGACACAGAATTGAATGTAACAGGATTCTGTGATGCGTCCTGGCAATGTGATAAAGACGATACGAAGTCTCAGACGGGTTACGTGTTTGTCATCAATGGAGGAGCAGTTGACTGGAAGAGCAGTAAGCAGAAAACCATTGCTATTCATGCGACTCAATCCGAGTACATGGCTGCTTCAGAAGCTGCAATGGAAGCTGTTTGGATTAGGAAGTTTATTGGATATCTTGGAGTGATGCCTTCAATTAAAGAACCTATTGATATATATTGCGACAATTCTGCTGCAATAATATTCGCCAATGACCCTGGAGTTATGAAAGGCGTCAGACACTTTAAACGTAGATATCACTACGTTCGAGAACAAGTGGAAGCTCGAGAAATAAAATTAATAAAAGTTCACACAGATGATAACGTAGCTGATCCTTTTACTAAGGCTTTATCTAGGCCAAAGGTAGTTAAGCATGCCAAGGCAATTGGGCTGCAACCAGCTAGCGAACTCATGCAATAAATCTGTTGATTAGTATTTGGATAAAGGATGTAAGACATTATTGAATTGATGAAATAAAGATTGGATTTCGTTTATTTTCCTGTTATTTGATTTTGTATCCTATTTTACATGTTTTAATCCATGAGCATTATGATGTTTCTAAATGTCTGTTGTCGATTAATAATATGGGAGTATTATTAAACTAAGACAATTCAAAATAGTGACAGAGTATACTTGAAAGTATATTGGTCAATTTTGGATGATGTTTGATGGATCAAATATTGGACTTATCCCAACTATATGATTTTACTTTATGGATCTTTGTCATTAAGTAAATCATAAATAGTTATCCTTAGACCTGAGATACCAGAAAACTGCATTGAATATAGTGCATTTCTGTAAGGTAACCTAACGCTAAACGTAACTGGTAGTCATAAGGGTTATTTTCAGAAGTGTTGCAAAGTTCGTGTGTTTTGCTTGTAGTCAAAATGGGATTCGTTTCCTTCAAATTATTATTTGAAGTATAAATACAACTGGGCCCCTCGGGGGAATAGTAAGATTTTTGTGTGGCCACACCCAAATTTGTTTTGGTAATCTTGCTATATCCGTAAACGAGAAACAGAATAGTTAATAAAGGAATGACTAAGATCCATATACTTATTAACGATGTATTTGAAATGAAAGGATAATAATAATGATATAATCATTAAAAGGTTCTTTTCCAGGAGGCCTTACTCGAGTTGTACTAGTGACATTGTTAGTGTAACTAGACGCTAATCAATGTGATCACGATATTCGAATTTTGTCCAAGTGGGAGCTGAAAGTTTATGGACTTAAAAATCGATTATCGTGTGATAGGATCGAACCGAGATCACGGGATTGCACATATTACGTGAAGGGTTAATTTGTTTATTAAATATATTTATTATATTTATTAAATCAAACCGTAGCTAACGATCGTTAAGTAATTAAAAGTTAAGTATTGAACGACCGTTATAGAAGGTTAAAGAAGCTAAAAGAAGGAGTCGGAAAAGTTCCGGAAACCTCTTTTGGAGGTGATGTATATCCGGCCTAAATGGGAGACAAAAGAAAAGGGGAAAAGATTTTGTGGCTTTATTTTTTTTAACCTTGGAAGAGAAGTTTTCCAAGGTGTATATAAACAAACCAAAAGCCTCATAATTTTCACCTCATATCTCTCTTTCTCTTGCTCTAAAAACCGGCCAAACAAACACCCTATTAGGGTTCTTCTTTAATTTTTATTAATCTATTCTAGATCTAGTCCTAGCCCCTCTCTAGGGTTGTTGGGTAGATCTTCCATAGACTTGGAAGCTCGGTTTGTTCGTGCTAGACTCACGGTTAACTCGCCGTATCACGTGTGTACAAGATCGTGGTGTAATCTTGCTTTAGATTACATCCTAGTGGTGGTCGTGATCTATCTCTACCGGTGACCGTTCCGTCAACTTGTAGATCTTGCTAGGATAAAGGTATGTAACCCTAGCCTTGATTAATTATAATCGTGTTAATTAAAGATCTTGTTAATTTGCTTCCGCTGTGTGTTCTTTGATCCATATTAGGGTTTTTATAATTGTTATGATAAACATAAACCAACAGTTTTGTGTAGGTTTTATGAAGTGGTAGATGAAATATGGAGTAGAGGAGATAGGCCAGTATGATAGAATGTACAAGTTTGCCATTATGTGCATATTAATTTGTAGAAAATCTCCTAATAGATCATGTATATGTTCTGATAATTTGTTTTTCGTATATGAGATGCCGTATTTGATGGTTGGAGACTGTCACTTGTCTTTAACTAGTATGCCTCAGGGTTCTATGTGGTTTGCTTTTGACTAATTGCCTAATTGGAAAGAACACCGTTGAGAAAGTCCGATAGTTGAGTACTAGTGGTTCTTCTACATATGTTGTCTAGTATCGTTTATTCATTTAAGTCATAGTGCTCTTAGTTGTTCTGTTAAAACCATGGTTTGCTACAATGAGAATAATTCAGCTTACTTCTTTTGCAAATACTGATGAACTAGTAGTTAGATTGGTACGGTGAATTCAGATTGAATAGGTAATAACCTTTGGAGGAGGATTTATGAATATGTGCAACAAGTTAAATAAAACTTCCAAGGAAATACATGTATGTTTCGATAGCTTGTTTCTCCATATGATGCTTAGATTCTCTGGTAGTTGCAGTTCATAATCTTTTAGGGCCCCTGTTGTTTTTACAATCTGCCAAAGTGTCTTGCAACTTTGGTATTGTGTTATATTTTCTTTGTCTCTTGTGGTTGTTTGTGTTTTCAGGTTTTTGGGCTTCTGCTACTCTTTTGGGCCTTTGGTTTCTTTCTTGATGGGCCTTGTTGCCGTTGAGGACCCTTGACCAAAAAGATGTATATCACCCTAGTCTTTGACTAGGGTTTCTTATCACACATACACAACACACATATTTGTGTGTGTGCGCAGCTCTCTCTCTCTCTCTCATTTCATCCATCCATCCATGGAGGTCTGACCTGGGAGTTTGATGTTTCATCTTGTATAGCTGAGTGTTTGAGTGATCTCTTGTATTGTGAGGGAGAACGGATCAACCTAGTTGGGACGTTCTCACTATTTCTATTGTAATCGTTCGATTAGCACCCGTTTGGGGACTAATCTTTATCTTTGTGTTTTGAACTCTGATTTATAATAAATTACACTAAGGGGTGGTTGGTTGGGTGTAAGATCTGCTTTGTCTGTGATATTGTGTTTATTAACATGGTATCAGAGATCTGGTTATAGATCTTTCAGCCATTGAAGCTCTCTCGGTTCTTTTTTATTATAATCAGTTTTTTTATTTTTCGAAACCCTAATTAATTTTTTAGGGTTTTATACTTTGGGTTGTGATTCTTGCTCTCTTATCACTTCTGGAAGCTTGTTTTTGTGGTGCCGTTAGTTTTCTTGGAAAATATTTTTAGGGTTTTCACAAACCCTAATTTATTTTTTGGGGGTTTTGTCTCTAAGGTGCCCAGGAAGCTTTAGTAGGTGTTGCCGTTGATTTATTTGGTGGTGCCGTTAAAAAACCTAGAAGATTTGATTAGGGTTTCTTGAAACCCTAATTTAATTTTTTAGGGGTTTTCTCTATTATTGGTATCCTGGTATTACCTTGGTGGTGCCGTTACCAATTTTTTGCTTATTTACACAGGTACACTTGTTAGGGTTTGCTAACCCTAACTTTTATTATTAGTTGGGGGTTTCTGATTGGTGGTTCACCCATCCTCTAGACTAAGTGAATCTAGAGATTGGGTGTTTTTTTCTTGCTTTTTCCGCTGTAAGTCTTCTTTCATTTTCCCTCTTGCCTTCCTCTTGGTTACTTTTGTGGGTCACTGTTGTCTTGTGTGTGGGTGCAAACGGATTCGGTTAACATCTTGACCCTCCAGCCTTGACTGGTGTGGATACCTGCTCTGGCCAATCCCAGTCCACAACCTGACATTTCTGGTGCTCACCTCCTGGGTGTTTATTGTGGTTACTTTTTTGTCTTGTTCTATCTGCTTTATTTTACCTGCCTTGGTTTATATATTTTGTGTGCTCTCTATTTGTTGCCTTGGTTTATTTTTTTGGTTTATTTATGTCTGTTGCTCTCTTTGTGTGTGACCTATGAGTGCTAGTGGTACTCCTCCTCCATCACCCAATGGTGGTAGAGGAAATGGTGGTGGTGGGGCCTTCCCTGAGACTACCACCAATCCTGTTGCTCTCATCAGCAACTTGGATGCTGGAAATCCACTTCACATTCATAATAGTGATAATAGCAGCTATGTTCTTGTCCCTTTCAAGTTGTTGGGGACTGAGAACTATAGGATGTGGAATAATGCTATGAGACTTGCTTTACAAGCTAGGAACAAATTTGCTTTTGTTGATGGGTCCTGTTTAAGAGAGTCCTATTCTGATGAAGTGTTGTGTGCTCAATGGGATAGATGTAATGCTATGGTTCTTACTTGGATTATGAATGTGGTCTCTAGTGATGTTTACATGGGTCTTGTTTATTTTGAAAATGCTGCTAATGTCTGGAAAGAGCTTAATGAAACTTATGACAAGGTTGATGGTTCCATTGTTTATAATTTGCTTCAGAAAATTGGGTCTGTTAAACAAGGGGGTAGTTCTATATCTGATTATTATCATAGGTTAAACTCTCTATGGAGAGAGTTTGATGCTGTGTCTAAGATTCCTAAATGTGTTTGTGCTGTTAAATGTTCTTGTTCTGCTAGCACTGAATTAGCTTTGCATCAGCAAATCATGAGGCTTATGCAGTTTCTTATGGGGCTTGATGACTGTTATCAGCCTGTTAGGACTGCTCTTCTCACCAGGGATCCACTCCCTGATGTTAAGGAAGCTTATGTCACTATTTCTAGAGAGGAATCCCATAGGGTGTTCCTGATAACTCTGATCATGCAGAGGCAAAATTGAATGCTACTTCCTTTGCTGCTAAGACCTTTAATCACAATAGGAGAAACACTTCCAATGTTTCTAATAGAACCCCTAACAAAGGCAATGGGTCTAAAAACTTTAGGGGTCCTAACCCTAATCTTTTGTGCACTCATTGCAATCAGATTGGTCATACTGTTGATAGATGCTTTGAATTGATTGGTTATCCTGCTGGTTATGTTAAAAAGGGGGGTAATAATCAAAGGCAAACTGTTTTTAAACCCAATTTTAATGCTAATTGTGATATTAAAACTGGAGAAAAACAAGCTTCCACTTGTAATTCTCCAAACTCTTTCACCACTGAACAAATGCAGAAACTTCTCAACTTGATCAATGATTCCACTGGCAATACTCAGTCCAACATGGCAGGTAGATTTTCCTTCTTTAATGCTAATGTCTGGTTCAATGTGAATTTTTCTAAGTTCTTTTGTGGCAACTCTAAATTTCTTGTTAAGATCATTACTTTGGGATGGATTATTGATTCTGGGGCTAACCAACACCTTACCACTTCCACAGTGGGTATGTTCAATGTTGTTGATATTTCCAACCTCAACATTTCTGTTGGTCACCCCAATGGCACTGTTGCCAATATCAGTCACATTGGTGACCTCAAACTTTCTAACAATGTTGTTCTTCATGATGTTTTGGTTGTTCCTGGTTACTGTGTTAGCTTGATGTCTGTTAACAAACTCATTAAGGATAGTAAATTGTTTGTTGGTTTTGATGAGGATAAATGTTACATTCAGGACTTGGCCAAGGGGACTACTCTAGGGACTAGTAGTGAATCTGGGGGGCTCTACTTGTTTGATGACCTTAAGACTAATTGCCTTGATACTGTTAATACTGCTATGACTTTTAATACCTCTAAGGATATCTGGCATTGTAGACTTGGTCATCCCTCTGACCAAGTTCTCAATGCCCTCAAAACTGACCTCAAACTCTCTAAGAACACCTCCATATCTGTTTGTGAGACTTGTCACAGGGCTAAACAAACAAGGGAACCTTTTCCCTTGAGTAACCATAAGTCCAGTAAACTTGGTGATCTTGTTCACTTGGACTTGTGGGGCCCTTACAAGGTTCCTAGTAAGGAAGGGTATAGATACTTCCTCACTATTGTGGATGATTACTCTAGAGCTGTGTGGATCTACCTTTTAAAATCGAAGGATGAAGTGTTTGAATGGTTAACCCAATTTATTAACCTTGTTAAAACTCAGTTTGATACCAAAGTTAAAATTTTCAGATCTGATAATGGGACTGAATTTGTTAATAACAAAGTTCACACTATGCTCTCTTCCTTGGGTATCATCCATCAGACCTCTTGTGCTCATACCCCTCAGCAAAATGGGTTTGCTGAAAGGAAACATAGACACCTTCTCAATGTTGCCAGGAGTCTTATGTTTTAGGGTGGGATTCCTATCACTTTTTGGTCTGAATGTATTTTAACTGTTGTCTATTTGATCAACAGGCTCCCCTCTTCTGTCTTAAATGGTAGGTCCCCCTATGAATTGCTTTTTAGCAAAAAACCAAATCTCTCTCACTTAAAATGTTTTGGATGTCTTTGTTTTTCTACTTGTTTGAATAACAGTGAAAATCTCACACCTAGGTCTAAGAAATGTGTTCTCATTGGTTATTCTTCTGTTAAAAAGGCTTATAAATTGTTTAGCTTGGATAATAGAAGAATTCTTTTCTCTAGGGATGTGAAATTCTATGAAACTGTCTTTCCTTTCAAAATGAAAAACAATAGTGAAAAGGACTCAACTGATGTAGTCATTACAAGTGATGTTGATCTCTTAACATTTTTTGATAACCAAACTAATACAAGTCTCAATGATGATGAGAGAGCATCACCTGGTTTGGATGGTAGGGTTCACCCCAATACTGATGATGCCTTTGAGGATCATCAAGAGGAGAACCCTGCAACCACTATAGGTGAGAATGTGCAAACCTGCTCTGAGGGCAATCTTGAAAATAAAAGCTCTAGTTATTTTATTGATCATAGTGGGGACCACTCTATAGAAGAAGAGCAACCTGTTAGAAAATCTAGTAGACCTACTAAGCTGCCTGCTAAGCTTAATGATTTTGTCCTTGATAGCAAACTCAAGTATGGTATTGAGAAGCATGTTAATTACTCTAGGCTGAATACCACCAATTTTTGCTTTGCTACCACTCTTAACAACTCTGTTGAACCCTCCACCTACTATGAAGCTGTGAAAGATAGTAGGTGGGTTGAGGCTATGAACAATGAGATTGAAGCCCTCTTAAGGAATAATACTTGGACCTTAGTTGATCTTCCTGCTAATAGAAAGGCTATCAACAATAAATGGATCTATAAGATCAAATACAAGTCCTCTGGTCTTGTTGACAAGTTTAAAGCTAGGGTTGTTGTTAAAGGTTATAGTCAAAGGGAAGGCATTGATTTTGATGAGACTTTCAGTCCTGTTGTTAAAATGGTTACTGTTAGGTGTCTTGTTAGTATTGCTGTCTCTAATGATTGGCCTCTTTTCCAACTTGATGTTAACAATGCTTTCTTGTATGGTGATCTTGATGAGGACATTTATATGACACTTTCTTTGGGGTTCAATTGCAATGATAAAGGTAAGGTGTGTAAGCTTAATAAAGCTTTGTATGGTCTCAAGCAAGCCCCAAGGCAGTGGAATGCCAAACTTACCACTGTTTTGGTTGAGCATGGCTTTTGCCAAAGTAGATTTGATTACTCTCTTTACACTAAGCAGAATGGTAATATGTTTATTGCTCTTCTTGTTTATGTTGATGATTTTATCATTACTGGTAACTGCATTGAGGAAATTGAATCATTTAAATTCTTTCTTAAAACCAAATTCATGATTAAAGACCTTGGCATTATGAGGTATTTCTTAGGTATTGAAGTTCTTGAAAACTCCAATGGGATCTGCATGACCCAAAGGAAGTATTGTCTTGAACTCATACATGAGTTTGGGTTACTTGCTGCTAAACCTGTTGCAACCCCTTTACCTGAAAACTGTGTCTTGGCTGTTGATGAAAGCAAGGATGATAAGTTTCTGTTAAATGTGTTTGAGTATCAAAGATTACTTGGGAGACTTATTTACCTAACCCATACCAGACCTGATATATCTTATGCTGTTCATTGCCTTAGCCAACACATGCATTCACCCCTTCAGTCTCACCTTAAAATAGCCTTAAGGGTTATTAGGTATCTCAAGAACTCTCCTGGTATTGGTATTCAGTTTTATAAGGATACTTCATTAAAAGTGTCTTGTTTCACTGATGCTGATTGGGCTAAATGCCTTAAAACCAGAAAGTCTGTGTCAGGATACTGTGTTTTCCTTGGAAGGTCTCTTGTCTCTTGGAAGAGCAAGAAGCAACCCACAAGCAACCCACAGTTTCCAGATCCTCAGCTGAGGCTGAGTATAGGTGCATGGCCAGTGCCACTTGTGAGGTTATCTGGATCACTAATCTGCTTAGTGATCTAAAGTTGAAATCCTTGTTCCCTGTTAACCTTTATTGTGATAGTAGTGCAGCTATTCAAATTGCTGCCAACCCTGTCTTTCATGAGAGGACTAAACACTTTGAAGTAGATGTTCATTTGGTAAGGGAAAAGGTTCAGAATGGTGTCATTAACACCATCAAGATTGCCTCTATTGATCAAACTGCTGACATTTTCACTAAGGCTCATGGGATTCAGCAGCATCTCAAACTTTGTGAACAGTTGAGACTTGTGAATATGTTTGGCAAATGATGGTTTCTGCTCTCTCCTTTGTCAAATTGAGGAAGGGTGTTGTTTTTACAATCTGCCAAAGTGTCTTGCAACTTAGGTATTATGTTATATTTTCTTTGTCTCTTGTGGTTGTTTGTGTTTTCAGGTTTTTGGGCTTCTGCTACTCTTTTGGGCCTTTGGTTTCTTTCTTGATGGGCCTTGTTGCCGTTGAGGACCCTTGACCAACAAGATGTATATCACCCTAGTCTTTGACTAGGGTTTCTTATCACACATACACAACACACATATTTGTGTGTGTGCGCAGCTCTCTCTCTCTCTCTCTCCTTTCATCCATCCATCCATGGAGGTCTGACCTGGGAGTTTGATGTTTCATCTTGTATAGCTGAGTGTTTGAGTGATCTCTTGTATTGTGAGGGAGAACGGATCAACCTAGTTGTGACGTTCTCACTATTTCTATTGTAATCGTTCGATTAGCACCCGTTTGGGGACTAATCTTTATCTTTGTGTTTTGAACTCTGATTTATAATAAGTTACACCAAAGGGTGGTTGATTGGGTGTAAGATCTGCTTTGTCTGTGATATTTTGTTTATTAACAGCCCCTTTCCATTCTTTAGTTCACAATTCAAATCTGCGATTCATAAATGGTTAAAAGCAAAATGGAAAGAGAATGTGTTTGAGAACCTAGAAAGAAAACTCAAAGTAGAATCACTAGTGTTAAGTTTATGGTTTGACCCTAGAAAGAAAACTCAAACGTGAGAACCTAATTCAGAACATATTCCTAAACTTTTCCCCTCTTGGACATTATCGGACCGCCCATGGCCCCATGCTCTTAGTTCATGAATAATTTAGGCAAGTTTCACGAGAAGTTGGTGAAAGTGTGGGTGAACCTTTGTTATATGATTTGGGATGTTCAGCAGCTCTCACATTGATTTGCTAAGCTAGCTTTGTAATTCTGTAGTGGTTCAGTGCTTCAATGCTAGCAAATAGCTACACGGCATAAGTAAATACAAATTTAGCTACACGGCATAAGTAAACAACAACCATGACCAACAGCATATGCATCTTGATATCCAAACTCTTGCAACTCAAGGTTTATTTGATGCCTGCAAAGTCATCATTTATTGACTACCTAATTCCGGTTCATGTGTTATAAGATTTAAAAGCAAATGCTGGTTAGCAAGGATCTTAGCTTGATTCATATTTGCATTTCAATGCTCAATAATGTTTTGACGATATTCCATCTAAGATGGGACATTGATTCTCTATATCTACTTTGCTAGTGCCTATTCTCCAAGCTCAAATTTCGTCTGAATATGACTGCATTCCATTTGTGCAGGAAAAATTTCTCTAGCTGTTCACAACAGAAGCATAGGCTAGTGCTTTTCTCGATTGAAAGAAGCAAATTGATGACAAACACCTTTGTAAGCCTTGTTCCTTACCTTTGTCATGTAGTAGATTTAAAAACGCACTATGGTTGGTAGGAAATTCATGATATTAGCTGAGTGAAAATTTCAATTACATTTGTATGCGTTTCTTCTGTGACATAGGTTTACGCAACCTTAGCACCTGATATAGTATTTGTTATTTTGAACTCTCTGCGATATGTATACAAATTGGTAACACTACAAAGACAAATTAAAAGAAACTTTATTCACATGAGACTATGTTTTGATATATATATGACTTTTTTTTATTAGACGTATCGTATGTTCTCAAGTTTTTTAGTGCCTCTATTTATCTTTAGCTAAATTGTCATACTCTCTTAATGAAATCTGATATTCTGTGTTCTTGAATCAGCATTGCTTGTTGGTAAGCTTAAGAGATTCGACTTTCTTGCAGGTATGCTTATTGCACCTATGCTGCCTATGTAGAATATCAACCCTCTCAAACTCGCGAATGTAAAATGAAAAACTAACTTGCAGAAAGGTTTACTGATATTCTCAATTTTACATTGAATACGACTATGGCTATTTATAGCCTTTTACAAGAAAGATAAAACAACTAGTAATATCCTAAAGAATTGGTATTCCTACTAACCCACTCACCCATGTATCCACACAATTCGGTCAACAAATATTACCAATTCAAACTATCAAATGCATTTCTCATGCTACGTCAACTGTAAACCATAATTTACTCATGCAAGTTAAGCCATGAATACGTGAACCTAACCGATTAAGTCCAACAGCCTAACGATTCCCATCTTTTTTCACCCCTGTACTTCTATTAAAGCTATTATCTTTTTGTAAATTTATTCAGATATTGTTCCTGAGAAAGTGAAAGCGGAGGATGCGTTAAAAGAAACAAGGACTGATAAATAGATTTCAACCGAGTAGCGTTTTTTTTAATTAGTTTCTCCTCAAATGTCAACTGAGTAGCTAAGATTTGACGATATGATCGATAGTGGCGTTTTGTACCAAAATTAACCGTTTGAGTGTCATTATTCTTCCGTCACCACAATGCAAGGTATTACGGAGTACATGATAATCCTTGTTCTTTTTTTTCACTTTTAACAGATCTATAATCAATTTGCAAACAAACAATAAACTAAATTCAAAACATATAAAAAAAATAACATTCTGTAAACACTGCGATAAATTGTTATAGATAATGATTTACAACTTTTACCATACTTGACAATTTGATTTGACATTTAAATCAAATTTACATCAATGATATAACAAATTAACTCTAAACCTCCGCACCATGTTGAAAGTTCAGATTAAAAGTGTCAGTTCTTGTTCTTGTCGCCGGTGATCAAAATAACTATCGTTCCAACACATATCAAACGAAAGTGAATCCATCCAGCTCAAATCAGACGAATCCGCAAAGCAGCTCATATCAAGTGATAAATCCGAATCCAACATTTCCTGAATCATTAAATCATTAGCTTCCTTAACCGTGTTCTTTCTTATCCCATTTGAGTCCAACATTGCCGGACAGTTATTGATCATCATTAAATCATTAGCTTCCTTAACCGTGTTCTTTCTTATCCCATCTGAGTCCAACATTGCCGGACAGTTATTGATCATCATTAAATCATTAGCTTCCTTAACCGTGTTCTTTCTTATCCCATCTGAGTCCAACATTGCCGGACTGTTATTGATCATAATTAAATTATTAGCTTCATTAACAATGGTCTCTTTCATCTCATCTGAATCCAACTTTGCTGGAACGATCCTTTTCATCTTTAACTCATCAGCTTTCCTAATTGCATCCTTTTTCTTCTCCTCCAGTGAACAGATATATTCTTCCAACTGCTCGATATCCATCCCATCAATCGACTCTTCACAGTTACCACTACTCGATATCATCTCTCTCCTATTCTCAACCCCCAACACTCGTGGCACACAAGAGTCATAACATTGGTTGAACTTGTTTCGTGGAGACCCTAGTTGGCCCGTTTCAACATCGTCGATTCTGTTATTTAGATTGCTACTCGGCAATATCATATCTCTCCCATTTTCAACCCCCAACTCTCGTGACACACCAGCATTATAACATTGGTTAAACTCATTTGTTGGAAACCCTAGTTGGCCCGTTTCAGCAGCGTCAGTTCTGTTATTTAGATTGCTACTCGACAATATCATATCTCTCCTATTCTCAACCCCTAACTCTTGTGAAACACCATCATCATAACATTGTAGTTGGCCTGTTTCCACAACCTTGTTTCCATTGTTCAGATACCCATCGATAACATCGTCACCGAACACGTAAAATTTTCCACCGGGTGAGTTAACAACAATAGCAACTTTGGCTCCAGTTAAAATACATAATTCCACGGCTTTCTTGAACAAACCACCACGACGTTTCGAGAACGTCACGTGACGGCTTTTCCCTTCGATTTTTTTGATGGCTATCTTTTGTCGACCCTTAGAACTCCTTTTGTTGATTGTATTGTTATTGACAGGAGAGGTTGTTGAAACCATGGTTTCATATATACGAATATGCAGTTTGTGTTGGAGTAGGTTTCTAGCGATTTTAATAACCCTAAACGAAACTGCTGTTTGTGTTGTAGTAAGATATGGTTTCTATATCTGATCGTATAGTATTTATAACAAAAACAAGAACCGACGTTACCCCTAAACCAAAACTTAAGGCCCAAGTTTCACCTTAAGTTTGAGCGACACCAGGAAGGATCAGCAGTCGACACAAATTTAAATACTTAAAAGGTTTCCATAATTACTTCATACCGCGTATTATCATAACAAGACCGTTAACTTTGTTAAACTCTAATTATAAGACCTTGTAATCATCTCTTGATGGCATATAAACAACAATCATAACCAAAGATTGTGCATGAATTTGAAGTAAATTTAATGGTTTAAAACTTTTGTAAATGATTCATGAAAAGTGTAGAGAAGTTCAGCATTGGGTTTTCCATCGATAAATCTCATAACTCGAGATGCCCATCTGACATTACTACCCCGTAGAGAAGAGGAGACTGACATCAATAATATCGTTCAAAGTAGACCTAGTGATTGCATGTGTTAAGTGAAATTCTGTTACGATAATGAAGTGTATTTTAGTTAAATACTTCTACAAACTACCCAGTCATTCCTACAAGCTGGGATGATTCATGTTAGAAATTTGGTCGATCACAGTATCTAAGAGTCGTGTCAAACACTTTCAGATCAAAGTATTTTGATGGTTTTATCGAAATCTCCAATCGGATAAAACTCATAATCCAACATTATTTGTGTTTTTGTTGTTATGAACAGAACCACAAACCATAGAACGTTATATGACCAAAAACCATAGAACGGTATATGACCAAAAACCTGTGCAAAAGTCAGTTATTACAACCAAACCGCAACCTTTAGTAACGCGTAGAAATTAGGTCCAAATATTCGGGGATTTTTATTTTCTAGTGCGTTTTTAACATAGCACTTTACATACCAAAAGTTATCACAACCAAACCCCAGCCTGGCTGCCCTTTGGACCCTGCCAGGGGCTACCGCCCCTTGGACCCTGCTACCAGGGGCGCTGCCCCCGGACCCCCGTATGATAATCGCAATAACGTCATACAAGTTCGCACTCCGCACAACCCGACTTGATGAACATTTATCACGATTACACATTGGTCAACTAAGTCAACCCATTACACTTAAATCATTATTGGTAACACAAAATCACCAACAATTCAGAGGCGTTGAAAGACATGGCTTACAAGCATTTTGCAACTCATATGGTTGCTAGCATTTTGCTTGGACACCCAAATTAATACCACCACAATTCAAAAACCATGCATCGTACTTCAAATGGTCTATGTCTATCATACAGAATTAAAAATGTAGAAGCTGATAGATAATGAAGTATGAATGTAAGAATAAAAAATGCACACGTGTTTCCACATAATGCATAGGTGAATCATTACCAAAACTGATGAGCCGAACCGGATTTTTTCTTTATTTCCGCCTTCGCCTTGTTTCAAAACTCGTGGATTTTTTCTTTTATCATTGGGGTGTCATGATACTAGAACGAACCGAACCGGCCGAGAATTGTCTCTAGTTTTTCGGTTCAGTTTGGATACGAGAATTTTCGGTAATTTCCGACTGAGTTTTTAGAAATTTGTGTTTCCTTCTTTATTTCAGTCATTCTCATGATATTACAATGTAAACGTACATGAAAATGTCTCCAACAATACAAATCGTCCTAATAATTCCAATAGCTCAAAATAACATAAAATAAACACAAAATATTAAAAAAAATACACATAAGTTTATAATTATTCAAAAGTATAAAAAAAGGGTAGTATCTAATGAATAAGGGTGTGCATGCATGGTTTGGTTTGAGTCGGTTTTTGGCTAAAAACGAACCGACATATTTGGTTTTTATAAAATCAAAAATGGAAAACGTTCGTTTTGGACGGTTCGGTTTCTGAAAACCATTTATATTTTAGTATGACTAATTTAGATTAACAAACTTGTTTTACGTAGAAAATTGTTTATTTTTCTTTATTTTTTTTTGTCAATCCAAGCCTAATAATGTTTAACCCAAATTTCTAGTATTACATACATATAAATAAGATACACACACATGTAAGTCAACAAACGCATACACAATTTTTGTCACATATGTAAGAATATATTGTCAAGTAAACAAACGTATATGACAAACACGCATATAAACATTAAGATAAATATATTACGCCTATTTCACTCAAAAAATGCATATTATTAAAAAGTTTAGACTTGTTACTTATTTATTTATATTATATTATATATTTTTTTATATAATAAACTGGTTCGGTTCGGTTTTTACGGTTCAGTTTTTAGATGAAAACCAAAACTGACACCGAGCCAAATGTTTTCGGTTTTTGAAAACATAAAAACTGAACCATTGGTTTCTTTCTAGTTTCAGTCGGTTTTCGGGTCGAATTTGCCATTTTCCGGTTTTTTTTCTCACCACTAATAATGAGTAAAGTTTTTATTATTTTTATTTTCTTAAAAGGCTACATGTTTTACATAAGGTCCCAAAGTAACTCTCTAAAAATTCATATTTTCAAAAAGATGTTCATAAAAAAAAAAAAACTAGAATGGACCGGTTTCGTTCCGAACCATTTCGAGAACCGAAAATTTGAAATTTTAGAAATAAAAAACCGAACCATGGTTGTAATATACGGTTCGATTCCAATATGAATTTGATACAATCCTTCGATTTATTCCTTGGTTGTTTTACACACCCTTGCTTTGAGTAAACTTTATTATTAGGTTTTTTGGCAATATTTTTATACTTTTATTATTGACTTTATTTAAGCATTTAATTTAAACCTTTAATTAGGGTGAGTAAATTAAACTAAAAAAATTGAATTAAAAAAACAGACCAAAACTAGAAATTCATGGTTCACCTTTTATTTTCTAAAATACTTTCTGTTTGGTTTCGGTTTTTATCCAAAAACCAAACCGAAACAAACCTTCTTAATATATAACAATATATATTTATAAATAAGTAAAAATTTAGATTCTAAATTAATATTCATTTTGTAGGTAAAATATAAATAGTATATTTATCTTAATGTTTATATGCATGTTTGTTACGTACATGTATTTACTTGATGATATATCATTATGTATGTGACAATGATCGTTTATGCGTATGTTTATTTTCATGTGTATATATCTTATTTATATGTGCGTAATTCTATAAATTGGGATGAACATTATTAGGCTTATATTGACAAAATAAAGAAAATAACAATTTTTCTACGTAAAACAAGTTTGTAATCTGAGTTAGCCGCACACAAATATAAACGGTTCTTAAAACCAAACAAATCGAAAAACCGAACCGAAATCGATTAAAAAACAAAAAATCGAACCGCCCAGAAAAGAACTGTTTTTTAGGTTTTATAATAACTTAAATGTAGAAACTAGAAAGGGGGGGGGGGGGGGGTTTGAGTAGTTTCTCTTCGGTTTATGTCCTAATTAAAATTCCTTTCAATTAGGTTTGTCTCAAAACTACCTTTTACTTGAAAGCTAGTTACATAATGATTAGGTTCAATTCTAATGCATTAACAATGATAAATAATATATGTATGCAATTTAATATACTCCCTCCGTCCCTAAATAAATGTCCACTGTTGACTTTCAAAGTAAACCGTTTTCAACTTTGACCTTAAATTATCGTGTATGTGTTATATAATACATGATACAAATCATACTAATGGACTGCGTTTTAAATATATTTTCATTAGTATAACTTTCACCAAATATTATATAACACAAACAAAATAATTTACGGTCAAAGTTTACAAAAAATGACTCTGAAAGTCAAACGTGGACATTTAATTAGGGACGGAGGGAGTAGTAAGTAAGTAAAGGGTAAGGAAAGAAGCAAACTAATAGGGAGACACCAAGATTTATAGTGGTTCGGCAACGGAGCTCTATCTTCGTTCCTACTCTACTCCTTGAGTGCACCTTACTCGAGATTTCCACTATATCCACAAGCTCCCTTCTTGGCGGAGAAAACCTTACAACATTGCTTACATTATTTTCTGACACTAAGCTAAATGTCGAGACCTAATCTTAGCTAGGACCAATCTACACACGTTGCCTACTTCACCATTTTCCGACACAAGGCTAGATGTCGAGTTCTAATCGAAAGCTAGAACCAATCTTCGTCGCCTATCTTCTTTTCTGACACAAGGATGGATGTTGAGTTCTAATCCAAAGCTAGAACCAATCTTCATAACTCTTCACTTTGAAGCTAAGTGAGAACTCACAAGACACATACACAAATCACTTTGTAGTTTAGTGAGAAAACACACAACACTTTACAACTCAATAAAACATATCCAAGTATACACATGTAACTTGGATCCACACAAGACAAATCTAAATATATACATATACAATGGATTTACACAAGACTAATCCAAGTATTCATAAATACATTGGATTGACACAACTAATCCAACTATACACAAATACATTAGATCACACAAGACTCAAATAAAAATGATGAACATGACTAGATCTAAGATAGGTTGATCTTCATCAAAGCTTCATCTTTAATCACATCACAAGTGTGTGAGTGATCTTCTCTTTGGACAAGGTAACGAAGGGGATCAAGAGGATAATCATATATAAACATACTTAACACATTAAGTGATCATTTACTAATGATTAGGATTTAGAAAAGAGAAAGATGGCAGAAAGAATCTCCAAAAAGGTTCTTGGAGAATGTAGATTTGATCCACTATTTATAGGAGACAAAGGCCAACAGATCTCTGAGCGTGGTTCCTTAATTGTGCATGTGGTTCTTTATCACTAAAGAACCGCATAGATATTTGAGGAACCATAGGTATAGACTCCGCTCCTTTTGGTCCTTTAGTGGGGTAGTAATATCTGAGGTAAGTTTTACCTTCAAATGATATTCCTATGACATTTGAAATATGCCATATTCAAATTCACATTTTCTGTTTTAATAAAACATTTTTCTAAAAATAAAGTTTATTAAAATCTTTTGTCACATTTGACAAAATGTAAGTTTAGGGCTAATCACTTTTATGATTACTAAACATGATTAAGATATGTTAGTGCAATACTTAAATGATTATTACCTTGATGATTGTGTTTGTTAAATAATTCGTATTACGATTGTCTTTGACGATAAATGTCTTTTTAATTTGTCATGAACAAAACTAAGAAAGATTATTTAACACTAATAATGTTTTTAGGCATCACTTGCATTAACGAACATTTTGGTTTTAGCCAACAACCAACCCAGACCAAACCATAAATATCCCTACCTTTAATCTTAGAGGAAACGGTGTGGTGGCGAGGAGTGCTCGCCGAGCCAAGGTGGCACCCTCGTCGGGCTTCGCCGACCTACTCCACCACACCGCCTCCTACCTCCCATTCGTCGAGCCTTCGCCACATTTCGACGAGGAGACAACTGAAAGTTTATGGACTTATATTTAATAGTCGTGTAATAGGATCGAACTTAAGATTACGGGATTGCACTCAATACGTCAAGAGTTAATTTATTTAATAAATATATTTATTATATTTCTTAAATTAAACCGAGCTATAACTTTAATGACCGTTAAATAATTAAGAGTTAAGTATTAACGATCGTTTTGGAATTAAAAATAAGAAGAATATAAGGTTCCGGAACACCCCTAAGGGGTGTTTGGGCCGTCGGTTATGGTGGGGAAAAGGGAAGGAAAAAACTTTCCTTATATTTGTTTCTTGAGCTACAAGGATTTAGGCCTATATAAACACTCCCTTATCATCATAATTCAATACAACACAGTCTATCTTCTCTCCCTTTTCTTTTGGGTCGATCACAACAAGAAACCACAAAGGGGTTTCGGTTGGTTTTCTTGTGCTTTCGGTTTAGCTTATAATCTAGTCCTAGCCCCTCTCTAGGGTTGTTGGGTAGATTTTCCACAAGCGTAGAAGCTCGGTTTACACGTGCTAGAATCACGGTTAGCTCGTTGTATTACGTGTGTACAAGACTGTAATATAGTCTTACTTTAGATTATATCTTGGTGGTGTACGTTATAAACCCTAATTGGTGATTCGTTCTTTATCTTGGGGATTTGATTTAGCGAAAAGGTATGTAAATCTAATTCGATTAATTATAATTGTGTTATTATGATCTTGTTAAATCGCTTCCGCTATATGTGTGCTTTGATCTCGTTTAGGGTTTTGTGTAATTGTTATGAACTATATAAACCTTCAGTTGTATCAGAGCCAGGTTAACATGTTATAATTATCGAAAATCTAAAGTTTTTTAACTAATAATTGTTTTGAGTTAAAACTACATGTTTTAGGTTTTCTTAAAAATTAGGGTTTTGTTTTTTAAAAATTAGGATTTGGCCGATTTTTATAAAAACAAAGAATTGTTTTTGAAACCCTAAATTACATGTTGGATAATTTTAGATTAAATTGCATGATTAATTGTATGTCATGTAAATTAAAGGTTACGGTCCAAAGAGATTTAATTGTTAAGAGATTTGGGTGGATCCATGATGAACGTGCATGTTTTGATGGATCATAAAATCGTATGTTTATATGATTTTATGTGCTACTTGCTTTATTTGATTCAATAAATATTGAATTAGGGAAGACTTTTATATGAATATAAAAACCTAGATTTAAAGTTTATTGAATAAATCGTATACATGTGGCTATTTGATTTATTTATCGCACATATAAATTGTTATTATGTGTTTATGATTTAGGTTTTTTACTTGTTTATGTTAAAAGTTATACTAATTGTTGTAAACAAGGGTTTTTTTAAGAAAAACAAATATACACTAAATCATATTAAAATTAAGATTTGTTTGAGATCTAAATTACATAGAATTACGTTGATTGGTGAATTGCAATAATAATCTAACGGCCTACTCCTTTTGACAAACTATAAAGTGGGTATAAGGCACCGCTGGTCATGTACCCGGTTAAAAAGGGGGTGTTAAGCCATTAGTCGCTGACCAAATTCCCGGCGCGCTTGTGCGTCAAATTGAAATTACCTACGATTATTGTTTGAATTATACCTTAAGGTTGATTTACCACAAATTTCACATCCGAAATCACAATGAATAAGGTTATTGCTTTGTGCTTTAGCCGTAAGTACGTTGTGAATAGTTGTGGGTAAATTATATGACTAGTTAAACCAATACCTCAACATAATTTATGTAGAAATTAGTCTCGTGAAAAAGTTTACTAAATGTTTTATTAAACTTATGCTATGAAGTTGTATGCATGCTCTCTATACATTGATATTGACATCAAATTTATACCCTTAAAATTTAAGTCGAATGCTCCTAATTGACGAACACTTGAAATTACTACGTCATCAAATGAGATTTTTGGATGATGTTGTAATGGAGAGAAAACTTTCATAGAATGAGAATTCATATGATGGTTTTACGCTATTCAGATTAGACGACTTAATTAAGTTACTTAGTGAGATCTGGAAACTTAAGGCATTCAGAAGGGATGAAACTTGTTTACAATGCAAAACGTTTTTTTGGCAATGTAAATCCCTTAAATATCTAAAAATTGCAAATTATTTGCCAATTGAATTGTTCGACAAGTCGCTATGTTGAGTGCATTCATTACTAGCAGATCAGCTGATGTAATGGATCTATGTCAATATATGTTCTAGGATTCAAGGAATGTACTATGGTTTATATACCGGGGTAATTTTATTTTCTTTAAAGTATTTTATTATCAAAAATACTAATATTTAAACTTATTTCTATAGAAATGGCTCAACCCGACAATAACACTATAAGTTCTGCGTTCAAAATATTTTTTGATCGTCCTGAACTTACTGGCCCAAACTTCAATGATTGGTACCGCTTACTAAGAATTGTCTTGAGAATAGCGGGTACTATTGATATCTTGACCACTCCTTATCCGGAGGATCTTGCTAAAGGAGCTTCTAAAGCGCAAAGGCTAGAACACGTTGCTAATGTTAAGAAGCACTCAGAGGTGGCTTGCTTAATGTTAGGGAAAATGGCCCCTCCACTTCAAAAGCAATATGAGCTATTTTCGCCTAAGAATATGCTTGATGAGCTCAAGGCTATGTTCGAAAAGCCGCAAGCTGTGGAGATCTACGACTTAGTAGATGCTTTGCATAGCTGCAAGCAAACTCCTAGAAATTCTGTTAGTTCACATTACATGGATATGCGGGGTTATATGGAACAACTCATTGCACTAGGATAACCTTATGATCATAATATGACTATCAACTTGATCGATAGGTCCCTTAACAAGGACTTCAATGATTTTGTTAGAAACTATAATATGCATTGCACGGGGAAGACAGTTAATGATTTGCATGCAATGCTCATTGACTACGAAAAGGGGTTAAAGGACAAGGCATCTACCTCTACTCCTCCTGTACTAACCATACAAAAGGGTAGAGTAAGTAAGCCAAAATCGCAAGCGAACAAGAAGAAAGGAAAAGGCAAAAGTGATAAGGGCAAGCAAGTTGCGACTTATTAAAAACCTAAGCAGAACTTTGTCAAGAAGAATCAATCTCAGAAGGATGAGACCTGTCACCATTGCAAGGCAAGTGGTCACTGGAAGAGGAATTGCCCTCTTTACCTCGAAGAGTTGCGAGAAATAAAGAAGAAGTCTGAGCAGAGCGCTGCAGCTTCAGGTACTTTATTTATGATTGAATTATTTAATTTGACATACAAATTAAATTCCTGGGTAGATGATACGGGATGCGGTATTAACTAATACGCTGTAGGGATTTAATCTGGAAAGGAAGTTATCCTATGGGGAACAATTTCTGCAAGTGGGCAATGGCGCACAAACATCAGTTGAAGCTATAAGGATATTTAATTTAGTTTTACCTTCGGGTTTAGTACTGATTTAAATGATTGTCATTATGCACCTACAATTATTAGGGGTGTTATTTCCTTTTCTTGTTTGTTGAATTATGGATTCGTTCACACTATTGATAATAATGGAATTTCTGTTTGGAAAGATGGTATTCTCTATTTTAATGCAATTTATGTGAATGGTGTGTTTGAAATAGACATGCATGAAAATGAATCCAAGTATAATAATAATTCTGTTTTTAGCATGAATAAGAAGAGAAAATTTGACAAGAACTCTTCTTATCTTTAGCATTGTAGACTTGCCCATATTAGGAAGACAGTTGTATACAAAAGCTTCAACATGAAGGACTTTTGGAAAAGATCAATGATGAATCATTTGATAAATGTGAGTCTTGTATCTCTGGAAAGATGACCAATAAACCTTTTAATAACAATATTGAAAGGGCTACTGATCTACTTGGTTTGATACACACTGATATGTGTGGACCACTTAGACATGTGTCAAGGAAAGGTGATAGCTACTGCTTAACATTTACGGATGATTATAGCCGTTATGGTTATGTTTATTTACTTAAGCATAAACATGAGGTATTTGAAACATTCAAAGTTTTTAAAGAAGTAGAATTGCAACTAGGAAAGAAGATTAAAGCTCTTCGTTCTGATAGAGGTGGTGAATATTTAAGTCAAGAGTTTATAGATTATCTAGTGAGAATGGAATTGTTCAACATCTTACTTCTCCCTATACTCCACAACAAAATGGTTTATCCGAAAGGAGAAATCGTACATTATTAGATATGGTGCGATCTATGTTTAATCTTACAACTTTACCATTATCCTTTTGGGATTATGCTTTAGAATCTGTTGTTCGTGTTTTAAATATGGTTCCCACAAAGAAGGTGAATAAGATACCATATGAACTATGGCATGGCAAAAATCCATATTCGTCTTATCTAAAGGTCTGGGGTTGCGAGGCGTATGTGAAACGTTACTCGGGCGACAAACTTCAACAACGATATGTGAAATGTATCTTTGTAGGATACTCTAAGGAAACTATGGGTTACTACTTTTA
Source organism: Glebionis coronaria (assembly GCA_025667525.1). Classification (NCBI taxonomy): domain Eukaryota; kingdom Viridiplantae; phylum Streptophyta; class Magnoliopsida; order Asterales; family Asteraceae; genus Glebionis; species Glebionis coronaria. The sequence goes on along the minus strand of CM046878.1, from coordinate 602,305,176 downwards.
TTATCCACCAGAGAACAAAGTAAGTATTGCTAGGTATGGAGACTTTTTTGAAAGTGATCTTGTAAATCAAGAATTCAGTGGGAGAAATTATGATCTTGAAGAGAGTCATATAGATACATTACCTTCTGAAAACACTAGCAAAATAATTCCTGTAGAACCAGAAAGTCTGGCGTTTCCACCAGAATTAGTTCATCTTCGTAGATCTAAAGGATAAAAAACACAGATAACAATATATGTCTTAATATAGAGGATGATGATGAAGTAGGGGATCTTAGAGAACCTGCTAATTATAAATCCGCCATGCTTGATCCTGAGAAGGATAAGTGGATGGTTGCTATGGATGAGAAAATAAAATCCATGAAAGTTAATGATGTTTGGATTCTGGTAGATCCACTACCAAATGCTAAATTAGTGAGAGATAAGTGGATATACAAGAAGAAAACTGACATGGATGGAAAAGTACAATCCTATAAAGCTCGTTTAGTAGCTAAAGGTTTTACTCAAACTTTTGGTGTAGACTACGTGGAGACATTTTCTCCTGTAGCAGACTTAAAAGCTATTAGGATTCTCGTAGCTATAGTATCATACTATGACTATGAGATATGGCAAATGGATGTTAAAACTGCCTTCTTGAACGGTCGTTTAGATGAAGACATCTATATGCAACAACCGGAAGGGTATGTTGATCCTAATAATCCAAATCACGTGTGTAAACTTCAAAGATCTATTTATGGTTTGAAACAAGCATCACGTCAATAGAATACACGATTTGATGAAGAAATAAAAAAGTTTGGATTTATTCAAAATCGTGATGAGCCATGTGTATATCGCAAAGCTAGTGGGAGTGATGTAGTATTTCTAGTCCTATATTTTGATGCCATATTAATCATGGGAAGTAACATTCCAAGACTTAAAGTTGTTAAGGATTATCTTGGTAAATGTTTTTCTATGAAGGACTTGGGAGAAGCTGCATACATTCTGGGAATTAAGATCTATCGAGATAGGAAAAGAAGGTTAATTGGTCTAAGTCAAGATGCTTATATAGATAAGATATTGAAGAAGTATAATATGCATAATTCCAAGAAAGGTTTTCAACCTATGGAAGTTAAGCATAATCTAAGTCATGAGATGGATTCATCAACTCCTTAAGAGGAGGCATACATGCAGAGGGTGCCTTATGCTTCAGCTGTATGATCTATTATGTATGTTGTAAGATGCACAAGGCCTGATGTGGCGTTTGCTTAGAACTTGGTCAGTTGATACCTACAGAATCCAGGGAAGCTCCACTGGACTGCTGTTAAACATATTTTAAAGTATTTGAGGAGTATGAAAGATATGCTTTGGTATTTGGAGGGAAACCAGACACATAACTAAATGTGACAGGTTTCTATGATTCGTCCTGGCAATGGGATAAAGACGATACGAAGTCTCAGACGGGTTACATGTTTGTTATCAAGGAGGAGCAGTTGACTGGAAGAGCAATGTATGCTACTCAATCTGAGTGCATGGCTGCTTCAGAAGCTGCAATGGAAGTTGTTTGTACTAGGAAGTTAATTGGGGATCTTGGAGTGATGCCTTCAATTAAAGAACCTATTGATATATATTGCGACAATTTTGTAGCAATAATATTCGCCAATGATTCTGGAGTCATGAATGACGCCAGACACTTTAAGCGTAGACATCACTACGTCCGAGAACAAGTTGAAGCTCGTCAAATCAAATTAATAAAAGTTCACATAGATGATAACGTAGCTGATCCTTTTACTAATGCTTTGCTTAGACCAAAGGTAGTTAAGCATGCCAAGGCTATTGGGTTGCAACTAGCTAGAGATTTCATGCAATAAATCTGTGATAGTATTTAGATAAAGGATGTTAAGACATTATTATTTAATAAAATAAAGATTGGGTTTCGTTTATTCTTATTACTTAATTTGTATCCTATTTTACATGTTTTAATCCATGAATAAATTGTTATGCTAAATGTCCGTTGTCGATTAATAATATGGAAATATAATTAAATTAAGATAAATCAAAATTGTGATAGAGTATACTTGAAAGTATATTGATCGATTTTGGATGATATTCGATGAATCGAATATTAAACTTATCCCAACTATATGATTTTAATTTGTGGATCTTTGTCATCAAGTAAATAATAAATAGTTATCCTTAGACCTGAGATACCAGAAAACTGTTTTTAATCTAGTGTATTTTTGTGGAATAATCTAACGCTAAACGTAATTGGTAGCTATAAGGATTATTTTCAAAAGTGTTGCAAAATTCATTGGTTTTGCTTGTAGTCAATATGGGATTTATTTTCTCCAATTTCGTTTTGGAGTTTTAATACAGTTGGGCCCCTCGTGGGAATAATAAGATGTCTGTGTGGCCACACCCAAATTTGTTTTGGTAATCTTGCTTAATCTGTGAACGAGAAACGGAATGTTTAATGAAAGGAATGACTGATATCCATATCCTTATTAACATTGTATTAGAAATAAAAGGATAATAATAATAATGATGAATCATTAAAAAGTTTTATCCAGGAGACCTTACTCGAGTTGTACTAGGGACATTGCTAGTGTAACTAGACGTTAGTCAATGTAATCACGATATTCGAAATATGTCCAAGTGAGAGCTGGAAGTTTATGGACTTATATTTACTAGTCGCGTGATAGGATCGAACTCGAGATTACGGGATTGCACTCAATACATAAAGAGTTAATTTATTTAATAAATATATTTATTATATTTATTAAATTAAACCAAGCTATAACTTTAACGACCGTTAAATAATTAAGAGTTAAGTATTAACGATCGTTGTGGAATTAAAAGGAAGAAGAATAGAAGGTTCCGGAACACCCCTAAGGGGTGTTTGGACCGTCGGTTATGGAGGGGAAATGGGAAGGAAAAAACTTTCCTTATATTTATCTCTTGAGCTACAAGGATTTAGGCCTATATAAACACTCCCTTACCCTCATAATTCAACACAACATAATCTCTCTTCTCTCCCTTTTCTTTTGGGTCAAAATGATTGTAATAAAATACGACCTTTAGGAAAAGGAAGTACAAATAGTGGTAAGCGTTAAGTGTCGGTTTAGGAAAACCGAGCACCAATGACCAAGCAAGTTCGTTTCCCAAGGAGGCAAGTGCGTTGTGTTGAGATTTGATTTTTGTTTGAGATTATATTGATTGAAAAAGAAATGAGAAAGGAAAGAAAAGACGGTTACGAAAACTAATTAAACTACGACGAAAAAGGCGTAAACGTAAAACCGTAAAAAATGACAAAAATAAAAATTTTCAACCTAAAAATTAATTATAAGCTAAAACAAGTCTAAAATAATATAAATAAGGAATAAAATCCTAATAAAAATATTTTAAAACCTTTTATTAATTAAATATTCAATTTTAAATGCTAATTAAAGCCCTAAAATTAAATATAATTAATAAAAATGTCCAAAATATGATTTTATTGAACAAATAACTTACTTATATTTTCTAAAGACTAAAAAGTATTTTTTATAATTTTTAAATACTATTTATCTATTTTTAAATTACTAAAAACTATTTTAAAATTAAAATAATTATAAAAAATAATTAAATAATGCTAAAAAATAATCTACCAATTTTAAAAATCCTATTTTACTCTAATGAACAGTAGAAAAATGAAAAATCTTGAAAAATATTAAATTTTCCACTAAATGACAAAACTAGTTTAATTAAAACCCTAATTAAATTAAATTAATTCTAAAAATTAATAAAAAGATGAACAGTAAAATATTTTTAAACCAAAAACCTTAAAATATTAATCTGAGTTCAGAAAAATTGATTAAACCTAAAAATATTACTTTTTGGCACTAAAAGACAAAAACAGAAATATTAAAGTTAATTAAAAATAGCTAATTAACCTAAAAATTACTAAATGAACAGTAACTGGAAAATAAATAATACTGAAAAATCAGAAATTAAAAATGAAAAATATTGCAAAAAGAATGAAACCCTAATTCCTAAAAATGCCCACTAAAGACAAAAGAATGGGAATCTGATAGTGACACTTCTTGTTATTTCTGTCTTTTAGTGTAGCAGTGGCTACAACAAAGCTATCAGTGGGAAAGGAGTTCCCACTGACAGTATTAAAAAACGGGTTGAGGACTTTTGGTGCTTGGATTTATCTTGTTACTTGGAATTAGATGGCAACAAAGGCACCCCTACACTCAGTGGAGTGTAGGGAGTCAATATAAGCAATAAAAACAGCAAGCACAAAGCAAAAATATCACACTAAGGGCCTTAATTCAGTTACTGTTAACACAGACAAGTGCAAAGGGTTGTTTGCTGATGTGTTTGACACACAATTGGATTTCCAATGGCCAAATCTTGTTTAAAAACTTATCAAATCACACTCAACCAATAACAAACCCTAGATGATATCCTAAGCTAGCAGGCAACAACAATGGAGAACAAATTAAAGCAAAAAATTAAGCAGATTAGGCAACTTTCTGATTTGGCAATGTTTTAACAAATTTTAAACATGCAAACCTATTTTTATCCTACCAATCTTGAAACCAAATGACAACACAGACCTAATACTACCTATTAAGTGTATCTAGATCATTTTTAGGCTAATTTTCAGTCCAACATTCAACCTAGATAGCAGATCCAAACACCCCCTTAAAACTGAAACCCAAATTTTTTCAAATCAAATCAATACAAAACTTAACCAAACTGGAATTAAGCACTCAAAACATGCATATGACATCTAAATAAAGCAAATACAAGAGCTTAAACAGACTTTTAACAGCTTAACTCAAAAATCACACAAAGCATAAATATTTTCAGAAAAATGAAAGTGAAAGATAGCAAACAAGAACTACCTTGTTGGGCTTACTTCCAAGCCCAACAGTGGCTGATAAGCCACCTCCAATACACCCGGGTGTATGCTGAGCCTTGTGGGATTGGACTGGTTTTAGCACAAATGACAAGAAAAATTGGTAAGAGTAATCCTTAGCTTTTTCTTGTTTCCTGCACACCACAAACAACTAAGAGAGAAGGAACAAGCTAAAAGTGATTCAATAAGCTTGGTTGAATAAGCTTATTGAAAAGCTTTTAGCAGTAAGGCAAAAATAAGTTTCTGAAAATTTTGAAAACAATTGAAAACTTAAAAACAAACTTTGAGAGTTGTAAAATGGATTCAAGAAGAACAAACTTTAAAACGTAAATGCTGGAAAATAAATGGTTCTCAGTTTCATGTAGGTTAAAAACACTTTCATTAATTTAAAGAAAATAAAGTTACATCAAAACTGGAACAAAGGGCAATACACACATTGTATGCTCCTTTTATAGCTAGCTAAGAAGATACTAGAAGAATAAAAACCCTAGTTGCTATGATTCCCGAATATGCCCCTTGGTCAAATTTTTGAAAAGTTGGTCTTCAAGGTCTCTTGTGATCGTCCTTGGTGTTGCCAGTTGGATTGGTGCATCTTGGACGTTCATTTGGTCCTTGGGGACCAAGGAGATGCATAAAAATCGTTGGATGACTGAGGATTCTCTTTTTGCCATAAACGGGGTGACAAGGGAACATGGGGGGCCCGTTTGGTGGTCACGGGTTGGGGTTTTGAACATGGGTTTGTGTTTGTGGGTGGGTAAATCATCATTCTGGAGTCAATTGGGTCAAACCCCTTTGATTTGAGGATTTGGGGATTAGGGTTTATCTCTTTAAAAAGGTGATGAGCAGTGGTGATTAATCTTGTTTGGGGGTGTTTAGTTTTTAAATCTGTGTTTCCCACAAAACATGTTTAATAAAAAAAAAGGTTCAAAAAGGATTAGTGACAGGGTCGAAATGGGTTATGAACTGGTTTGTTGGACTGGGTGGGGGTGACGTGTCAGGATGTGGGTGGCTGGTGGGGTTTGGTTGTTTGGCAGTTTATCCCCCCATGTTTCTTCATATCTTCACTTTGTAATTAAATAGCAAATACTTGAATCCCTTTGTAAAAATCTTTCAACAACTTGTCACTTTTGGCACAATGTTTTTGTAATCTTGAAACAAGGACCATTTATGCAATTTCTTCATTTTCCAAGGACTGAATTTGCCATATCTTCAAACTTCAAGGCTTTGACTTGTTGGTTGACTTCTTGGAGGACCATATTTGACAATTTAGATTTGATGAGGGACTAAATTTGCCAATTCTTCAAAGTTAAGGGTCCTTTTTGTAATTTTGACAAACTTTAGGGACCAAACTTGTAATTATGAAGATACAAGGGTATAAAGTGTCAATTTTTCAAACTTGGAGGACCATTCTTCAATATTCTTCAAATCTTCTAGGGTTTTCTTTGGAAAATTCCTCACTAGGGCTTGGTTCATCGTGCGGCTTCGTTTCCCGTGTTTGTTTTTGCGTGATTCTTGTGATCTTTTGTCATTTTCTCAATATCCGTACCTAAAATACACAAGCAACAAACACAAGCATATATTTGGGTATTTTGATGATATTTAATGTATTTTAAGTCCAAAAAGAACGATGAGACCATGTATAAAAGCCGTCTCATCACTCCCCCATACTAAACCATTGCCGTGCCCTCACGCAATGCTAGAATAAAGTATCGTAGCATCTCCAAAATTCATTTTATTCACTTTATTGAAATGATAAACTAGCTATACTACTACTATTGCTACTACTTGTGTTATAGACATAATGTATGATTTTCATCGCAAAATGGGACGTTTAGGTTCATAGAATAAGAACACGTGAATGCTTCGTTAGAAATAATTTCATCGTCCTCGATTTTCACTTCAATTCCATGCTAAGCGTGTAACGAGATCATTGTCATTATAAGTTAGTAATGCTAACACTACTCATATGCCCTAATCACGTACTTATTCTCCCATTATTCCTAAGTTGTATCTCTTATATTTTATGATGTCTTGAATGTTTCACGAGGATACATTGTTTGACTTATGCGATAATAGAGATTTAGGTCTAAAAATAGAGTCCTAACGGTGTAATTAAGACCATCAAATCAATAACCCCTCCTAATAGACAACGATGTTAAAAAATTAAGTTGACAAGAAGAATCGATAAACACGATTTTATAACGGTTTTGAACATGAGACTTATTACCAAGACTTTTATGCGCCCCCTAACGGAAGGGCCTTATTATCTTTGGTTTACCTCCATCTTTTATTCAACTCCGCCATGGAGCTTTTATTATGACTTCGGTCTTGCCTTGCCTTTTATTATCCGCCTCATCGGTGGTTTTATTAGCCAAAGACGTATATCCTCACGCAAAAGCGAATTTTGGATCTTTAAAGCTTCGAAGATTAAGGCTTGATTCACTTTCAATTTTGCATAGATTTTAGGCCTTGTGGGGCTTCAAATTGTTTGCTAGATTTAGGTGAGCACTTGAAATCTTATTATTAGGTGAAGCTTTCGATTATTCGGGTTGCCAATACTTCAAAACCGTGACGCTGGCGATATCTTAATGTCTTCCCAATTTAATTACACGGAAGCTACTAGAAAAGACTAGAAACCCAACAATCCTAACTAAACCGCTAAGTCAATATTTATTAAGCAAAAAATATTTACATGCGAAGGGAGAATAAGCAAACAATGAGAACACATGAGTTTTTGAAAGAATACGAGTACTCTACGTTTAGCATAGTAACTTATAATTAACTCTATCATTTCTCGTCCTCATTTAAGAGACTTAGCCTAATGTGTAGTTAAGGAATCAAAGCTAAGTGCTCAACACGCACGGTCGAGTCAAAAATTACTCTTATTCTCGCCATCGGAAAACCTACATTCGTGTCTTCAAACACTTATAAAACATGAGAAAAATTTTAAAATTTGGCCATTTTTAGCCTTATTTTGCAACAAAACGATAAACAAAACGATAAACTTTGGAAAGCGTGAAGGTTTGGCAAGGCAAGTATCTATTCACCCCCCCATACTAAAGTTAAACATTGTCCTCAATGTTTCGAGTCTAGGGGTGCAAACACCCCCATACTAGAGACGTAGTCGAATGCCTAATCTAGCATGGAAAGGGTGTAACCATTAAATTTAAAGCCGTTTATGAAGTGTGCTAAAAACCTAAGGTTAGAACATCAAAAGGATATATCATGGATATTGAGAAATGTCTCCAAAGCAAACGATCGAGTGCTCCCATAAAACGAACACGAGAGGCTCCAATCGTGAAGATCATGATCTAAAAACCACAATGCACAAACAACCACGAAACAAAGGTTGGAAGGGCACGGATCCCCACACGTAAGCTACATTAGACTAAGAAAGCGATAATATGTACATAGGATAAGCATGGGACTCCCCCACGAGGCACCTCGTTTTTGATTACCGAGTCATGAGCTCGACTCGATCCCCTCAATACTAATTATCATTGGGGAAGGTGACTTGGTCGAGGTAGTTCAAGGATGGAACTTCCCCGCCAAAATAGTGCTTCAACCTATGTCCATTCACCTTGAAGTTAGGACCATCATCTTGAGCTAGCTCGATGGTCCCATAAGGAAATACTTGAGTCACGGTGAATGGACCGGACCAACGGGATTTTAATTTACCGGAAAATATTTTCAATCTTGAATTAAAAAGTAAAACTTGATCCCCAATGTTAAAAACCCGGTTTTTAATTTTTGAATCATGCAACTTTTTAGTTTTCTCTTTATAAATTAATGAATTTTCATAAGCAATATCCCTTAATTCATCCAATTCATTTAATTGCATTTTCCGGTGTTTTCCCGCGGTCTCCATATCATCATTACAATGCTTTAGGGCCCAATAAGCCTTGTGTTCTAACTCGATAGGCAAATGACAATTCTTTCCATACACAAGCTTATAAGGAGTGCACCCAATGGGTGTCTTATGAGCGGTCCTAAAGGCCCATAAAGCATCGTCTAACTTATCCGACCAAGATTGTCGGTTTTCCCCCACGGATCTCTCCAAGATCCTCTTCAATGCTCGGTTTGAAACCTCGACTTGCCCACTCGTTTGTGGGTGATAAGCCGTAGAAAGACGATGTGTAACCCCATATTTCCTTAGAACCCTTTCAAATTGGTCATTACAAAAATGGGTTCCACGATCGCTTATGATCGCACGAGGGGTTCCAAACCGAGCAAACAAACTTTTCAAGAACTTAACTACCACACGAGCATCATTAGTGGGCAAGGCCTTCGCCTCCACCCACTTAGAAAGGTAGTCAACCGCAACGAGAATATACTTATTACCACGAGATGATGGGAACGGCCCCATAAAGTCTATGCCCCAAACGTCAAAGATCTCACATACTTGAATGATATTTTGTGGCATTTCATCTTTTTGTGAGGCTTTTCCTTGTCGTTGGCATGAATCACAAGACTTCACAAGATCTTGTGCATCTCGGTAAATAGTAGGCCAAAAGAACCCGGCATCAAACATCTTTTTAGCCGTGAGATTAGCACCGTGGTGACCACCCGTGGGTCCCTCATGGCAAGCTCTAAGGATGTTAGAAGCTTCGGTGCCAAATACACAACGGCGGATGATTTGATCCGCACACGTTCGAAACAAGTAAGGGTCGTTCCAAAAATAGAACTTGACATCACGAAAGAATTTTCGTTTTTCTTGAGTTGTCATACCCTTAATGATGAAGTTACCCGCATGGTAATTTGCAAAATCCGCAAACCATGGGGTAGAAGAATCAAGCTTAGAATTCACTACACCAAGTGTCTCGAGCGGAAATGTTTCGGTGATTTCCTTAGGCTCGTAAACACTTTGGTGAGGATCTTCCAAACGAGAGAGATGATCGGCCGCTAGATTCTCGGCTCCTTTTTTGTCAACGATTTTGTGATCAAATTCTTGAAGGAGGAGAATCCAACGAAGTAATCTCGGCTTTGCATCTTGTTTAGCCATGAGATACTTGATAGCCGAATGGTCCGTATACACTATGCATTTTGTCAAGACGAGGTAAGGTCGGAATTTCTCAAATGCATACACCACGGCAAGGAACTCCTTTTCCGTTGTAGTGTATTTAAGTTGAGCCTCGGTCATCGTCTTGCTAGCATAGTGTATAGGCAAGAAATGCTTATCATGACGTTGCCCCAAAACGGCCCCAATAGCGTAATCACTTGCATCACACATAAGTTCAAAGGGGAGGTTCCAATTTGGAGCAACAAGAATGGGAGCTTCGGTAAGTTTCCTCTTAAGGATCTCAAAGGCTCGTACACAATCTTCGTCAAAGACAAAACGTGCTTCTTTTTTAAGAAGATGTGTAATGGGTCGAGAAATCTTCGAGAAATCCTTGATGAATCGTCGATAAAAGCCCGCGTGGCCTAGGAAACTCCTAACTCCCTTGACGGTTTTGGGATGAGGTAATTTGGCGATGACGTCTACCTTAGCTTGATCTACCTCAATCCCCGCTTTCGAGACCTTGTGCCCTAAGACGATTCCACTTCTAACCATAAAATGACACTTTTCCCAATTGAGCACAAGGTTGGTTTCCTCACAACGTTTTAACATTCTCTCAAGGTTCGACAAACACGAAGTAAAGGAATCACCAAACACGGAAAAGTCATCCATGAAGACTTCCATCGTCTTCTCGATCATATCATGAAAAATAGCCATCATGCATCGTTGAAAAGTTCCCGGTGCATTACAAAGTCCGAATGGCATTCTACGATAAGCAAACGTTCCATATGGACACGTAAACGTAGTTTTTTCTTGATCACGAGGATCGATGGGAATTTGGAAGTAACCGGAAAAACCATCTAAAAAGCAATAGAAATCGTTTCCCGCAAGACGCTCCAACATTTGGTCCATGAAGGGCAAGGGAAAATGGTCTTTTCGAGTGGCTTCATTCAACTTTCGATAGTCAATGCACACTCTCCATCCGGTTACGAGTCTCGTGGGAATCAACTCGTTGGCATCGTTTGGCACAACGGTCATCCCTCCCTTTTTAGGGACACAATGAATAGGACTCACCCAAGGGCTATCGGAAATAGGGTAAATCATTCCCGCGTCAAGGAGTTTAAGGACCTCCTTTTTGATGACGTCGTGAATTTTGGGGTTCACCCTCCTTTGACTTTGGATTGTTGGCTTGAAATCCTCCTCCATTAAGATTTTGTGTGTACAAAATTTGGGATCGATTCCCTTAATGTCGGATAACTTCCACGCAATCGCCCCTTTGTGGTCCTTAAGAACATCGACAAGTGCGGTTTTTTCATCATTCGAAAGTTCCTTCGCAATAATAACCGGCAACTTGTCGTCCTCCTCCAAATAGACATACTCGAGGTGAGGAGGTAAATCTTTCAACTCGAGGATAGGTGGTTCCTCAAGTGAAGATTTGGGCTCGATACTCATAACCTCCTCGGGTGGAGGAAATGGGAAATCGTTGAGAAAATCCTTGATAATCGAGAAGTCCTCATAGTTATCGAGGTCTTCGTCACAAGTACGTGGAACATTGCATTCTTCCAACGTAAAACCACCACCTTCAAAAGGAGTGAAGGTTGGTGTCGAATTATCAAGAATTGGATCTAACATAGTGGGATTGCCACTAGTTTCTTCATCACCAAACCCTAAAACTTCTTGTGAAAATTCCTCGCAAACCACGTCGATCATATCAACGAGGTTTATGGTAGCAACGGAATAAACATGAGAAAGTTGAGAATTTTGAGTTGCGTTTATAACAAGTTCCTCGTCGTTGAAACGTAAGGTGATCTTTCTAGCATGCACATCAATCAAAGCCATAGACGTATCTAAAAACGAACGACCTAAAATAAGAGGAACTTGAGGATCCGTGGGGATGTCAACAACAATAAAGTCTACGGGATAGTAGAACTTTCCCACTTTCACAAAAACGTCTTCCGCCAAACCACATGCAAGAATTGTGGAATGGTCGGCCAACTCAATAGACATTCGTGAAGGAGTAAGATTAGGAAGATTGAGCGACTTGTAGATTGCAAGTGGCATCAAGTTAATGCTAGCACCAAGATCGGCCAAGGCATAGCATTCTTCCATATCTTGAATTGCACAAGGGATCAAAAATTTACCGGGATCACCGACTTTTTGAGGTATGCGATTAAGATAAACCGACGAACAACTAGACTTTTGGTGTAATTTTTCCTTGTTGTTCAACATACTCTTAAAGTTAGCGGCAAATCAAGGCATCATGACCAAGGCATCGGCGAAACTCACATTAAAGTGCAAATCACGAAACATTTTCATAAAAAGCTCAAATTGATAGTTGTCGCGCTCTTGTCGTTTCTCCTTCCTAAGTCTCGATGGGTAAGGCAAGGGTGGTGTGGGTTGGGGCATAGGCATAGCCTTTGGAATCTCGGGTTCCAAAATGGGTGATGGGTCAACCGTAGGTGTGGCATGAGCGGTACTTTGTGGGCTTGAAATATGCTCCTTTTCGACCACCACCTCGGGTTCTTCCTCAATTTCCTCCACCGTTGGAGTAATTGGTTGAGGAGTTGGTTCTTTAAGTGTCTTACCACTTCGTGTGGTAATCACTTTCATCTCTCCCTTCGGGTTTGAAACGGTGTTACTAGGAAAACTACCCGAAGTAGAGGCTTTGTTTCCCACTACGGCTTCTAAAATTGCATTAAGCTTAGCATCAAAATTATTAAACTTCACATCTTGGATAGCGGCTTTTTGGTCAATTCTTTGTTCAAGCCTAGCATGACTTTGCTCTATCTTGTTGTTTTGACCTCGAATTTGGTTAGCAAAATCATTTTTCAATTCATTTCTCATGGCTAGATTTTCCTTAATGAAATTAGCTAACTCCTTTGCATTCTTAGCCGTCTCCTTAGCTTGATTAGCCATTTTCTCTTGAATGTTTTCCATAATCTTATCATTTGAAGTAGTGTAATTCAAAAAGTCCAATGGAAGTTCTTTGTTATTTTGAAGACCTTGACTTGCATTTTGAAAATTACGGTTTTGATTTTGATTTTGCAATTGGCTACTACTACTACTCCCTTGATTCCCATAGTTGTTATTACCCTTATAATTGTTCCTTTGATTGCTTTGGTAACCAACTTGATTGTTTCGATAATTGTTAGCATTTTGATTTGGTGAAAAACCTGGTGGAGTCAATTGATTAGTGCGAGGAACTTGACCGTTTTGGTTATAAGTTCCCGCGGCCGCGAAGGCACTCGAAGTGTTACCACCGTTGGTAATGCACTCGGAATAATCGTGAGCTCCACCACAATACATACAAGAAACCTCAACCGCTTTAATCGTAGCGGGAGCGGGTTGTTCACCAACTTTAAACTCAACTAACAAGCCTTTCACTATATCAAAAATTTTGTTCTCCAAATTAGCCTCGACTTGGCAAGCATCAACGGTGTGTGACAAACTAGGTGAAGATGAAGACGAAGCCTTACGAACACTCGACGTGCTACGAGGACTATACACCTTAGACCTATTCTCAATAATTACCAATGCTTCCTCGACCGTCTTACACAAGAAATTACCACCAGCGGCGGCATTAAGATAATCACGCTCATGATCGTTCAAGCCATTGTAAAACGTGTCTATTTGATGCAAGTCGGAAAAACCATGATGAGGACATTCGTGCAACATTTCCTTAAACCTATTCCAAGCCGTTGAAAAACTCTCATTAAACTCTTGCGAAAACTTTGAAATCTCGTTTTTCAAGTGCGTAGTCTTAGAGGGCGGAAAAAATTGGTTCACGAATTTTGAAACGAGATCCTTCCACGTCAATATAGAATTGGGTGGCTCTTTCTCTAACCAAATTATTGCGGGCCCCGCTAAGGAATACGGAAAAAGCATCATCTTAATCGAGTCGTTTGAAACATCCTTAAACTTGCACGTGGCGGTGAGACGATTAAATTGGCGAATGTGGTTATGCGGGTTGTCCTTTTCGTCCCCTCGAAACTTGTTGTTTTGAATCATGGACAACAAACCCGTCTTAACCTCAAAATTCTCCGCAAGGATAGCGGGAATCACAATCGCTTCTCCATAACCCTCGGTGGGTGCTTGAAGCAACTCCATCATAGTTCGATTAGCCATGGGTGCTTCTTTCACTACAATGGGTTCGTCAATAGGAGAGTCCTCACTAGTAGGAGTGAGTGATTTGTTTCTTCATTTACGAGCACGTCTTGCTTTAGAGCGAGTTTGCATAAACGTCACGTACAACGAGAAGGCGAGCAAAGAAGATTCTTTTTGGTATTTTTACTTTTTCAATTTTTTTTGTGGTTTTTGATTGTTTTTAACTTTTTTGGATTTTTTTGGAATGTATTAAGTAGACCAAAATCTACAAATCTCCTCACTAATCAAATCTCTTGATTAACGAAGCCTCAAGGAATGAAAACGAACACGTGAAGTGAACGCCTTCGATGACTTTAGAACGATGGTGGAACACCAAATCGTTCAAGAGGGTTTAATCAAATGAAACCAAGAAAATATATATGATACTTAGTAATACTTTGGGCGGCAAAACCCTCGATTCACTCTCAAAATCAAATACGCACAAGCAAGCGGAGGAAACGAGGCGGCGCGAAGCACTTAAGAGCCTTTTTCCTTTAGGTCGTGAAATACAACCGCCTTATACCCACCTTATAGTTTGTATTATCAAAATCAAGCTTCACGAAAGTATTTATCTATTTTTGCCTTTTTCTTTGGTTTGAGATTCGAATACAATGATCTTGTGATGAAATCCCGAATCAAGGTTGTGATTGCTCACGTATTTGGAGTACTTGTAAATTTATTGTTCTACGTATACAATATAGTAATAATATTCACGAAAATCGAAAAACGATAATACGTATTAATAGAGTGCTATTAATACAAATACTTTTATGGCTATATATAAAAACAACAATGGTTCAACCAAAACACAACACGCCTCCCCGGCAGCGGCGCCAAAATGATTGTAATAAAATACGACCTTTAGGAAAAGGAAGTACAAATAGTGGTAAGCGTTAAGTGTCGGTTTAGGAAAACCGAGCACCAATGACCAAGCAAGTTCGTTTCCCAAGGAGGCAAGTGCGTTGTGTTGAGATTTGATTTTTGTTTGAGATTATATTGATTGAAAAAGAAATGAGAAAGGAAAGAAAAGACGGTTACGAAAACTAATTAAACTACGACGAAAAAGGCGTAAACGTAAAACCGTAAAAAACGACAAAAATAAAAAATTTCAACCTAAAAATTAATTATAAGCTAAAACAAGTCTAAAATAATATAAATAAGGAATAAAATCCTAATAAAAATATTTTAAAACCTTTTATTAATTAAATATTCAATTTTAAATGCTAATTAAAGCCCTAAAATTAAATATAATTAATAAAAATGTCCAAAATATGATTTTATTGAACAAATAACTTACTTATATTATCTAAAGACTAAAAAGTATTTTTTATAATTTTTAAATACTATTTCTCTATTTTTAAATTACTAAAAACTATTTTAAAATTAAAACAATTATAAAAAATAATTAAATAATGCTAAAAAATAATCTACCAATTTTAAAAATCCTATTTTACTCTAATGAACAGTAGAAAAATGAAAAATCTTGAAAAATATTAAATTTTCCACTAAATGACAAAACTAGTTTAATTAAAACCCTAATTAACTTAAATTAATTCTAAAAATTAATAAAAAGATGAACAGTAAAATATTTTTAAACCAAAAACCTTAAAATATTAATCTGAGTTCAGAAAAATTGATTAAACCTAAAAATATTACTTTTTGGCACTAAAAGACAAAAACAGAAATATTAAAGTTAATTAAAAATAGCTAATTAACCTAAAAATTACTAAATGAACAGTAACTGGAAAATAAATAATACTGAAAAATCAGAAATTAAAAATGAAAAATATTGCAAAAAGAATGAAACCCTAATTCCTAAAAATGCCCACTAAAGACAAAAGAATGGGAATCTGATAGTGACACTTCTTGTTATTTCTGTCTTTTAGTGTAGCAGTGGCTACAACAAAGCTATCAGTGGGAAATGAGTTCCCACTGACAGTATTAAAAAACGGGTTGAGGACTTTTGGTGCTTGGATTTAGCTTGTTACTTGGAATTAGATGGCAACAAAGGCACCCCTACACTCAGTGGAGTGTAGGGAGTCAATATAAGCAATAAAAACAGCAAGCACAAAGCAAAAATATCACACTAAGGGCCTTAATTCAGTTACTGTTAACACAGACAAGTGCAAAGGGTTGTTTGCTGATGTGTTTGACACACAATTGGATTTCCAATGGCCAAATCTTGTTTAAAAACTTATCAAATCACACTCAACCAATAACAAACCCTAGATGATATCCTAAGCTAGCAGGCAACAACAATGGAGAACAAATTAAAGCAAAAAATTAAGCAGATTAGGCAACTTTCTAATTTGGCAATGTTTTAACAAATTTTAAACATGCAAACCTATTTTTATCCTACCAATCTTGAAACCAAATGACAACACAGACCTAATACTACCTATTAAGTGTATCTAGATCATTTTTAGGCTAATTTTCAGTCCAACATTCAACCTAGATAGCAGATCCAAACACCCCCTTAAAACTGAAACCCAAATTTTTTCAAATCAAATCAATACAAAACTTAACCAAACTAGAATTAAGCACTCAAAACATGCATATGACATCTAAATAAAGCAAATACAAGAGCTTAAACAGACTTTTAACAGCTTAACTCAAAAATCACACAAAGCATAAATATTTTCAGAAAAATGAAAGTGAAAGATAGCAAACAAGAACTACCTTGTTGGGCTTACTTCCAAGCCCAACAGTGGCTGATAAGCCACCTCCAATACACCCGGGTGTATGCTGAGCCTTGTGGGATTGGACTGGTTTTAGCACAAATGACAAGAAAAATTGGTAAGAGTAATCCTTAGCTTTTTCTTGTTTCCTGCACACCACAAACAACTAAGAGAGAAGGAACAAGCTAAAAGTGATTCAATAAGCTTGGTTGAATAAGCTTATTGAAAAGCTTTTAGCAGTAAGGCAAAAATAAGTTTCTGAAAATTTTGAAAACAATTGAAAACTTAAAAACAAACTTTGAGAGTTGTAAAATGGATTCAAGAAGAACAAACTTTAAAACGTAAATGCTGGAAAATAAATGGTTCTCAGTTTCATGTAGGTTAAAAACACTTTCATTAATTTAAAGAAAATAAAGTTACATCAAAACTGGAACAAAGGGCAATACACACATTGTATGCTCCTTTTATAGCTAGCTAAGAAGATACTAGAAGAATAAAAACCCTAGTTGCTATGATTCCCGAATATGCCCCTTGGTCAAATTTTTGAAAAGTTGGTCTTCAAGGTCTCTTGTGATCGTCCTTGGTGTTGCCAGTTGGATTGGTGCATCTTGGACGTTCATTTGGTCCTTGGGGACCAAGGAGATGCATAAAAATCGTTGGATGACTGAGGATTCTCTTTTTGCCATAAACGGGGTGACAGGGGAACATGGGGGCCCCGTTTGGTGGTCACGGGTTGGGGTTTTGAACATGGGTTTGTGTTTGTGGGTGGGTAAATCATCATTCTGGAGTCAATTGGGTCAAACCCCTTTGATTTGAGGATTTGGGGATTAGGGTTTATCTCTTTAAAAAGGTGATGAGCAGTGGTGATTAATCTTGTTTGGGGGTGTTTAGTTTTTAAATCTGTGTTTCCCACAAAACATGTTTAATAAAAAAAAGGTTCAAAAAGGATTAGTGACAGGGTCGAAATGGGTTATGAACTGGTTTGTTGGACTGGGTGGGGGTGACGTGTCAGGATGTGGGTGGCTGGTGGGGTTTGGTTGTTTGGCAGTTTATCCCCCCATGTTTCTTCATATCTTCACTTTGTAATTAAATAGCAAATACTTGAATCCCTTTGTAAAAATCTTTCAACAACTTGTCACTTTTGGCACAATGTTTTTGTAATCTTGAAACAAGGACCATTTATGCAATTTCTTCATTTTCCAAGGGCTGAATTTGCCATATCTTCAAACTTCAAGGCTTTGACTTGTTGGTTGACTTCTTGGAGGACCATATTTGACAATTTAGATTTGATGAGGGACTAAATTTGCCAATTCTTCAAAGTTAAGGGTCCTTTTTGGGCAGATTTTCCAATAAGCTAAAAGTGATTCAATAAGCTTTCGGTTTAGCTTATAATCTAGTCCTAGACCCTCTCTAGGGTTGTTGGGCAGATTTTCCACAAGCGTAGAAGCTTGGTTTACACGTTCTAGAATCATGGGTAGCTCGTTGTATTACGTGTGTACAAGAACGTAATATAGTCTTACTTTAGACTATATCTTGGTGGTGTACGTTCTAAACCCTAATTGGTGATTCGTTCTTTATCTTGGGGATTTGCTTTAGCGAAAAGGTATGTAACCCTAATTCGATTAATTATAATTGTGTTATTATGATCTTGTTAAATCGCTTCCGCTATTGTGTGCTTTGATCTCGTTTAGGGTTTTGTGTAATTGTTATGAAATATATAAACCTTCAATAACTAGGAGAGGGAGAGAGAAAAAGAATCAGCCGTTGTCCAACGACTCTTTTTTAAAAAAAATATTTTTATTTTTTTAATTTAAATTTAATACTTTAATCCCTACAAATAGTACGCTACACTCACGACTTCTATACATCCAACTTAATCTTTCTTCCCAACCTAAAAATCATTTAAAAAATAAGTGACTCAAGCTTTTCCGATTCGTTGGATCTTGAAGGTATGGACGATTTAGAAATGATAATTCAGATTAACGAAGAAGATAAAGTTGAATTTGTTCGAAGGCGTAGATACATCAATTGTGAATGTAATATCGCTGAAGCACGTTTTTAAATGACGGATTATTTCAGTCCGTATTCGGCGGAGTAATTTTAGAAAGCGATATCACATGTACCGATAACTATTTTTAGAAATAGTTCAAGGTATTGAAAATTATATTCAGACTATTATTCATCTACCCATTCACTTTCAGTTTTTTACTATTCAATATGATTTTACAGGTTTGAAGAGTTTTAGTGTCACTATGAAATGCATATCTGCCATATGTTAATTTGTGTACGGTATAACACCAGATGCATTAGATGAATACTTAAAAATGGGGGAACACTGTGCATGTTGATGACGTATAGTCCCTAGTCGGTCGATGAACCAAACCCACAAGTGCTACCAATATCTAATCCATGACGGATGGGTTAAAAGGTAGAGACATGGGTTCACGAGGCCCAATAGACGATTATTGCACGCTGTTTCATGAAGAACGCACTCTGACCGCACGCGGTCGGGGTCAAATAGTAAAATAGTCCCACGTTGGATTCTAATCGTTAAGGAACCTCCGAGGTTCCACAAAGGTATGATTCAATTGCAATCACAATACCTTAACTATCTACTAAAACTGATTACTTATTCTCACGCTGGAGTCTAATCGTGTGAGAAAATCCCACGGTAAGCATGTGTCTTTTCTTTTATGTGCATGGTCCTCATTACAAGTTCACTTGGTGCAAGCGCCGGAGTCACAATACCTAAGTTACACCTAATTCGGGTTAGACGTGGTACATTCAACTTTTGTATCAACAGACGCAATTGTCTAGATTGTTTTATGATGTAGGTAATGGATTTTTTTAGCCCGAGTTTTTAAGAAAACATACATTAGTTGACATTCAGAACCTATATGTCGCACATAATAAAATTCATGGGTTTATGAGGATGCTTGGTATTATTGATTGTATGCACTGGGAATGGGCTAATTGTCTGAAAACATGGCACGACCAATATGGAAGAGGTGATAAAAAATATCCAACCATAATACTAGAATCTGTTGCATCATACGATTTGTGGATTTGGCATGCATTTTTTGGGGTTGTAGTTGCCAATAATGATATTACCGTTCTGCATCATTCTCCTTTATTCGACGACCTTTTGGATGAAAACGAACCAGAGGCCCATATGTCGTAAACGGTCAAACATTTGATAGAGGGTACTACCTTGCGAACGTGATCTACCCACAGTGGTCGGCGTTTGTGAAATCATTCATTGTTGTACACGATGAAAAAATGCTTTGTTTAAACAACGCCAAGAAGGTGCCTAAAAAGACATTGAATGGGCATTTGGTGTCCTACAAGAAAGATGTCGTATTATTGCTCAACTGGCGCCTGCTTGGAACCTCAACACGTTACGTAGAATCATATACACGTGCATCATATTGCATAACATGATTTTGAAAAATCAAGGGTATGTATGTGATATCCGAAGCAGGTGAAATTTACGTCTGTCCACAACAAAATATATTAAGGACATGGGTCGAGCGATGTGTCATCCATCGGAGAAAACAAAAAGAACTTTGTGACAAACCAACATATACAAGGCTTCAACGATGTCTTATTGAGCATGTCTCGGAACATAATCAACACCAAAATAACTAGTTTATCTATTCTAATTTTTTACTGTATTAGTCTTTCTATTTCCGTACCAGTTTAAATTCCGAATTGTATTTTTATTTATGTATTTGTAATTTTTATATTAATGAAATAAATTTCAATTTGTGTGAAAAATGAAAAAGAAAAAAATAAAATTAGTGGTGAGCTAAAGTGGAGAGAAGGAGAGATGTCATGAGCGAGGAGGTATTTTATGAGTTGTTTTGATGTGACATGACACTGATGTAATAGCATTTAAGCCAAAGTGGAAAAAAGTTTCTCTTCATTACACTTTATGCTCTTATTCCATAGTGTTTTCATCACAACTTTCTTTTTATTGTTTCTTCTATCATTGTTCAAAATCACAATCGTTTTCATTTTTTGATTTTAATTACATAAATATTTACATTTTTGAAACTATTTTCATTGATAGTCCATAATTTAGAAAATAGAGACCATCAATGTAATAAAAACTACAAATTATTACACATGTGATCTTAGTTTTTAACATAAAAATTATTGAGCAACTGATGTGAAATATAGGTAATAGGTGTCAATAATAAATCAAATATAAATTGTGAACGTGATTTTAGGTAAACCATGTGGACGAATTATGTGATTTTTAATAAGCACATTTATTTCAAAATTGTTGTATAATAATAATCTTTAACTTGAAATAATACTTTTATTGTTTTCATAACACGGTTATTTGAGTGTTAAAAAAGCCTTGATGGTTGTTTGACGTTGCGTTTCGGGTTGAGTCGTCGTCAGGAGGCACTTCTCAGCTGTGTGCGTGCTCCCCATGCGCAAGATTACCTCTTCACTATTTCAATTGATGGGTTGGGGCAGCGGATGAACCCGAGACAGTTTCGTGCGGTATTGTGTTATCGTTTGTCGATTCCTTTATTTCCTGATGGTTCTTTGTGCTCGGGTTGCCATGTACATCGGATGGATCTGTGGGGTGATCATGCTGTTCATTGTGCTAGTGATTTGGGGGTTAAGTTTCGGCACAATCTTGTTCGTGATGTGTTGTTTGATATTTGTTCTAAGGTTGGTGTGTCGGTGAGGAAAGAAGCTTATATGGGTTTTGTTTCTGATGGTGGGCGTGATCTTCGGCCAGCAGATTTATTGCTCCACAATTGGTCCCAGGGCAAAGATGCGTGTTTAGATGTTACAGGGGTTTCTCCGTTTGCAGGGGCGGGGTTGGAGTCGTGGGTTCCTGGGAGTGCTTTGCAGTCAGCTGTTCAGAAGAAGAAGAGGAAGTATTCTTCTATTTGTGCTGAGCATGGTTACTCGTTTATTCCATTCGCCTTCTCGACTTTTGGGGAGCTTGAGGAGGAGGCGATGGGTACTCTCTCGCGTCTTAAGCGGTTAGCTGGTTGTCATTCTAATGACGCGAGGAGTGGCGGTTTTTTGATGTCTAGACTTAGTTTTTGTATTCAAAAAGGAGTGGGCGCGCAGCTTGTTTCGCGGCTCCCTTCCAATTTTGTGTGATTAATAAAATTGGTATTTTAGTTTAAAAAAATAAATAAATAAATAAATAAATAATAATAATAATAATAATGTCTTAACATTATTATCGTTCAGGGATATCTGTCGGAAAGGAAGTTAATATCGGATTAGATGGAGGACTTGATAATGCCTTACGTCCGGCAGATATTTTGTTTTATTCTTGGGATGGAGGTAAAGATGTGTGTGTTGATCTGACTGGTTCTTCTCCTTTGACTCGTACAGGGATGAATGACTTTGTACCTAGCCGAGCTGTGATTGATGCTGCACAACGTAAACGATGCAAGTATTTGGCTAAGTGTGCAGCTCTCGGATATGGGTTTCTTCCTTTCTCTTTTTCTTCTCTAGGTGAGTTACAAGAAGATGTAGTTGCGTTGCTGAAGCGGATCCAGAGATTTTCTAAGGCTCAAGACATTTGAGCGCGCGTTGTTGTACATATTTTCCATAGAATAGGTTTTGCCATTGCTAAAGGGGTGGGAGCGCAGATAGTATATCGACTACCATCCAATTTATTGTAAATCCCTTTTTGTTTTTAATAAAGTGATGGTTTTAATAAAATAATAAATAAATAATAATAATAATAATAATAATAATAATAACTCAAACATTGAAAACCCAAAAAGTTTATATCATGACCCGTGTGCAAGTTTGTAAATAGCGTGAAGCGCAGCGTAACGGCGTTGCCAACCTTCAAGCTACAAAAGCTATAGCGAAACTACGGCGTTTTTTGAAGCGTAATATATCGCGGTACAATTTTTTTTAACTTTATATTTAGATAGCGAGTTTACAAAAGACGGTATACATAAGAAATTAAATTTCTTAATTAGTAACTTACTCCTTACATGATACACAATAGAGCAAGACTTTATTTCATATTTAAAACAAAATTGACTTGTAGTTACTCAAGAATTTATCCATATAATAAAATTACTAAGCCTAAGTCTAGTAAATAACCCAAAGCTAGTAAACAAGCCCAATTCTCGTAGATCTGCAAGAAGATTCAAAAAGAAGCGCCACGCTACGCGCTATAGCATGTTATATCATGCTTGATGCCACTTTTTAGCACGCTACGCCTAGAGATGATGCCTTAGTCTGTTTCGTAACGTGGAGATCACGCTATAGGGGGCTATTTAGAAGCATGGCAATGTGGCAAAGTCAAAATTTATTATTACAGTGAGGTGGAGCTGATGAGTGATGAGTGATTAGCGGGTGCTCGGCCACCCAAGTTACCCAATTAGTTCAGTTTGCAACTTACTTTCCAGACAACATTATGTGATATTTTAGCCCCTGCGAATAATATATACGGTATACATGAATATGTAAAAAATGGTACTCTCTCCGTTTCAAAATTATAGTCCACATTACTATTTTTGTACAACTCAAATTAATTGTGCACTTCCAAAAATATATAAGGTGTTGAGAGTACAAGTCCATAACCAGAAGGACCATTAGTGTCAAGTTGGCAAAGATGAAGGTTCATAGTTTTCACTAGAATGCTCAAGATCTAACCGGAGGGACTAATAATGCATTTACAAGAAATTCATGGGTTGGAGTCAAACTTGGGAGTATATATACTCCCACCTACCTGTTTTTCATCTCATCTTTCATTTTGTTATTCGATTTACTGTGTGAAAACAAGTGTGTGTTCTTGATCAACTGTTTTGATCATCTGTGAGTTCTGGGTGTGTTTTTTTATTCTTCTTGTAAACAAATATTGTAATCTTTCATTGATAAAGTGAGCCAAGGGGTGGTCGGCTGGGTTCAATATTATTTTTGTATTCTTGGTGATATTGAGTATTGATTCATTAGTTTTTACATGATATCAGAGCCAGGTTGCTTTGTATCATCGTTTAAATTGATTTTCTACAAATTTGGGTTTTCTAATTTTTTGGGGTTTTTTGATCTATTATCATAGATCGTAATCTGGGGGTGTTTCATTATAATAATCTGGTGATTAATTGTTTTAATTGAACCACTTATAGGTTTAATTTGATTTTTTCCTAAAATTAGGGTTTTGGTAAAATTAGGGGGTTTTGGTTCTTGAGTATCTTTGATACTTTGTTCTTGGTTTTTTGTGGTATAATTAGTGTTAATCACATAAATCTTGAAGAAACCCTAAAATCTGAAATTAGGGTTTCTTCAATTTGGTAAGTTTTGGATATATTGTTATTGTTTTTTTGTGTTAACGCACAGGTGTTTGTTTCCGCTGCTCTGATTGTTGTAGATATTCTTGATCTATTGTTGGGTTCTTTGGATTGTCTTGATCCATTGTTCTTGCTTGGTTTGTTGTAGGTGCTACGTCATACCAATCACTCTCTCTCTTTTAGGTTGTTTTATAGTGTTTGTTTAGTCGGTGTTAGGTGACGAATGGATTAGGTAGATTGCTGGTGTTGATTGATCATAGGTTTTGTGTTAGTTGTTTGTAGAGGAGTTACAAGGGATTGTGTTTGTTTCTTGTTTCTTGTTTCTTGTTGTTCCTGGGTATAAAGTCAGTCTATTATCTGTTCGAAAATTGTTTAAGGATAATAAAGTTAATGTGAATTTTGATGAGACTAAATGTGTTATTCAGTGTTTAACTTAAAAGGTCCTAATGGGGACTGGTAGTGAAAAGGATGGGTTATACTTTCTTGATGAAGGTAGGTCTATATTAAATAAAAATGTTAGAAATTGTTATATGTCTAGTTCTATTTGGCATAATAGGTTAGGACATCCTGCTGATCAAGTATTGGATGTTCTTAGAAAATACAATAATGATATAAAACTCCATGGTATTGAACCTTGTGATGTATGTCATAAGGCCAAACAGACAAGGGAGTCTTTTTCTTTAAGTGATCATAAGACTAAACAACTTGGTGACATTGTTCATCTTGATGTTTGGGGACCATATAAAGTGACCAGTAGGGAAGGTTATAGGTTTTTTCTTACTGTAGTTGATGATTATACTAGATCTGTTTAGGTGTTTTTGTTAAAAAATAAAAGTGAAGTTTTTGATTGTGTTGAAAATTTCTTTAAGCTTCTTGATAATCAATTTAACAAAAAGGTTAAGGTCTTCAGAAGTGATAATGGGACTGAATTTTTTAATCATAAGTTTGCTAAATTTGTTAAAGATCATTGTATTATTCATCAAACTACATGTGTGTATACACCTCAACAGAATGGTGTGGTAGAGAGAAAACTTAGGCATTTACTTAATACTTCTAGAGCCCTCATGTTTTAGGGGGAATACCTTTAAACATGTGGCCTGAATGTGTGCTAACTGCTACTTATTTGATTAACAGGTTACCTACTGTTGTGTTATCTGGTAAAAGTCCTTATGAAATGGTTTATACGTCTAAACCTAGTATTCTCCACTTGAAAGTGTTTGGTTGTTTATGCTTTTCTACTATGTTAAATGTTTTTGATAAGTTTGAGTCTAGGTCTGAAAAATGTGTTTTTTATTCTTCTTGTAAACAAATATTGTAATCTTTCATTGATAAAGTGAGCCAAGGGGTGGTTGACTGTGTTCACTGTTATTTATGTGTTCTTGGTGATATTGAGTATTGATTCATTGGTGTAACACCCCACTTGAATAAGTGGACCGTTACGTGTATTTATGGCTTGGTATCAAGCATAGGGTAAATGTCCTAAAACATTAATTGACCATAAAGGAAATACCGGAATCAAACATCGGTAATCCAAACATAAGCTCAAAACAAGAAAAGTAAATACTGAAGGAAAGGACTAAACATTGTCCAAATAAGCATAATAATGTAACAAGTGCATAAAGTAAGAATTCTGGATAGCTTCCATCCAAATGCACATGCTCTCAGAATCCTAAGAGTGTCCTGGTGTACTTGCCGTTAGAACATAAAAGGAACTACGGCTGAGCATAACGCCCAGAGAACATATATAAAGCATGATAAGAAATACTAAAATGAAGTAGATGATAAAATACTGAATCTGTAAGACTGATAAGTAAAGTTGTAGCGAAAACCTGTGTATAATCTGAAAAGTTTGATTTATAAATAATAAAGCTGAACTGTTATCCGTTAAATCTAAAAACATGTATTTACTGTATTTTAATTGCCCAGAGCTTGTATAGGTCATGTGCTGTAACAACCGTTGTATGAATAACTGGAGGGTTGACCTCGTCATGCTATAGAGGGGTGACCTCTAAATAATGTGCTGGGTGGAGGGATCAACTCCAATGTGAAGGATGTAGAGCACACACCACATTCACCTGATAACTGTAAACTGATAGCCTAGGATGCATCTATATGCCCCACTGATAATACAGATAAATGGCCAAGCTAAAATAAATAGGACGATGCGAGAATTCACTCCATCGCAGAGGAGTCATGACACCGGTGCCTCTAGTGTCATGGTTACGGTACCTCCGTAACTAGTACATAAACTAGTCATGCTTGTATATAATGCTCAGGCAATTTATTTAGTTATTAAATGATTACTGATAAGCTTAAAACATATACTGGGGAAAATATTTTGCTGCAGACGGGGAAAACCTAATCATGAATATAAGGAAGTCCTTACTGAAGGACGGAATATTCGTACCTTCTGTCCAGTAACTGACTGAAGATGAAAAGACAGACGTGAGCTACATGATAAAGGGCATATAAGTTACTAGTTCGTTGTTTTAATTTACTTGTTCATAACTTGTTATACTTGTTCACGCTTATTTACCGGCCCGATGATCTAAATAAATTTATAGACTACATATTAGTAACGAGCTAATTAGTTAACAGTTTAGTCTTGCATTTTTGAATCATTTTTTGTGCCACGAGTATATTATATCCATTTATTTAACTAACTGACCTTGAATCAATGTATATGAAAATATAAGAATGTAACATTTCATGACTATTAACATGAACAGATCAGTACTAGCTTTCCGATATATTTGCTTCACATAGGATGTAAGATGTTTAATCAACCTCCAAATCATCAAGTTTTAAAACAACTTATAGTATTATGTCATGTTGATAATAGTCATAGTATAGGAACGGTTATATTATAGATCACACGTCCCTTCGTAATAATATATAATATTATTGAACCTCGATTTCGAATTGATCTTCATTACTTGTTTTAAATCATGGTTTCAATCTATAATATTAATCAATACATACCAAACTATTAGCTTTCAAAAGTATGATAGTTACATGACAGAAGATGGTGGTTAAAGTGTATTCACACTACTTTGGTTACATATGCATCATATCATCATAGCAGGTAAATTTTACTTGACATACTACTTATGATCGTAGTTTATTAACATGTACTAGATGAGGTTCGAAAATATACCTTTAAAAAAGGTGGATGGAACAATACTAAAACGAACTCGAAGACGAACCCACACATAAACGTTCACACGTATCATACAATGACGACCGATCAAAAGCAAACATGAGTACGGAAACCAAATCGATCACGCACGTCAAGATTCAATGTAAGCCGAGTAATGACCAAACAAAAATCGAACCTCTTGAGCATGAACCGACAGTTTACCAGGTTGCGAACACAAGAACAACAACATGAATTCGAACACAAAAAATCATAGTTTGGGTAGTGGTTGATGTGAATCAAGAGCATGGGCCTCTCTCTCCCTCACTATCGTTGTATTCTATCAATTCAATTTGGGTTATCATCCATTTTGTGAGCAAATGAGGTGATGGTTTATAAAATAGTCATAGGCAATTGACGTTACTTTAGACCCGGTAATATCTCTAACTGTTTCCCTTTCCATCTTATTAGTTTCTATCTATATTCAAGTGATAATAACTATCGAGCGCAATTATCGAATGACTTGAGGTTGTCATTGACTATATGATATTGATGTGTAATCTCTAATTATTTATTAATATTACTAATATCAATTTTGTAATCCTTGCAAATATTCTCATAGCATTAGACACCATATTAATTTAAAGTTCAAATAAAACTCATGAAATTGTAGGTGCCGAAAATTAAGACTATATACTTGCTAAGAGTCCTTTTATTAAATCAAATGATATCTTGTCTTATCTTCTATACGTAATACTTGTCGTGAATAAATTAGATAATTAAAATTTTAAATTCATGGTAATTTTAAGCGGGTTTTATAACTCTTCCCCTCTAAAAAATAATTCGTCCTCGAATTAAGGATGTTATTATGCTGCGGTTTTTACAATTCTCCCTCTCTAAAAAGGAAATTCGTCCTCGAATTAAAAGTAATTTAAGCTAATGAGGTTTATATAAGCTGAAAGACACATAGACTTAAAGGACATCAAAGCTGAAAGACATATAAGCTGAAATACCATTCGTCCTTGATTTAGAACATGATGCTACTGAAAGGGTAATAAACGTGACATGACTACAATGAACATGGAACATGACATGGCTGAAAGAACTTAACTGGATTTATTAAAGGAAAATGGATGAGAGGTCCGGATGGACTCCTCCGTTTCGAGTGGTCTCCTGCTCGAAACGATTCCTTCGTGGTCTAAACACAATGAAACTTTTGGTTTTCGATGACCATGTCCTGATGATGCTGAATAGTTTCTGGTCCCATACTTAAGATGGATTTTCTAAATCTGATAGAATGAATAAGTTATAGCATGTAGGATACATGAAACGGTACGTACAAATATCCTGAAACGATAACATTTATATCTCTGAGCAAGCTGCTGAAACATATAGGGACGAACTATGTGAACAATTGCGAATGTGCTACGTGAGCAATCGTGAACGTGGTTCATGATTATATGAGGAAAGTCGAGCATGGAATATATCATGAATGAGATACGTGAAACAAACTATGAACGTGATACTAGAACATGAGATAAACGTATGCTCACTAAGGAGGGAATGCCAAACGATATAGCCTGAGATGTGAAACGTCTGCCTGGTTATGGAAAAGTTGTGCTAAACCTGTGTCTGGTTTCTTAAGCTTCATGTAACCGTATTCGGTAACAAGCTGGGAAATGTGCTTCGCGAGATGGAACACGAACCTGAGCGTGGAAAATGTCTTGAATGTGAGCGTGAACTTAAATTCTGAGATTGCACAAAACATGGACTAAAACGCATCATAATGTGAACGTGAGACGTAAACGTAAAAGTGAACGTAAACGTGAACGTGAATGTGAACATACACGTGATCGTGAGCATGAGCATGAACGTGAGCGTGATTCACGAACGCTAATTTCTATTTGACAAGATTGTTGATGGAATACCTTGGAATCATACGATCTATTACAGAATTTCTGCAGACCAGTTACTGTGTAATCATTTCGGATGAAAGAAAATGTGTAGGCTGGTAAACTGGTCGAGAATGGCTTAGATAGTAGCATACTTCTTCTGAGTCTGTGATAACTGATAACAACTTCAGGAAATCTTGTCTCACTTCTATTCAGATTTTTTAAATGGTTGTAATGACTCACTTAGCATGACGGTGTTCTATCTTGAACCTGTAGTATGTCAGGCATCTAGATATGAACATAGCTGCATCAATTGTGTTATACTGCTTCTATCAAAATTCTGCCTGGGATTATGTTACATTCTGGTGGAATCTGGTTGAATAGTCATGAAAGAATTTTGAGTCTGGGTAAAATAGATCTCTCCTAGCGTAGGATCTTATGGAGTACAACATTTTAGTGTAGGTCCTCTCCTTTATGTGTAAGATTAGTCATGGAAAGTTAATTGTGATAACTGTCAGCAATTTCTGCGGTAGCAGTCAACTGAGTTCTAGAAAATTTCATACTTCAGTCACAGACGTCGGTCTTGACCATCTGGTGATGGCCTTCACCTTCACAGGATTTCTGAAATTCTTTCTGCTGAAATAACGTGGCCCAGAGATGCCACCTTGTTCAACTGGAATTCACGTCTGGAAAGCTGCGTATATAATTTCTACTATCGGAGAATCTGCGTGATCGAGAGGAGATGATTCTCGTGTTCTCCTCTAGAATTTAGTAGATCAGAATGTTATCACTGATTATATGGATGATTTGTCTGAGAATTCATGGAAAATTTTATTCATCAATTCCATAATATAGCTGAAGCATTTGGGAGCTCAGAAGAAAAATCAAAATTTTAGAGAGACTATAACATGTGCAAAAGCAGTCTGAAAAACATCATGTTCTTTCTCTCACCACTGATGGTGGTATGATCGTGAATTGTTCTAAAGAAATGTTTAATACATCGTATCACATCAGGTAATCTTCTATAAGTGGAATGGATATCGATTAAGAATGGTGATCTGGTAAGTTTTTCGGTGGTCGATACATGATCTCATGTTATCGGCCTTCTTCCTGTAGACGGAGACGGTGCACTTCCTGGTGGTGCACTACGGTGGATAAAGCCTCGTGCCGGTAATTCTTGTAGAAAATGTTGCAACTCTTTTAACTCAGCTGTAGCCTTGAAATAAGAGTTCTGAAAATAGATTCTGTCCTTGAGACAAGCTCGATGTTAAAGTCTGTCTCGTGGTTAGGAAGGAATTTCTAGAAAACCTTTTGGAATGACCTTTGGAAACTTTGGGAAATTCTTCTGAGCATGAACTTAAATAATTTCAGAAGTGAATTTATATCTGGTAGCTAAAAGTCTTCGTAGCCGTGGACTGATAAGTCACGCGCTTGTAAGGCAGAAACAATTTGTACTGAGTTTTCTGGCAGAAAATATAATGAATAAATTTAGAATTTAGTAAGACAGATCTCGTCGTCAACTGAAAAGAAAATCTTAATAATTATGGGTGATACCGTGGAGTCTTTTCTGGCTGGGCGGTAAGTAATACATGATTTAAAATAAAGCTGACATAGGAATACGTGAAGTAAGCATGGCGACTTTCACTGAATGTGTTCGTCTGTAACCTCACCGAATGAATACTGCGTGTCTAACCTGAATAATAAACTAGTGGTGGTGACTGGATTTTAAATGGTATGATTTATTAGTGGCATGACACAACTGGTATTCCCCCTTGGAGGGTACCCTGAATTTCCGAGGGCCTGGTTTAGAAAACATACGGAGTTATGAGTTCTGACTCGTACTTTCAGAAGATATTCGTATGACGTATACCATGACTGGTGTCCTGACAAGTGTCTTCCGAAATGATACTTGAGACCTGTGTCTTGACTTTTGTCTGGACATGTATTTTAATGGGCGAGTCTGGATAATGTTAAGAATTTCTGGTAACTGTTAGGGTTGGCGGACCGTTTAGACTTCTGACCTCTGTATTTCTGTTCACGCCCGTTCCAGAGTTCCGATGGCTACTGGTTGATAAATATAAGCACGGTGGTTGTCATTACCATTTTGTCTGTCAGTTTCACGACGGTCATTGTTACGACTAGGATTCCTGTAACTATTCTGCTGAGTGGTCGGCTGGGTACCGGTTCCCACTCTTCTGAATGAAGGTTTGCTGAGTGAAGTGTGACATCTAGCTGAGAGAGTAAAAGCATGGAATAGAATGGTAGTGTCTGATGGTTGAAGTTTATTCTAGTTAGAAATTATAAATTTATAGTTTCGTCCATATTCTGTAGAGTCTTCATGGTATAAACAACGTCATCATCTTGAGAAATCTCCAAATTATCAGCAACATCAGCATTTGTGAGGTCTTCAGAGTGTTGGCAACATCAGTATATGGTGAAATCTTCAACTCACGAGCAGCATCAGCATCTAGTAGAATATCGACAAGTGGAAATGCCTAAGATAATTGAGGATCGATTAGAAATATCCATGGAGTAGGGTACATGGTGTACACCTGGACTACTGTACATAAAGTACAGAATGAATACTGCACATGGAGCATATCTGAGGCACTGTACGTAGAGTACACATGAAATACTGTACATGAAGTATAACTGAGACACTGTACATGGGGTACATGTGGAATACTGTACATGGCACTATGGAAATTTTATGGGATGATCGATACTAGTGTCACTTGTCTGACATGATCAAAAAAATATAAATTTATTTAAACGGTAGTAAACTTAACTGAAATGAGT
Source organism: Glebionis coronaria (assembly GCA_025667525.1). Lineage (NCBI taxonomy): Eukaryota > Viridiplantae > Streptophyta > Magnoliopsida > Asterales > Asteraceae > Glebionis > Glebionis coronaria. The sequence continues at coordinate 602,273,358 of CM046878.1, read as the reverse complement.
AATATGATAGCATGGAAATTCCTGCGTAGACTTAATATTGGTTGTATAGAGGTTCACGAATATGATTAAACGGAATTTTAACAATGGTCAACATGAAGACATGACTGATGAAGACCAAACATGATTTATTATGAAAACAGGATTTTACTGTAACCCTTCTGTATCATCACCTTGCTGCAAGCGTAATTCTCATAAGGGGCATAAACTTGATCAGCATGAAAACAACATCCACACGAGGCTATGAAAACTTGATTGTTACAAAGAACATAAAAGTATAATCAACTGAAGTTTAACATTAACTGATGTGGATGGCTATGGTTCAATCCATAGAATTTAAAGAAGAAAACATGTGACAAAGCATGGGCGATTCTGGTTCGATCCATACCTATGAAAATTTCATGAGAACTGTCATGTATAGAAATTTACAATCTGGGACTAAATATGGTTGGCTGTAGTTCAAACCATACTTGTCAAAATTTCATGAAATGTCATGATACGACAAAGGTGAATAACTATGGATCGGTTCACAAAACAACATTCGACTGAAAAGCATGAAATAGTGAACGGTTATGGCTGGTTCACCAAGTAATATTTGACTGAAAAGCTGAATCTGTCATGAGTAAGGATGAACGCCTATGGGTCGGTTCACAAATACAAAATCTGAACGGGCAAGGGTGAACGCCTATGGGTCGGTTCACCAAAACAAAATTCACAGAAAAGCACATGCGACTAAATATGACCAGTCATGTACCAACCTTTTACTTAGTCAAAAACGTTAAGAAAACTGACTGATAAATGAAGAAAACTGACTGATAAATGAAGAAAACTGACTGATAAATGCATGAGAAACATGAAAGATAACAACGCCAAAATCTGGGAAGCTCCTGGTGACTACCCACTAGTCACAGGTCAAGTTTTAGAGCCTACAGGTCGAAGCTTGCGCTCTGATACCATAAATGTAACACCCTACTTGGATAACTGGACCGTTAGTGTATTTATGACGTGTCATCAAGCATAAGTTAAATGTCCTAAAACATTAACTGCTCATAAAGGAGATACCGGAATCAAACATCGATAATCCAAACATAAGCTCAAAACATGAAAAATAAATACTGAAGGAAAGGACTAAACAATGTCCAAATAAGCAGAATAATGTAAGAAGTGCATAAAGTAAGAAGTCTGGATAACTTCCATCCAAATGCACATGCTCTCAGAATCCTAAGAGTGTCCTGGTGTACCTGCCGTTAGAACATGGAAGGAACTACGGCTGAGCATAACGCCCAGTGAACGGATATAAAGCATGATAAGAAATACTAAAATGAAGCAGATGATAAAATACTAAAGCTGTAAGACTGATAAGTAAAGTTGCAGCGAAAACCTGTGTATAATCTGAATAGTCTGATTTATAAATAATAAAGCTGAACTGTTATCGGTTAAATCTGAAAACATGTATTTATTGTATTTTAATTTCCCAGAGCTTATATAGGTCATGTTCTGTAACAACTGTTGTATGAATAACTGGAGGGGTGACCTCGTCATGCTGTAGAGGGGTGACCTCTAAATAATGTGATGGGTGGAGGGATCAACTCCAATGTGAAGGATGTATAGCATACACCACATTCACCTGATAACTATAAACCGATAGCATAGGATGAATCCATACGCCCCACTGATAATACTGATAAATGGCGAATCTAAAATAAATGGGACGATGCGAGAATTCACTCCCTCGAAGAGGAGTCATGACACCGGTGCCTCTAGTGTCATGGTTACGGTACCTCCGTAATTAGTACATAAACTGGGCATGCTTGTATATAATGCTCAGGTAATTTATTTAGTTATTAAATGATTACTGATAAGCTTAAAACATATATTGGGGAAAACATTTGGCTGTAGACGGGGAAAACCTAATCATGCATAGAAGGAAGTTCTTACTGAAGGACGGAAAATCCGTACCTTGTGTCCAATAACTGAGTGAAGATGAAAATACGGAATCCTACTCCGACCTCACGTGAGCTACATAATAAAGGGCATATAAGTTACTAGTTCGTTGTTTTAAGTTACTTGTTCATAACTTGTTTTACTTGTTCATGCTTATTTACCGGCCCGATGATCTACATAAATTTATAGACTACATATTAGTAACGAGCTAATTAGTTAACAGTTTAGTCTTGCATTTTTGAATCATTTTTTTGTGCTACGAGTATATTATATCCATTTATTTAACTAACTGACCTTGAATCAATGTATATGAAAATATAATAATGTAACATTTCATGACTATTAACATGAATATCTCAGTACTAGTTTTCCGATATATTTGCTTCACATAGGATGTAAGATGTTTAATCAACCTCCAAATCATCAAGTTTTAAAACAACTTTTAGTATTATGTCATGTTGATAATAGTCATAGTATAGGAACGATTATATTATAGATCACGCGTCCCTTCGCAATAATATATAATATTATTGAACCTCGATTACGAATTAATCTTCATTACTTGTTTTAAATCATGGTTTCAATTCATAATATTAATCAATACATACCAAACTATTAGCTTTCAAAAGTACGATAGTTACATGACAGAAGATGGTGGTTAGAGTGTATTCACACTACTTTGGTTACATATGCATCATATCATCATAGCAGGTAAAGTTTACTTGACATACTACTTATGATCGTAGTTTATTAACATGTACTAGATGAGGTTCGAAAATATACCTTTAAAGTTAGAAACAAAGGTGGATGGAACAATACTAAAACAAACTCGAAGACGAACCCGGACATAAACGTTCACACGTATCATACAATGAGGTCCGATCAAAAGCAAACATGAGTATGGAAACCAAATCGATCACGCATGTCAAGATTCAATGTAAGCCGAGTAATGACCAAACAAAAATCGAACATCTTGAGCATGAACCGACAGTTTACCAGGTTGTGAACACAAGAACAACAACATGAATTCGAACATAAAAAGTCATAGTTTGGGTAGTGGTTGATGTAAATCAAGAGCATGGGCCCTTCTCTCCCTCACTATCGTTGTATTCTATCAATTTAATTTGGGTTATCATCCATTTTGTGGGCAAATGAGGTGATGGTTTATAAAATAGTCATAGGCAATTGACGTTACTTTAGACCCGGTAATATCTCTAACTGTTTCCCTTTCCAACTTATTAGTTTCTATCTATATTCAAGTGATAATAACTATCGAGCGCAATTATCGAATGACTTAAGGTTGTCATTGACTATATGATATTGATGTGTAATCTTCAATTAGTTATTAATATTACTAATATCAATTTGGTAATCCATGCAAATATTCTCATAGCATTAGACACCATATTATTTTAAAGTTCAAATATAACTCATGAAATTGTAGGTGCCGAAAATTAAGACCATATACTTGCTAAGAGTCCTTTTATTAAATCAAATGATATCTTTTCTTATCTTGTATACGTAATACTTGTCGTGAATAAATTAGATAATTAAAATTTTAAATTCATGGTATTTTTAAGCGGGTTTTACAATTAGTTTTTACATAAGAAATGTAGATTAAGTTTACCATATTGCTCTCATTTGAAAGTATTATTACAAAAAATAAAAAAGTTATAAATTAATTGGTTAAGAGTAAAATAGTCATTGTGTAAAAAGTAAAAGTGAGAAAGTTGAAAAAATAATGTTTTTTATTAAAATACGTGTTTTTAGTCGGTGGATAATAATTATGAGACGAAAGGAGTAAATTAGTATAAAAAAAGAACAATAACACGTAAAGAAAGGATTGGAAGAAAAAGGACTTTTTAATTTTTCATGTCTTTTGTCGTTTGCCATTTTGATGAAATTTAGTAGGAGATGTTTTAACTATTTGCAACGTATAACCTTTATGTTTTCTGTAATAAACATAATATCTCCTTCTATTTTAAAGGTAAATATTAATTCTACATAGAATCATTTGTCTATTTTAGTCGACATATACATTTACTCCACTTCATCCTATTTTATTTGTCCTCAACAAATTTTGTAATTTATGATAAATACATTGAATGTAGACAATTTTATGCTAAAAAATACAAGTTTATCTTTTAAATACATTAATAGTTTCTTTTTAAGAAATTAATAGCATGGGTAAAACTGGAAAATTAATTAATTCTGACTTCTTATTTAAGAAACTGAACAATATTTTGGGACAAACTAAAATAATAATGAAAACAATAAAAATGGGACGGAGGAAATAGCATTTAATACATCCCATCTACTGACACTATTGCAAAACACGTGACGAAAATTTGTGTACATAAGAAAAAATATGTAACAATTAAAAATTGTATATGTATCAACCAGTAGCGGAGTTAGAAAATTTTTCATGGGAGGGCCGAAACAAAACAAAATTCGAATAAACATAAACATACTTAAGTAATACTTAATGTAAGCCAAACAAAACCACGAAAGGGATTTTTTATATCTCGGGAAATTAGAGCAGTACCACATTTCAATTTGAGGTTATTTAGAAATTAAGGATGGGAAGCTGACTTTTGTGTTCAGTTAAGGCGGTATTTGACGTTGTTTTACTAAAAATGTATTATACGTTTTAAAAATAAATAATCAAATAATCAATGGTTATAATCGTGATACAAAATGTTGTGTTTTGTTTAGATTATGATGTGTGATATCGAAATAATTAAATAATAAATGTTTGACAATTAAATTGTTAATAATTTATCATATAAAATGACTAAAAATGACCATTTATGATTTTTTAAAAGTTAGTTAAGTTTTTAAAATAACATTACAACACATATATATTTTGGGTCTCACCTAAATTAATTTATTTTTCAAGTACAAACTAAAAAAACATAACCAAACCTCCATTCACACTCACAATGGACACATCACTACATTACCATCAACCTCATCTCAAGATTTACCTAAAAAACCTCCTCAGTCTCTCATCATCCATTCATCAAAAGTACTGGAATCATCATTCATAATCAGTAGCGGAGCTAGGAATTTTACTGTGGGAGGGTCAAAACCGAGTATTATAGAAATTAGAAGGGCCAAAATATAAAAATGAAAATTTAATAAAGAAAATCACTAAAAATTACATTAAGTGAAAAAATTGTGGGAGGACCCAAACCCCTCTTGGTCTCTATCTCCCTCCGCCCCTGTTCATAATCTTACAAAAAAACTCCCTAATCTCTCAAGTACTCGAAGACATGGTGTTCAGAAACTTGTTCTCTCACTCGAATCATCATGGTTTTTGGACTTGTATGATAATAAGAAGGCTGGGCTTTATGTGGTGGGAGGGCCAAATGAAAACATCTAATTTTTTAACACATGGGATGTTACCTATACTACAGTAGCGGGCTAAATTATAGGAGGGCCAGGACCCTTCCTGGTCTATACATAACTCCGCCCTTGGTATCAACGTATGAAAAATATGTAACCAAAAATGATCGTGTATTATTGTTTACCATTAATGATAACAAAAATCAATAGTCAAATTGTTTACCTTTTTGTTTTTTATATTGATATTTATTTTTAGTCGTTATCTCTATCACTAAAACAATTTCGGCCTCATTTAATTTAAAATTTTGGCTCCGTCTTTGACTTACCGAAAGCATCGATGCGAATTTTTTTTAGTATGACTTGGACAAACAAGGTCGGGTTTGATTAATAATAACAAGGGTTTTTCTATCTTGTGCCCTAAGGATACATGATAAGAAGATAAAAAGTACACCGGGTTCACAGAAAAATACACAGGCATTCACAATTTTTGGATTTCTGTGTATTTTTCTGTGAGATCCGATGTACTTTTTATGTATTTTAAGTGTTCTTATCATGTGTCCTTAGGACACAAGATAGAAACACCCTAATAACAAAAGTCATCTCTTCATGTAGACATAACTCAATTATTGGCGTAGATGTTTATAAAGTATAATTTTATTCTTAATTTTTACTATTTTTAAAATACTATATCCGTCCCAAAATTATTGTCCACAGACAGGAATTACACAGTTTAAGAAAAATACATTAATTACTGTTTTGATTTCTACGAAAGCACGAAAAAGACAATTTTATCCTTTGCTAATTAATTAGTCTTTCTTTTATTTTTGTAAATATCAATTAAGACTAAAAGTAATATAGTAAACTTATAAAAACCCAACTATTATTTTTAGAAGTGGACAATAATTTTGGGACATATCGAAAAAAAAGATGGACAATAATATTAGGACGGAGGTAGTACTTGCGAAGATTTTCACAAGCAAATTGCATTAAAGCGTTTGCCGCCCCGACGATCTTAGGTAAAAAGGTCGTGACTATAAATACTAAAATGTGATAAGTTTCAAGTTCATTTTTATTAGCTGCAAAACTCGATAACCAGCTTTCTACAATATGAAATTTTCACATATGCACAAATTATTTACCAAAAACTTTTAACCTCTTAAATTTGCTTTTGCCTTTGGAATTTGCCTTCAGGTTGTTAATTGGCGTATTTTTTAGTGCTTTTATAATTTGCTTTTGCTTATTGCTATACACAGACGCTTTGGTAACAGTTCCCTGTAAAAGTGTGCTACGCGATCACTACAAGAAAAAACACCTATAGTGACAAACCAGTTTTGGTCACTAACAGTATTAAAAATTCGTCACTAGTCAGTTAGTGACCAAATATAAAGTCGTCACCAGTCGTCACTATAGCTGCGTCACTAATTTTTTTGTGACCAAATTTGCGTCATCACTTATCTGTGACAAAAATAATCGTCACTATTTAACCCTGTAAGTGACGAATAATTTCGTCACAGACCAAAAAATCGTCACTGTTTTTACAATAAGTGACGAAAAAGTCGTCACAGGTAGTGGCGTTAGAGACCAAATAAATTGGTCACTAATTCTGAACATATAACAAAAAAAAATAGCAGCTACATAGTTTGTTTTACTGCATAATCGCTTTTGCAAACAAACTAAATTATAGAAATCCATAGCAATAGCCACTTTAAAAACCACTAGTTTCAATTTCTATATCTGTAACGCTAACAGGAATATGTCTAATATCCCTTTTGTTTTTACTCTTGAAACTACCCTTGTATGTTGTAACTGATCGTCATTTAAACTGCTGTACCTAATCCTCTGCATCTTACTAGAAAAAGTTTAAGGTTATCTCTGTGCTCAGGTGTACTTGCTGCAACTGGAATTGTACCGCTTGGCCCAGCACCATTTTCTAGTGGTGCTGAGGTGCCCCATTTCCCTTCCGACTCGAGTGGCTCGAGCACACACCCCATCATCACTAAGTCCTAGTGCAAATTGATCAGCTTCATGTGGATGTGCAGCAATCACAAGTGGATTCACTCTTACACTGCAAAATAATATCATATTAATAAATAGTCGACATCATTAGCTGAATGTTGATCCAAGAACTACTTACTTTGGATTGTTTGGAAAATAAGCAGTTTAAGTGATCCTACATCGCAACGTGAATGTTGATGAAGCAATTCCATCCTCAAAACCAACAAATATGGACCGGCTATCGCATGAATAAGTCTAGCATGGGTGATCAAGCCGCTTGTCACTAGCGGGGACCACTGTTCAAGAAAATGGATGACATACTTACATCAGAAATTTTGACCGGATAAATACATTCATAAAATCTTCATTATCGCTTTGTAAGAAGTTAATTTTAATGATTGTTCAAATAAATAGATATTTGACCATTTGGAATTCTATATAAGCTTTTAAAAAACGAACAAGAAGTCTTGTTCTCCCCCTAATTTCAGTAGTCGCTGACAAAACAGACCTGCTTTAATAATTCCAGTTTGGGTGCTTCGTAAACAGCTATATGAGTTTCATGGACAGCTAGCAAGTGTGTCTGATCTTTGTGAAATTGCACACGGGTCTCAGCAGGGGAAGAAGAAACACGTCCTGCTAGAATTTGCAACTGTTTACTTGTTTGCTTTTCCCATCCACTTATATTCCAAACACACAGCTGCAAATAGAGTAAAATGTATTAACTAATCATCACACTGCTTTCATTAAGCATAGCTAAATGTAGTTACTAAATCAGGATAAAACAAAAACCATCTGTTGAGAAATTATTAACAAATCATACACAAAAGATTATCTAACTTCTCTTACCTGAGAATCAGCGCCAGAAGATACCATCCACATTAAGCACATCCGAGAAAGCAAGACATGGTGTACGAGTCATGCTTGGATGAAAACAATGTTAAAAAACAAAATGAAAAACATGTTTACCTTAAACGTCATCATATTGAACAACGAAATCTTGCCGCCAGAGGCAGACATGGCGTACGAGTCATTCTTGGATAATGCAATGCAGTGAGCGGCTTCTTCGGGGTTTGTAGCACTGATATCATACTACTACATAATAATCTGAGGCGATGAAAAGCGGAGTGTGAGTAGATCATAAGTACCTGCTTATGGCCCCTCGAACCAAGATGGGAGTTGCGACAGTAATAAAGTTCATTGGAACCAAACCACCTATTGTGGCTTTTTCTTCCTCAAAGCTTTCAGCTGACATTTCCTCTGTTTTTTCTCTTGGAGGCCTATACATCACTAGAAAGGGGGAACTAGAATCTGCAACTTACCTTACATGACTGAAATCTAGCCTTTCTCGAAGACTCGAACTGTATGCAATCAGAGGGGCACTTAACAACATGCAAACAATAAGCCAGTTGAGTGAGTGGGTAATGACATCTATTTGACTATATTATTAGTCACTGCTACAAGATCGTAAACGCATCCCTTGGATGTGATTGTTATCACAGGTAGGGGTGTCAATACTTCCGACCCGAAACCGACCCGACCCGAACCCGAGCCGACCCGACCCGAACCCGACCCGAGCATATTCGGGTCGCGTTACTCGGGTTAAAATTTCAATTCGGGTTAGTCGGGTCAACCCGACTAACCCGAATTCGAAATCGGGTCGGACATCGGGTAAAATATTTATGCTTAATTCGGGTTCGGGTCAACCCGATTGACCCGAATAAGAAATTTTTTTATTTTTTTTATTTTTAAAATTAAAATTAAATATAATTTCTATTAAAAAATTAAAAAAAAAAGTTTTTTTTTTATATTTTACCCGTAGTCGGGTTGACCCGAACCTGAATAGACCCGACCCGAGTAGACCCGACCCGAATAGACCCGAACCCGACTAACCCGAGTTCAACTCGGGTCAGGTTCGGGTAAAATATTTAACAGTACATGTAATTCATGTCTTTAAATCATTTGTTGCAACCGAAATCCAACGATTTAGTCAAATTTAACGCAGGGAAGCATAAGAAACATAAGTACAACATTCACAGCAAATAAAAAATAGTATTATTAAATCATAGTGGGGCCCACACGAAGTCGAAAAAAATATCTAAACCATCTTCCTAAACGCCTAATAATTTTATGCATAACTCAGCGATCAAATAAACAATTACAGTAGATGAATAACACTAATAGTAGTAGTATCAAATTGAATAATAAAAAGTAAAGAAGAAACCTTCCGAGAATTCCGTTAACCGTAACAACGAGATGATCAGCGGATGAGACATCAGAAGGTTGAGAACTGAATACATTTTCACCGCCGGTAACTGTTTCTGATGACCATGCATCGCCGCTTTTCATCGCCTCAGATTATTATGTAGTAGTATGAACTACCTACAGCCAAATTTGAACTAGTTCAAATTTGGTGGGTGTGAAGGGTAACATAAGTGTGATCTGAGTCGAGAATTTACCTTTGGTAAACGAGAAAGCACTAAACTAATGGAGAACTTATATTAGTTTGCAAACCAGGCTTTTAAACCGGATAACATATTCAAAATTGCAACTTTTAGTCTCGTTATGTCAGATTCTACAAAAGCATATGATAGATTTTCTCTTTACCCAATATAAAATGAAACCTGAAAACTTAGAAGAAGCAACAAGTATAGAACTTCCTTTTGGGTGCAGTTTAGTTACCTGGAAGTTCCAAAATTGCACGGTTATGATGTTATGCCCTACAAAACCATGTTAGATCAGATGGCATTGCTGCATTTTCTCCGAACCGAACCTACTCATTGCAGAAAGAGCTCGTCCTTCCGGAGTGAAATGACCATTTTATCTATGATGCAATAAACGTTAGATCGTATATCATTGGTTTGCTTCATTTGGATCTTTCCCATCATTCATCGCCTCCCCTCGATGCAATAGCATCTTGTATCTGCTATCCCACAATAAAGCTAGTAGAGCTAGTACCCTGATTTTAAAAAATTTAAAAAATACAATAAAATAAACACCACCTCATAGCAACAGCAATTGAATGTCAGATGTCATCACATGATGTTCTTTACTCAAAATCAAAATGTACAACCTACTGTAATGATAGTAATTTTACCTGTAAAGATGCTGCAAAAACCATAAGAACTTCACATACGTCAAGAACTCTTTCCTGTGCCGTTACAGTAGCAAGTTCAGATACGAGGCTATCCGCTTCCTCCAACTGTATAAAGATAGCTAGTGTTAGTAATCATAACTACCAAAAGCTACCAACTTAAGATATAGTAATAATATATGATAATCCTAACACTCAGAAACAAATTTAGGCAGTTATATTCTGAGACTTCAAGCCTCTTGCAGTTGTACATTGAGCAGAAAAATAAACATCCCCTTGTAGCTATACATTACCTTTTGTATCATATCAATCATCTGATCCATATGCTCTGAAACATAGCGTTGCTTATCAGGAGGCAAGCACAAGCACTCGAGATCATCCATATCTTTCAAAAACTCCCAGCAAGACCAAACACTTAAAGCTAATTGGTGCTAATTAGGATCCTTGGACTCTAGCTCTATTGGTAACCTGCAAGAAATATCTTTTCTTATTTAAATTAGTTCGATGATTTGAATACAAGTGCCAGGAGCGAAGACTCTTATAAGTCAACACAAGTGGATAAATTGGTTCTATACTAATCATATCAATATCAGGTCCGTGTCGATATGCCATATAACCTACACAAGTTTCCAAACTGAGGACATGAAAACGTTAAGACATATCCGAAGTACGATTGCTTCTTTGTCAAGTACTTCATTTCTTACGGTTTTAGAACGATTGTAACTAAACATCCTCAATTAACTATCAAACATCCAATTTGAATCAACTCATCACTATTTATTTTGCAAGCTTTACCTCACTATTTACAAAATAAGCAAATCCTAACATTACCTAAAGTGCAAAGTTTTAAGCATATGTGCTTTTTTAACACCCTGGACAACTAAAATCACTTAAAAATTAAAGGTCCTACAATGCAGGGCACCTTCTTCATGTTTTTAATATAAATCGAGTTTCCTACTCAACAATAGTAACTAATCAACTGTTTGCCTAATTGAGCATAATCAGTAAGTTCATCAAATCGATACGAAATTTAAACGAAAAGAAAAACTTACAAATTTTTTGCCAAGCAAAATGTAAACCTTCAATCCGTAAACATCTGTAAACCTTCAAACTAAAGAACCTTCAAACCAATTCCATCCTTTCAGCGTACAATTTGAACTACCTATAAACAATCAAATGTATCAAATTGAATTAGATTGATAGCTAAATATCAAAACAGATTGATTCCTTCGCAATCAAATGAGGAACTACCTATAACCAGCTTAATTCGTCTCTTAGACTGAGCAACTAACTTATTCAATATTTGCACATTTATATCAATTAATACTAACAAATCGATTGACAAATATCACTAACAAAAATATCAAAATTGTTCATTGAGCATATAATCCGATTAACACTAACAAATCAATAAACACTAACAAATCGATTAACACTAACAAATCAATTAACACTAACAAATCGATTAACACTAACAAATCGAGTTTAACACTAGCAAATCGATTAACACTAACAAATATCAAAATAAATCGATTCCACTCCACGCATTCAGCATATAATCTGATTCATCATTCAATAAGCTAACTTAAATTCAATAAGTTAACTGATTCAGCATTCAATAAGTTAACCTACACTATTTAATCGAAAACGAAAACTTACAAAATCTGTTCCCAAAATCAAATAATCCGTAACCTTCTGTAAACCTTCAAAAGTAATGAACCGAGATATTTTTTGACTTCTTGTTTCAAAAGTAATGAACTAATTTTAAGTTATGATGAATTAATCCAACTGGTTGATGGTATTAGAGAGGGAGATATGATTGATTTTTTTAGATCTCGTTGTGTTTTGAGAGGATGAGATATGATGGGTCGGATCTTGTTGTGGGTTTAGTGGGCTTCATAACAAAACTGGGCTTATTTTTTTATGCTTCCTTCTTTGTTATTTTTAGAAAAGTTTGTTATTTTAAGAAATGTATTTTTATTTGTTATCTAAATTAGAAAGTAAAAGAAATGTGGTTAGTATTTAATTTATTTTTTCACTTTTAAATATTAATGAGAAGAGATTTTGTTGTATGCGTAAGTAGGGTTGACTGGCGACTCAGACCGGATCGAAACGGTCAATACTAGACCGGATCAAGGACATAATTGGTCCAAAACCCCGAACCGAGAGTGGAACAAAATGGTCCAGTCCGGTCCGGTCCGGTCCGGTAGGTCCGGTCTTCGGTTCTGTCTGGTTCCAATTGGGCAAAAGAAATGAATTTTTGGTAAGACCGAACCGGACCGAAGACCGAAATAAACCAAAATCACGGACCGGGTACCACACCGAATTTGTTCTGTCCGATCTGGTCCGGTTTGGTTTTTCGGTCCGGTCCGGTCCGACGGTCCAAATGCTCACCCTTATGCGTATGTGTTTTTTATTTTTAATCATTTTATGAAATTAGTGACCAAAATTTTCGTCATTGGTGGTATAATGACCAAATTTTCGTCACTGCTTTTGAATAAAAATACCAAGTATGTAATTTAGTGACTACATAGTGACCATTTATAAGTTTCGTCACTGACTTTGTACTAGTGACGAAAAATAATGACCATAAATTATATTCGTCATTGTTCAGTGACGAAATAAAAAAGTGGTCACTCAATTTTGGTCACTAAAGACCTTTTTTCTTGTAGTGGATGACGATTAATAAATCGTAAGGTCAGTAACTAAAGAAGTAGGACTTTACCTTCCGAAACCTGTATTTAGACACAGTTAGCTATATCACGCACTTTCAAGAGCAACTACTCCGGAAGGATCGAAAATTCTACTCACCTCATGTTTCAGATCCGGCGTCCGATGTTACAAAACACTACAAGAAAAATGGCCTATAGTGACGAAATATTAGTGACGACAAAAAAATCTCGTGACTAACATGACCATATTGTGACAGAATTAAATGACGACTTTACTTTTGTCACTAATATGTCCTTAATGACGAAATTTAATTGTCATTGAGCTTTTGTATGCTTAGTTACGAAAATTTCGTCACTCCCTGATTTTCCTAACCGCATATATAAAATGTTGTTCTCTTTTTTTCATTTATCAAAAGCTAAAGGACTTATATTGTCATATACTCAAATTTAAAACAGACTAAAAAATAAAAACACATAGTCCTGATTCCAGATCTATTCCTTCGCACACACAATTAAAATCCGCCATAACTACACACGCTAAAAACACATAGTCACGCCATTCTGCCATAACCGTGTTATCGAAGGTTATTTTTAATTTTTGTGTTTGATTAGCTTATTCAATTGCTTAGTTGATTAGCTTATTTAGTTAGCTTATTTGATTAGCTTATTTGATTAGCTTATTTGATTAGGTTGTTGAGTAAATAATGATAACTGTACGTGTTTGATTCGCTTATTCGATTTCTTTTATGATTAGCTTATTTGATTAGCTTGTTTGATTATCTTGTTTGATTAGCTTGTTTGATTAGCTTATTCGAGTAGCTTATTTGATTAGCTTGTTTGATTAGATTGCTTTTTGAGTTTAAAAATGGTTAGGGTTAGCGGACATAAATTTGGTTGGTAAAACGCTGTATACAAAGTGTTCGATTAAATGTGTAACAAAAGCAACAGCATTTTACATGCAATTTTTGTTTCATAGAGGCTAAACGTGCTTGTGGTTGCAACAAAACATATATTGAAAAGTATAATGTAATGTATAAATAACTTTGTGGTAAAATGTTTGCTTCAAAAATTCCTAATAAACTACTAATATACGTTGATTGTTTCAAAAGAATGAAAATAAAATACATAATGGTACCATTCTGTATAGTTGATAAAGAAGACTTACTATAATTATGATAGTGTTAATTTATGTAAAAATATTGGAAGAGTATCCTTTGTGAATGGAATGGATTTACATGATCACACAATCCTGAGATGCTCTTAAACATTAAACTGGCTATAATAATCAAGTCGTATATCTATTTGATCGTATTTAGAACACGACTTATATTTTGTGAGCAATGTAACAATATTGAGTTGGAATAATATGCTTTATATATTATGTAAATCGTGGAAATCTATATTAATCTATGAATCCGGATTATTGTCTTTTAAATTTGAACCGAATCAGAATAAAAGTTATTGTTATGGTCTGCATTATAGTTGTAACATCCCTGAAGTTTAGTGGTAAGATAAATTAATATTAAATGTATGTAAATACGAGAGATGAGTTGAGAGTATTTTGAAGTATATCGTGTTTTACGAGATAATGAGGAAGGGAAAAATCACCTGAGTTTTTGTGTGTTAGCAATGAAGGATACGTTAGATTTAGGAAGCTATGGTGAGGCAGAGAAAGGTAAAACTAGTATGTATTATTCATGAACTTTTTATTATATATACCCTTACGTTTCTGAATGTTTAGGGTCACTTTACTCTAGTTCATCATTAGATGATCACACTTTGCTGGTGACCTGAGTTAATTAGTGAGTATCATTATCTAATTTCCTATTGACATTCTATCTCAATTAAGCTAATCAATCTTTGTACTTTAAAATTTTCACATACAGAAACATAAATGAGATTGCCAAATTAAGAGGCACTGGAGATAAATGCATAGCTAGTGAAGATAACTCTAGATGGCATGTGATTATATGCAGCAATGAACTAGAGAGGACACATACATAGCGATAAATACATAGCTACTGGGCATATTTGGTCGTCAGTATTAGGAAAGATATAACTACAGCTCATGAAGTATGTACTAAGTTTTGATGTATCAGTGAGGTTCGTATGATTGAATAACTTGTTTGGATCTCAACTTCTCATAGTATTACAATAATGGTAAGTTACAAGTTTTAACTTTTTTTTGTTTTTATATGCGTTATGCTTTGGTCAAACAAGTTTTGATTAAATATTATTCAAGTTGGATAATACAACTTCTTTGAAATTGTTATTTTTATGCAGGGGAGCAGGGTTCATGGTCTGACTGAAGAGAATGATGATTATGTTAAGGCTCGGGATGATGTTTACTTAAGGTTTGGATGGAGGATAATATGTGTAGATGTAGAAGTTTAAATACATGTGTGCAGCGATCATCGAATGTAGCAGAGGAATTAGGGATTGCAGTTTACTCTTTCGCATGTTACATGAAGTCAGTCATCCGAATTTCGTTTTGCAGAGGTATATTTATGGTCAACAGTAGTTTGGAAGTCGATCCTTCCTACATAAGATCACGGCTTGACCTTATGTCCAGAACACCCCGAGTAGCGCTTTTTCTCTTAAAGGACAGTTTAATCATCATGGCATTAAAGAAGGGACTGACTATGGAGTTCTCTTACTTTTTTTCTTTTTGCATCTACTTGAATGATCTTATATTGTATGTAGTGTAGACAAAAAAGAAAAAGTTAACGAGACATGAAAAAAAAGAATTAGGTACAAGTTTCTATTTTGTTAGTGTTACACCTGGAATGAACGTGCAATTGATAGGAGAGGCCAATGACTATATATTGATCTTTTTCTTGCAGAAAGCTGTTACGCGAAACTTTGGCGTCTGTGTGATGCACACAGAAATCTATTTACAAAAGGTAATTTTATTGAGTCTACAAGTCATCGATAGAACAAAGTCATTGAGTTTTACGTATATTACGTAAATTCTGAACTAGCTGCAAGTACACATTCTTTATCTTCACTCTGACCTTTCTATTTCCTTCTTCACATACTTGGTTTTGCTTTCTATAATATTCTTCCTGCATGATCGAACCGAAGAAAGGTGCCTTTACCAAATCGTAGAAACAGGTGGTTGTTGGTGGTGGTGCAGCAGATGCTGCTTTATATGTATATTTCGAGTACCTTTGCTACAACTTTAGGATCTCTGGAATAGTTGCCAATTGCAGAATTTGCCGAATCATTCTTGATCATTCCTAAGGTTTGTTTTGGCCAATGACTTTAGAATACAGTTAATAAATATACCTATTCTCGTATCCATCAGTTAGACCTAGTAAGCAATCTTAATTTATATGTTTTGGAACAAAAGCTTTAGATGTTTACTGATCCATGGTCATGCCAAGCCACTAAAACCACATACTACCACACATAATGTACTAGAAAATAGGAGTAACTAGCACAAATCTAAAACCATCACTATATAACACATAGTGTAGAAAACCAAAACTGCAGAATACTAGTACACGATAAGCATCTAATGCTTGAACCTCCCGTTAGAGATATTTTTTTTATTGACCCATTAAAAGGTTGCCATAAACTGGATTCGAACAAACACATGTGGGAGCAAAAGATAGGCTATGGTTTGAATTTTTCATCTATATTATTACGTACTTCAAAGGACAGTAAGAATTCTTTCCCTGTATATATTTCAGGCATGTTTCCCGGTTATAGACCCTGATCCATATTATCGTGGGATGGTTTATATGTGTGCGTTTGTTGTTGTTTATTTTTTGTGACTTGTTCTCCTTAACATATGAATAATATTAGGCTACTCAAATATAAATTTTAACAATAACTTGTTTTTGCCTAATAAGCAGGATGCGATATGGCTTTTACTAGATTGAGGTACTATTTGGCAAGATTTCCCACTAAGATGATATTAATGGTAACTATTATAGTAGGGATGGAGCTATTAGCAAAAAATATTCAACTGTTGGTTCTTAATCATTGGGTTGTTATATCAGGCGGTATACTACTTTTTGGTGAGGCAAGTGTGATTTTTTTTTTGTTTTCTCCATCCCAGTTTTTTTAAACTTCATACATTCACCCCTTTTTAATCTCAGATCATGTTTATGGATGCGGTTAGAAGAGAATGCCGTTTAATAAAGGATTCTGGTAAGAACGTGATGCAACTGTAAATCAGGTCACATTTTTATTATATCTTGTTTTAATAGAAAAATCTTCATACCTAAACCAGGACTTATTGGACGTGTCGATATTTTTGATGGTTTGATGAAATTATTTAATAAAATGGTGGTCTGTTTATATGTTTGACCTTTGTTAATCGCCTTGTAATTTCAGTTTCCCTTTGCAGATTCCCGACTTGGAAAGGAGGTAAGTGGTTTATAGATACAAGTTTTTTTTACGATTACCTGATTTGCCAGACTCACTCACATTCTTGATTACGTTAATCAATGATCAAAGTAATACAAATACAGGTAGTTATCTAATAACCTTGCTTATGGAGAAAGTTGATTTTCTTACATCGTTCTCGCGTTGTGTTTGTCATATCTTTTTATTACTTTTGCACGGTTGAGAAAGAGTCTTCTAAGTATATATATCTTAGAGGAAGTATTGTTGAGATCTAGGTTTGCTATAATAATTTAACATTACCATACTTTTGGGGTCTGCACAATTATATCTAATAATATAAGTTACTTAACTTTTATAGAAATGTAGTCTTGTTGCTTCAGTAATGTGAGTTCCTAGAATGATACTAATAATTTGCTTATAAGGTACTGAATGAACAAAGTGCAGATCAAGATCAGAATTATCTGTTAAATCTCATGAAAACTTGTTTATTACAGTTTAGATGGTTGGGGTCGTAAAGAATGTTGGAAAGGCTCTATTTAGATATCAGGTTCAGACATCAAGTGACAGTTAGCGCAAGCATCTGGCGGGCTATTATTTTTTTGTTTTTTGTATATTTCATATCGTTATATGTTTATAGTGATAATATGGTGGTATAATAGTACCGTGCTTGTATCGATCATGAAATACATTTGACACTCTAATAATGGAAATGTATTTTGTTATTTCAAAGTTTTAATATATTTTGTATATTTGTTGTAATAAAAGATTGTAACAGGATCACAGGCAACATTTTATAGTCGCATTTGTATACTCTTAATTAGGGGTACCTTTTTAGTGACGACATATTTTGTCACTATGGTAAAGGGAGTGTCCTGTTAGGTTCGCCTACATAATGACGTCTTTTTTTTGTCACTATTTTTATCAAATAGTGACGATTTTAGCCACTTTAGTGACGAAATCAAGTAAAGAAATGGGTTGTCACTGTCTTAAGTGACGAATTTAATTCGTCATTAATTTTGTGTCGAATTTTAATTTCGTCACTTTTTTATTTGTGACGGAGCTATAGTGACGACAAGTGACGACGTTGATTTTCGTCATTAAGTTGGTTTAGTGACGATTTTTTCCTCTATAATGACGAATTTCTACTCGTCATTAAAGCCTTTTTTTTCTTGTAGTGAAAATATAAAACTTTTTTGTTAAAAATCTAACTGACAGGTTTATTCATGTTTCATTTACAGGCATGAGACACCTAGGAGGATTTAGCCTATTTATTTTTCCTAATTCATGTACTATATATATATATATATATATATATATATATATATATATATATATATATATATATATATATATATATATATATATATATATATATATATATATATATATATATATATATATATATATATATATATATATATATATAATTTGAGGTAAACATTTTACTACAAACTTCAAGTTTAAGATCTTTTCGTTAACAACAATAATGATTTTAACAGTGGGAACACAATTGCTTCCGTATTATGGAATGAAATGGCTCTAGAATTCGATATGCACACCTATGAATCACTTGAAAAACCAGTAATCATTGCAGTTGGTACAAAAAGCTTATAACCTTGATTTGTTAGTTAACAAAATGCTAACCTTTACATTACTACAGTTACAGTTTGAAGGCAATTGTCAGCGATTGGATCGACGACTATCTCTATCACGCGTTTCAGCGACCAAGCAAACAGTTTGACACATGAATGCACTCTTAGCAGAACTAACACACAAAAACCCCTATCAGTTGCCATCAAATCTAAAGGAGTTGGAAGGTACACCCACACCTTCCAATTTCACTTCGACTGCGAAAGTACTGCAAAGAGACCTGATTTTGTCCTGGACACGGTCTTACAACCACTTGTACTTCCGTCAACTGAAACCATTCCTACTGAAACTAGCCCTATGAAAATTACACCAGGTGATATAACTCCACCTTGTTAAATACTGTAGTATTACTATAAGTTTTTATCGTTTTGACATTGCTAAAATAAGCAATTCACGCATGATTAGAGATTGTAACTTTTATGTCACTACTTCTTACATATATGATGATCTGTTGTCCGCATGTTGCAGCATGCTTTTGACATAAATTTATATGAAAAAAATTTAACTTATAGTCTATTATTAGTTTGTTACCAATAAGTTAGAAGAAAAGATGGATCATTGGCATATGATATTTAAGCAATGGCGATCAAACAACAATCATACACGTACCATAAATAAGTCACTCGTACTAGGTGCATGTGTAGTACGTGAAAAAATCTATGCTTAGTGCAGTAACAACACAACTAAATAATGAGTTACGATTCATAACGTTAACCATTCATAAAAAGAATTATTCCGAACTCAAGCTACTTCTATACTTCTAAAAGCCGGCCGCCTCTAAGAATAATACACGCTTCTATACTTCCACTATTCCTAAAAAAATCAAGAAAGTCGTTACTTCTATACTGTGTTTCTTGGTACCCTTCCAAATTCACAAAAGCAATCGGATTGCTTTTAGCATCAACCTGTTCAACCGGCATCTGATATCGACAAACCGGGCATGTGGAATGAGCACGTAACCACTTCTCAATACAGTCCTTATGAAACATATGCTTACACTCCATCTCCTTCACTTCTGTACCACAACCATACTCACTCAAACAAATAGGACAGTCTTCATCTTGTGGTGCTGACTTCACTGTTTTTAAGTACTCGATGGCTGATTTTGGGGCTGCTGGCAAGGGTGCTTGTCGATTGGGAATTAAGATATTAATGGAGACATCTGTAAGCATGTTATGTTCTGGTTCTGTTAATGCTTGTAACGGTACAAGTAAGGTGGTCGAAGACATGTTAGTGAACGAGTTTAGGTTTTAACGAGCGATTGATTTATGCTGAGTACTAAATTCATAGAGAAAAAAGGATCGGAAGAGGTTCATATATAATGCATGCATGTCGGTCATAATGCATGTCGGTCATTATATGTATGCTAAGTTGGTTGGATAAGTTGATTAAGAGGGTTGTAATATAATATGGTAAGTACTTGAATTCTTCAAGTTTATATATGGTATGTCGGTCACGATGTTTTTTTTCTACTAATTTGACATTTTTTTTGGCTGAGCAAAACCGAATAATAAGAACCAAACTGAACAGACTAAACTGAGTAAATCCAATTGAATCGACCACTTTTGGCTAGGTTATCGGTTTGTAGTTTTCTCTTGTTTCGGTTTCGGGTTGGATCGAGTTAAAAACCAACAAACCCGAGTTAAGCCCGATCCAAACCGAGTTATCTCAATAAAACTCTACTACAGAAGTAAGTTTTCATTATATTCATATTTGTACATTTTTAGTTTTATGTTTTCTTTACCTACACACCATGGATTATTATGACTCTCTCACATTTTATGCATGGTTCTATTGTTGCTAGTTGCTAATGTCACAGTAGTGGTCACATTACAAAAGTACAAACTAGATACTTGTTTTACTTGTTTAAATTTAGGGGCTGTTTCGTATACCACTTTAGACTGGGTTGATTTTTGAAAAGACAGTTAATTTACTTTGGTTGTAAATCTTGAGAACTAAAAGTTGACATGAACTCCAAACAGTTGAAGAGATAGAAACCCCAACACATTACAACCTTTTGTCGGACACATCCAGTGACATAAATTACTTTTACTTTTTTTATTTCATTTTCTGTTGTACTCATTCCCTTCTTACAATTATATCCACAAAATTCTATTTTACAGTGGACCTTTTTCACTATTTTAATATTCTAACCAATTCTATTTTATATAAAATTATACTTCTTTTGTCACAAATTAGTAGTTCCTTATACCATTTTCGACTTTCCCTAAATTATATTACTTTCCAAATATAAATGTAGATAAATTAGTAAGTTTACCATATTACACTTAATGATATTAAAAATTACAAAATATATAAAAAGTTTTAATTAATTGCATAAGGGTAAGAAAGCTATTTTGTGCAAAAAGTAATAAAGAAAATGCAGTGATAATAATGTTTTTTTAAAAAATGTATTTTTTATCGGAGGACTATTAATTTAGGACGAAGGGAGTATCAATTATATATATATTCACTCTTCAAACTTAACCTAATACTATTTAAAACCCAAAATTTAAATCTAAACCTAAATTATTCACTTTATAAACCTACCGTGACATATTATTTCGTTACATGTTATTCTTATTTTTTTGTTGTAATCTACATTGATTTAGGATTATACAATAGACTTTGATGGTGTTGATTTGGGTTCTCAGCCAAACCGTTAGAAAATTGTTGAAAAGAATGATAAAAACGTAAAAGGAAAGTTCCAAGTAAACCAAGGAAAACTAATGCCTGTGTGTTGAAAATACTTTGATCAAAAGTTTAAAATTGATGAAAACCGGTTAAACACTAAGATAGCATATTACAAATGTTATCCCACAGTTTACAGAGCCGACTCTGTTAGAAATGATGTCGACAACATGAATGGGCAGTAGAGTGTAAGTATAACCGCGCGAATGAGCTAAGTGATAAAAAAAAGAAAAAAAAAACTAGCATTTAAAAAAATATTGGTGGGGTTGATGAGGAGGGTAGTAAAACTAGTGGAACTTTAAAAACTTGGAAATATATTGAAAAATGATCATAAAGTCTTAATTAAGCTAATTGTTCTAGCAATGCTTCCATTTAATTTTATAGAACAGCCGACCTTCATTGGATATTCCAACAATATGCAACCTAAGTTTAGTTTTACCTCTCGTTATGCTATTTACAAAGATGTTTTAAAGTTTTATCTTGACAAGAGGAAAGGGCTAGTCAATTTATTAAACAATAATTTTACCACGATCTATTTAATCAATGATACGTGGACTTCTAGTTATAAATGATTAATTTTATGGTTTTAACCTCCTACTTTCTAGATGATGATTGGATAGAAGGGTGTATATTTTTCATTTGAACGACAACTTATTATAAAAACCAGCAATGAGCTAGAAAGAAAATTACAAGAAAATTAAGTTTGGGGGTTTTAACCAAAATTCCAAAAAAAACCCTATTACATCTACTAGAAGGAAACAATATCATCAAAGACAACCGAACGCCTAGGCGGAGAAGCATCAAAGATAAGCTGATTCTGAAACATCCAAAATCTCCACCAAGCAACATAAAAAACACCTTCCAGAAGCAACTTAATAGAAGAAGGCATCTGAAATGAAAGAAACCACCCATTCCAATATGAAAAAGAATTAAAAACTTGTGGATCCAAGTCTCATCAATAAAAAATCTTGCGAATCACCAACCCAGCCAAATCACAGCAGAAAAGCACATTATGGATACCCTCCGCCACATTAGCACAAATGAGACATAAAATAGACTCCACCTCGACACCTCTACGAATTAAATTAGTTCTCGTCGGAAGCCGATCACAGCGAGCACGCCAAGCAAAAATATTGAGCTTGATCGGGACACAGTTCACAACCTCCCACTTTCTAGATGATGATTGGATAATGCACAAAAGAATAGTCAATTTTAGACTAATTCATAGCCATAGAAGGGTGTATATTTTTCTTTTGAACGAAAACTTTTTATAAAAACCAGCAAGGAGCTAGAAAGAAAATTACAAGAAAATTAAGTGAGGGGCTTTTAACCAAAATCCCAAGAAAACCCCCTATTACATCTACTAGAACGAAACAATATCATCAAAGAGCACCGAAAGCTTAGGCGGAGAAGCATCAACGATAAGCTAATTCTGAAACATCCAAAATCTCCACCAAGCAACATAAAAAACACCTTCCAGAAGCAACTTAATAGAAGAAGGCATCTAAAAAGAAAGAAACCACTCATTCCAATCTGAAAAAGAATTAAAAACTTGTGGATCCAAGTCCCACCAAAAGAAAATCTTGCGAATCACCAACCCAGCCAAATCACACCAGAAAAGCACATTATGGATACCCTTCGCCACATTAGCACAAATGAGACATAAAATAGACTCCATCTCGACACCTATACGAATTAAATTAGTTCTTGTCAGAAGCCGATCATAGTGACCACGCCAAGCAAAAACATTGAGCTTGATCGGGATACACTTCACGCATCTCGTAGGAACAGCTTGAGAAGGAATAAGAAGATCATCTAGAAAATACAGACAAATCTTACCTTAAACTCGCCATCACCTCATTGAATCACAAAACCATGTATATTTAGAAGCCTAAAGAAAAATCGAATCAACCAAGGAGGACAAGTCGAACCATTGTTGCCCCTCAGATCCGTCGCGGACTACCCGACGGAAGGAAGCAGCGACAGAGAATACACCCAATTTATTAACAACCGACGCCTCCTTGTCTAACTCCAAAGCGAACAGCTGAGGAAACCTATCTCGGAGAACAATATCAAATAACCAACGATCATCCCAAAACTGCATGGCTGACCCATCCCGAACTCGCTTCTTGCAATGAGAAATAAAATCGAAGCCTTTATTTTTCAAAGCTTCAACTTCACGCATGATATAACACCAATTCGAGGAGTTATTCAACACATGTAACTTGAATCTCGGACCATGCAAAGCTTGGATAACCTTGAACCACAGCGGCCCATCACAAGAAATGAACTTCCAAACCCATTTGAGAAGAAGAGCTCGATTCAACGCATAATAACTCGAAACTCCTAACCCTACCTTTTGTTTAGACGCTAAAATATTAACCCAAGCTACCTACGTAATCTTCCTATCTGAAGAGTCTACAACATTAAAAAATTTACTTCGAATAGATAAATAATAAAGAGGAGATGCATCAAGGACCGATTTAAGAAGGGTCAAATGACCACCAATAAGGAGGGTTTTAATCTTTCATTTTGACAACCGTGACTGAAGTTTATGGACCGTACTATCCCAAGCCAACCTCTTAAACATCTTATCGCCGATCATGACTCCTAGATACTGAAAAAGACTGCGGAAAACACCATAACCAATCAAATTCGCTGCCACCTGAATACACGTACTAGGAACCCCAACACCCAAAAGTTGGCTCTTTTGAATTGGTTGGGGACTTTTGAAATGCATAAAAGGATGGGGTATAAAGAATGTTATGGCCGTGACCGTTGATAACATTGCTTCAAATGACAAGGCTCTTGAATCTTCCTTTAGCACGAGTGGTCGCATTTTAGACCTATAAAGAAATTGTTTAGCGCCAAATAATGTTGAGGCTTTCGTATGCATACAAGATTGGATTCATACATCAACTAGAAATATCACTATGGATACATTATAAGATTTGATGAAACATGACGAGCTTCCTAAAGGTAATCTCATACGTAAAATTACCACATCAGTTTAGTGTCTTTTAAACCTATGTAGTTGTGGATGTACTAAATTTGCCTTGTTGTTGATGTTCCAAAAGGGGAAATGTTGATGATAATCCAAACAAGTTGTTGCTACTTTATAAAACAAGATTTTTAAGTTTATCAATTGCTTTCATATTTTTTTATAACTTTTCAAGATTCTAAAACATGTTAACTTGTTAACTTTTCACATGGATTATGAACTTAGGGTGTGTTTGTTTTTTCAAAAAAAGTCTGAATCACGTCTGACTTTGACCAGTCAGACGCGGTCAGACGTAATCGTTGTTTGTTTTTTAAGTAAGATTCAGATGCGCTAAGGCATCTCTGGTCTGACGCGGTCAGAGTCGTTGAGCAGATCTGACTGTGCCTCACTCTGCGTTATACTTTTGCTCTTCTCTGTTGGTTTTTTTTCTTCATATAGCTTGTGGTTGTAGTTTTTGTAAAAAAAAATGTTGCAGGTATAATGTTGAAGAAGAAGGTACTATGTTGAAGAAGAAGAAGAGGTAGAAGTGGGAAAATATAATTATTATAGAGAAAAATGATCACGTGAATCTTGTCAGGAAAAGAAAAAAGGTTGTATGTTTAGAATAGGCCCTCATTTGTTTAGTGTGTGTAATAATTTGTTAAATAGTTGTACTAGTAACAAGTAGAAATAGTAATGGTGCGTATGATTTTGTTTGGGTCGGTTTTTGGTTAAAATCGAAATCGAACAAAAATTTTCGGTTTATATAAAAATCAAAGTCGAAACCGTTCAGTTTTGGGCGGTTTGATTTTTAGGTTTTTAAAGTTTCGGTTTGATTTTTCGATTTTTCGGTTTTAAAAACCATTTATATTTTGTACGATCAATTTAAATTAACAAACTTGTTTTACGTAAAAAATTTTGTTATATTATTTATTTTTTTGTCAATATATGTCTAAGATAAATATATTACTCTTATTTCACTCAAAAAATAAATGTTAATTTAAATTTTTTATGTGTTACTTATTTATCTATAATAAATTATATACTTTTTATATAATTCGGTTCGGTTTGGTTTTTACGGTTCGGTTTTTTGATGACCAAAACTTTTCCTTTTTTAAAAAATTAGAAACCGAACATCAGTTTCTAGTTTCGGTCGTTTTTTTCGATTCAGTTTTTTCGGATTTCGGTTCGATTTTTTTTTTCCACTTTTCCGATTTTTTTTTACTCACCCCTAAGAATATATTATTATACTCGTATGGTATAAAGAGATGAATGAACATATGACGTGATTTTAGCAAAGAAAAAAACAACTTGTTAAGGTGTTATTTTTTTAATATTCAAAAAACGGTTTTATTTTTTTGAAGTAAGTGCAGTCGAGCAATTTTGTTATCATTAAATTTACTTGAGCTCATAATTTATCCCACAATTGTCGATTTGTTATCATGCTAAACTTACATCAAAATTTACATAAGCTACTTTTTTATCGTATTGTTAGAATTTAATATTAAAAAAAAAATGAAATCATTCAGACAAGTATAAAAAACAAACAATCTTATTTCATTCAGATTCAGACTTTATGACCACCTCTTATCAGTAAGATGCGATAGTCAGATTCAGACCCAAAACATCTTAATGAAACAAACACCACCTTAGTATACTTCAAACTTAAAACTGATGTTTAACATCTTGGAGTTTATATCACCCCTTTGTTTAACAGATCAAACACCATAAAGTAATGAGCAACAGCCCAATACAAAACCGAATAAGAACCAATTTAGTATATGTACAAGTGAACCAAATTTATCAAAAATAAAGTAATGAGCTACACTTTCCGTCCAATTTTTGGAATTTCGGTTCTTGGTGTCTAAAACCGAAACCGACCCGACAAAAACGATAAAAACCAAACCGACCCAAGTCTCATTAGGTTCGGTTACATTTTGGTTTTGGTTTCGGTTCGGGTCTACTCGTATGAAGTAGTTATAAACTTAAGTTTGGCCTTACTAAAGTGACGTTATTTCTGATCAGTAAGACCTATAATGAACCGGACAACAGTATAGAAACCTAATTAATTGCAAATAAACCCAATTACATATCTCCCTTAAATTCATATTGAAACTAAAAACTAATTAATCGACATCTGCTACTGTAAGAATTCAAAAACAGAATCTCTCGAAAGTACTGAAGTCACATATCCGACCATCTGGCCGCCTGTAGCATCAACCTGTTCAACCGGCATCTGATATCGACAAACCGGGCACGTGAAATGAGCACCTAACCACTTCTCAATACAGTCCTTATGAAACATATGCTTACACTTCATCTTCTTCACTTCTGTACCACAACCATACTCATTCAAACAAATAGGACAGTCTTCATCTTGTGGTGCTGACTTCACTGCTTTTAAGGATTCGATGCATGAGTTTGAGGCTCCTCGCAACGCTCCTGGCAAAGGTTCTGTCGATGCTTGTAACCGTAGACGTAAGGTGGTCGAAGACATGATGGCGTGAATGAGTTTAAGTTTTAATGAGCGATTGATTTATACGTAATACTAATAGAAGAAAAGATCGGAAGAGATGCATATATAATGCATGCATGTCGGTCATTATATGGTAAGTTTTTAAAATTTATACATGGTTCACATGCCCTATCAGGAAACATTTATTTATTTATTTTTAATCTTTTTAAAAACAACTTAATACTTTCCTTATTTGAAAAAAGCTTTTAAAAAAATTGATAGAGGATTTTGATAGAAAAAAAAACATAAAAATATATGTGTTAAATTTGTAAAAAATAAAAATTTTAAAAGTGAAGGTAATAATGAATTTTTAGTTGTTAAACTTTAAATAAATGAAATGGAGTTTAGTAAAATTTATAATTTTTAAATAAATTTAGAAAATAAATAAATATGCTTACCTTTATACTTTTTAGAGTTTATATATTAAACATATAAAATATATAAGAGTTTTTTACTAACTCATGGTCTTTGAAGATCTTATTTACTAATATATGGTATCTTGAAAAATATTGACAACAATATAGTATTCTGAGTTTGTATTTCATAACACTATCAATTCATTCCATTTAAAAAGTAAATCTCGATCGTATAAATATAGTGATGGATGAAAATGAATTTATTTTTATAGCTTACGTAAATTCTCCTCTTTGCTTTATAAGTTTTTGTCATGCTCGTATATTGCTCTAAGTTTGTCGTACAAGTTTAATATGTTACGAACTCTTTAAGCTGCTAAAGAACTAAGCAATTCGTGTCGAAGTCATTATTTCGTATCATAGTTGAGATTAATATATATTTTTATTTTATTATAAATCTAAATTATAATTGTTACATCTATTTAGTTTAAGAATGTATTTTTAATATACCATAGAATGGTAAATAAGTTTTCCAAAAATAATGAATTGATAAAAAACTCAAATATATAGTCTATTTAAACAATGGTATTAATACATAATGAATATGAAATTATATTTACATTAAGAAAAGAACATCATTTTTGGAAATCTGAAGAAAACGTCGAGGGCATTCAGGTTATTTATTAATGAGGGAGGATGTTTTTCTTCTACCAATTCGACTTTTTATCAACATGATTTGTGTGTCTCCGAGGACTTTTTTGGAAGCGACGCGATACCCTCTGCTATCGTACATATGGCTCCACCCAGACAACCCCGGATCATGAGACATGTCAATTCGATTAGTTACCAAAAGCATGGGCGGACGCATGTTACAAGATGGGTATGCACTTGCATACCCTTAAAACTTTTTTTCTAATGTTAAGTATAGCAAATACAATTTTTTATGGCAATAAATACAAAAGATGCACACCGATCAAACAAATTGTATAAAAAAAGTCAAGCCTTGAACTAGATGGCCCATGTACAATACCTAGATTATTTGTAAATGCTACGTAAAACCCTAATAGAGCCCATCTCATCTTCCCCGAATCTCCCTTGGCTCCTCCAAATAGTTCAACTTATAAGGTTTCTATTTTTCGATACTTTTTGTTTTCATATCAATTTGTTTCTTTGGTTACCGCCTTTCGACTACCATGGCACCAAATCCAGTTCTCCAAATCGAAAACTTGGACCGAAAACTCGAATAGAGAATTTTTTTTTTCCAAGTGCATACCCTATTATTAAGTTCTACGTCCACCCCTGACCAAAAGTATCCAATCATCGTTGCGAGGCATGCATCCTACTTTACCGACCCAATCTGCAACCGTCCTTTTTGGATTGGGCGCATTCACCTTTTGGTCGGATTCGGGTTGGTAAACATGATGCGTCGTCTGAGAACATAGTATTTTTTATGTACATGAATCCACTCGAACAGTTAGCACCCTTGATTGTAATAATATTCAAGTTAGAGATAAAATATTGACCAATTTAGTTCAGCATTTTCATTAAGTTGTAATTTGACAAAAAAAATTATTTTGATTCAAAGTACATAAACAGAGTTAAAGATAAAATTATTGAAAAAATGGTTAAACTGAAAATAATATTTAATAACTTTATATATTTAATATTTAATTCATTCATAGTATATTTTTTTGTCTCAAAATTATAATTTATTTTTTCATTTTGTTTTGTCTCAATATTGTTTTTCATTAATAAAAATAGATGAGAAAGTTTGATGAATTTTACTATATTATCTTTGTTTCAAATTGTTATTACAAAATTTAAATAAGATTTAAACTTAAATGCATAAATTATTAACTTACTTTACTTTTTTCTCAACATTACCAATATGGAACATATACTCTCATTATAACCATCAAAAGTTTATAAAAAAATTAATATCACAAACATTTTAAAAAATGACATGTGATAACAAGTTATAAAGTATAAATAACCTACACCTTAGAGCGTACGGGGAAACATTCTTCGCGCCATGGGGAAAACGCCAAACAAAAACGACATAAACCATACCCCAACACGCATTTTCGAGTCTAGCGGCTAAGGGACAACGCACGTTTTCGTGCAATTATTTGGCCCAACTTTTTTCTCATGGCTCAAGCCAACCAAAGAGGCTCAGATTTTGGTGTTGTAAAGGTTTTGGTGTTGTGGGATCATTTGGACTAAATTAACCATACCGTGACGAAAATATGGTGTATCTCATGGCTCATGTCAACCATAGCTTGTGCTCTTATATGTTTAGCAGGTTAGTTATGTTAAAAAAAATTATATCCACGTCACATTTATCTCACCTCCCATTTAATTTTACCTTTTTTTCTCCTTTTATCTTCCAATTTTTCCTCACTAACACGAGACTCTCTTATTTTTTTCACCAAAAAATTCTACCACAACATCAAAATATTTAATTATGTAACTCGGTATAAGGCCATTATTCAAAACCTTACTTCCACTATGTCAACCCCTGTTTCAAAACACACATATCACATATGAAAGATGGTATGTTGTCTAAGACGATCCTTGCATCTAGTAAGTATGAATGCTCAGATGAGATAATTTCAAGTTTATGTCGACACCACTCGATTAAATTTCATATGGGTCACGTTGGGGATCACATAGCATTGCTCAAGGATTACGGTTCATGGAAGGAAATAAACTTTTCTAGTCATTGGGCAATAATTTTATTTGAATCTATGTTTCGTCATTAAAAAAGAGCAAACAATTATGGTTTTGAATCTATGTTATGAATAGCTCTTCCATGGATATCTTTACAATTATTTAATTAAAAACTTGTAGATGAAAAAAAGTTAATAAAAATTAATGCCACGTGGAAAATAATAATAACATGAAAATTTTTAGAATAATATTTCCTATATTAACCGATATCAAACAGTTTGATGATTATAATGAGAGTATATGTTTCATATTAGTAACGTTGAGAAAAAAGTTAAATTAAATTGAAAATATACGGCTTTAACCCTAATATTTAATTAATTAGTTAAAAATAAAACTATCATTGTGCTAAAAAAGTAAAATAAAAAAAATTTTAATGTGTTTTTTTAT
The DNA here is from genome assembly GCA_025667525.1 of Glebionis coronaria. Taxonomy (NCBI): domain Eukaryota; kingdom Viridiplantae; phylum Streptophyta; class Magnoliopsida; order Asterales; family Asteraceae; genus Glebionis; species Glebionis coronaria. The sequence continues at coordinate 602,242,649 of CM046878.1, read as the reverse complement.
TGAGAGACAATAATTTTGAGACGGATATAATACTATACTACCTTTAATGTTTATCATATATAAAAAGCTTTTAATGTTATAAAAAAACCTTTTTAATTTTTTTTTTCATAATCGTAAAACGCAATTATAAGTTTATGAATGAAAATGCTAAAAAAAATGGCAACGCAAGATTTAAAGATTATATGATTATGTACCTTGCTAAAATTACATGTTTAATCAACTGCTAAAGAGGTCACAATACCGTCAAATGATGTTTGAAGAAAAACTTAAGCTAGACATGGCTCCGAGTAAAGGTGGGGAAACATATTTTTTAAAAACCAGATCGATGTTTACACCGGTTTGGTTTTAGTCATCAAACTGGTTTGACATAAACCTGATAAGGATGCAACTATGCAACTATTTTTTTAGATTAACCGGTTTAGTTCAGTTTTAACCGATTTTTAATAAGATAAAGTTCACCAACCACCTTTACCCGACCACACGTGTCGAGTAAACTTTTTAGAAACAAACGAATAAAGAAACGGGCGTACACAACCTAACCAGGATATACTATGATTCTTTCTGAACTCTTTCTTCATCACGACACATATCTCTACATAATGCGATTCAACTTTTTGCGATGCAAATCAGGACGCCCACCCCTAGGCCACCTTGATGTTTAGTAAACTCGAGATTTTAGTATCGAGTAATTACAAAATGCCGAGACATTAGATTATAGTAAAATATCATAAAAATTCCCTAAGACTACATTCATAAAAAAAAAAGTAAATATAGCACATTACCGATGCTACATTATATCTGACAGTTAATGACACCATGGTCTCCAAAGGGTCATGTGGAAAACGGAGAGGAGTGGGAGGGATTGAATACGATTTCATTTATATTTCAAAAATTTTGTATTCAATGTCGATCAAGAGGGACATGATATGAGAAGTGTTATTTATGTTCAAGGACTATACTATTAATCAAGTAGCACATCTATGAAGATAGAGTAATAAAGAAAAGAAAAGGCAAACCTACACAATAATTTATAGTGGTTCGGCTACAAAGACTACTTCATTGCCCTATATCACTCCTCGAGTCACCTACTCGAGAGTTTGACTTTCACGAGTCAACAACTTAATCGGCAAAGAACGCTTTACACATCCCTTACAATATTTACCGACACCTATGCTAGGATGTCGTGTTCTTTCACACGGGTATAAAAACTCCCATCTACATCACTTACCTTTTGTCCGGTACAAAGCTAAACATTGCACAAATGGATAGGACCAACACCCATTTACATCGCCTACAATACTCTCTGACACCTAAGCTAGGATGTCGTGTTCTTTCACACGGGTACAAAAACTCCTTTCATATTATTTATTTTGAGGACTAAAATATTAACCACACTGTTACACAAGTAGTAGATTGTAAAATCCATGATTTTACCATGATTTAATGTAATGAAGTTTCACCCAATAATCCTAGAACACTTACTCATGTGTTATGTTTCTATAAGATATATGTGAACTTGTCCATTTATGTACTTATACTTTTACATTCATATTTGTTTTAAATAAGTTACATAACTTAAACCTTGTACATAAGACTAGGATAACAAGTAATGAAATGTATAACAAACTATGTATGCACAACACTTAACAAAACTTGGGAAATATGTTGTATTAAGTATTTATGCCGTATATATATGTGTGTACATCATAAACATACATACACATCTTGGACTAGCCCAAGATCCTTTATCTTTGTATCCTAGCCCAACATAAGCCCAACTTCCTTTTGGTTAAGTATTACACGGCACCCCACTATGTGGAAGAAGAAGGGATACCTTGGTTTTGGAAAAGCCAACACTTGGCATATACTCTCTTACCAAGGCAATCAGACCCCTTTTTTTCCTTTCCTTCTCTTTCTTCTTTAAGCCGAAAACTCTCTCACTATTCACATTCCCTCATGCAAAAACCAAATCTCATTCTCTCTTCACGTTTTCTCTCTCAAATGATTCGGCTTTAAGCCATATACAACCAAGATTGTTCATTAAATCTACTAGATCCTTGTCCCATCTTAACTACTAATCATTTAGTAGGATCATCATCTTTGGAATCATTCTACCAAGCCTTAGTCGAACCTTAAGGGTCACGGCTTGGTTTCTATTCAGGGTTTCTTCATCATCTATATTAGATATCTAATCTCCTTGTTCATCTAGATCTTCTTTGGTAACTTCTAAGCAAGAAAGGTATACTCCTTATGCTTCTTTGTTTTTACTTGCATGCATCATCATCCATCTATAAACACAAGTAAATAACTTGTTAAAATCAAGATTTGATAAGAACCATGACCTTAAAGGTCACGGCATATATTTGAGCACCATTAGTCATGGTTAAAATCATTTTTTAATAAAGAAACCTATGACTAGTACTCTATGTTTTAACTTGATTTAAAATTATATTAATCATTTTGTGAATTTAAATAAAGTCGTGGGTTACAAACCTCACTTTTGGGATTTTGGTTAACTAATAATCATAGATCTCATAAGTGAACTTGTGTAACTTAAAAACCATGAAAGACCATGACCTTAAACGTCACGGTAAAATTTAATGGACACTTATGATTTATGTACTAAGTTTTTAATGATGAAATATGTATTATTACATGTGAAATGGAATACTAAAATCACTAAAATAAATTATGTGTACATATATAGCCGTGGGTTATGTATGACTTTGAATGGGTTTTTAATGTACAGACATGCTATTATAAAACCTAGATCTAGTGATAAGTGTTAACTTAACTTGATAAACATAAAACAAGTTTATAGATCTTATGAGAACATTGGGAGAAAACAGTATAGCTGTGAGCTATATGTTGTTTTCTTGGAATTGTGGTAACCTTGGAAACATGCAAGAAACCTAGATAATCATGTTGTATTTTTATAAATATTCACAAGACATAAAACTAGCTAAAAAGTTCATCTTGGAAATACCAAGATTTAAAATTATAGCCGTAGGATATATGTATGTATGTATGGACTTATGACTTAGTTTCTTGATTTATACATAGCTAGATCTTATTTTGGGGACACTTATAAGTACATGCAACCTTAAAACAAGTTTTGACTCATCTTAATAAGCTATGATTAATTATAGCCGTGTGTTATAAGCTCATATTAGAGCTTATGACTTGCATGCAACATTGTAACACATCTAGATCTCATTTGGTACATCACATAAAATAAACTATAAGTTTTATTCTTTTGTTAAGGTTTAAAACTAAATATGGATAAGCTAATTATAAGCTTATAAGAAAATCCTAGATTAATACTTACATAAAATGAAAAGTAGTATTGATGGACTATTTAAGCCCATGCAACATTAGTCCAAGACTTAATGGAGTAAATAAGCCCATTTAATAAATCTTAGTATCTTAATGGACTTAAGATTATACTTAGGCCCATTTAGTTAATTAATAGACTTAAAAATATATTTAAGCCCAATAAATGTTTTAAAGGCCCATTAAAACAAGTTAGTGGACTTAAAATATATTTAGGCCCACTAGATGGCCCATTAGATATTTTAGCCCATTTAATGAGCCTATATAATGTTTTGAATGTTTAAAATAAAATTTTCTATAACAAAATATAACTTATAAAAACTTTTGGATTAAAATGACAATTTATGAAAATTAAGGATTAAAACCGTGACTTATGAAACTTGTTTTGATAAATTAGTAAGCACAAGAACTGAAAATGTAATTATCTGAAAGTCTAGGGTTTAATTAATATCATTCGTGGCATATTAAACCCTAGGGACCATTTTGGGAAGTTTCTAAAAGTTGTTTTATCATTTTATAACCCTAAGGACCATTTTTGTAATAATCCGAAACTTAAAGAAGCCCTAGGGGTTGTTTTTGTCATTTTATTAAAGTTATAAAACCTAGATATAACTTGGGGGACTAAATCTGCCATAAGCCGAAACTTTAACAAGCCCTAGGTACCAAATGTGTAAAATCCGAAAGTTATACTTTGTTTAAAATATGGAGGGACTAGTTTTGCCATGTACCGAAACTTTTACAAGCCCTAACCCTAATTCTATTTTAAACTAGTAAAACTTAGACAAACCTTAAACTATAAGAATTTATAATGTATAAATTCTTAAACTTGTAATTGTTAAATTATTTTATAAATGTTAAATAATTTATGCGAACTTTTAAGTTAAATAAAATATTTTATTTTATTTTTTCAAAAAAAAAATATTTATATTTTTGCTTTATGAAATAAATTGTATAAACAATATGGATATGTATTATCAATGCATGAACTCATATACTTATAGGATACAAAATTATATGAACGATAAATAAATTGAATACTAATATTATAAGTAGAACACCTTATGTTTACTTAACATATGAATCTTAATTGTGAGTTTAGATGATTATTTCTAATACATGTACTACGAACGTAAATTAATATTTTAAGTAGAACATTTGTGTGTTTACTTAAATATGAAACTTAATGGTAAGTTTAAATGGACATGAACTGCAAACGTAAATTAATATTATAAGTAAGACATTTTATGTCTACTTAAATAGGAAACTTAATTATAAGTTTAAATGGTTATTATTAATACATGTACTACGAACGTAAACTAATATTTTAAGTAAAACATTTTTGTGTTTACTTAAATATGAAACTTAATGGTAAGTTTAAATAGATGTTAATAAAACATGAACTGCGAATGCAAACTTGTATTATAAGTAACACATTTTATGTTTACTTAGAAATGAAACTTATATAGATAAATTTAAATGGATATTGTTAATACTTGTACTACGGTTATTTAGATAAATATCGTAGCATAAATGAACTGACTAAAAATCTGTATAAGCATACACATATGTTCCTTGTATTATCTATTAAAACTGTACTAATTGATTAGGCATAACTTTTGGCGTGAGCATTATTTGGATATTCGTGTTATACAGCTATTGCCATCTCCCAGGTGAGTTTACAGCCCCATATAAACTATTGATAAACTTTTCCTCTACGAGGGAGAAAACATGCAACTATTTTAAATGGACATAATTGAATTGTATAAACTTGACTATGATTGATTATTATAGAAACTGTTAAATTATTGTAAATCGTCTGAATGTTATAAACAGATCTATTAGGGATTGACCATCCCCATCTGGGTGAGTCATGCTCACTGTGCCTTGGCCGGGACAACAGATGTATACCATGTTGGAACTGGGTTTGGGTGTCTTTTTGTAAGACACTACGTCCTCATCTGTTGAGGACTATGGAAGGTTAAGCTTCAGTTTTGAATAATAGCAAATGTAATCTACTTTTTAGTAAGAATGCTTTGTGCATTGTTACTTCTATGATTAATGTATGTCCAAACTAATTATTTTTAAACCTGTAAATTCACCAAATTTATGTTGACCCTCTAAGCATGTTTTTCTCAAGAAAATGAAGTTAGTATGTGATATGTGCATGGACTCAAGCTTCTAAGTAATATGCATTGTAGGAATCGTCAAGGGTTCCATTTGGGGAAAATGAACAATTTACTTATGTCATGTTAAAGACAATTTTTATTAATTTGTTTAATAATCATGTAATATGATATGAATAACTCCTTATCTTATGCTCTATGAACTATGTGCTATCGATCCACCTTTGTGACATCTCCGTTGATAATTCCGCATATTTTGACCCTACTCGAGGTGTCACAAATAATGGTATCAGAGCATTAGTTATAGAGAACCAGATAAATTTTTAAATAAAATAAAAATAAAGTGATTTTTCTTTTATTTAAAACTGGACTATAACTTTATAAAATCTTTTGGAATTTTTTTTGGACCGTATTAGTTAAGCATGTAGATCGTAGGGCATTATGTGCTATGTGAACTAAGTGTTATTGATTGATAAATAAACTGGTTAAATGATTATATATATATATATATATATATATATATATATATATATATATATATATATATATATATATATATATATATATATATATATATATATATATATATATATATATATATATATATATATATATATATATATATATATATATATATATATATATATATATATATATATATAATATATATATATATATATATATATATAAGTATTAATATATATAACCTTAAAACATTAAGATGATTGTTTAAAAAGGATATACTTCATAAAACTTGTAGCCAAAAATAATATTTTTCCTTTGTTTGTAAGCATATACTTACTTCAAATTTAAAATAATATTATTTTCAGAGCATCATGACTTCGCCTACTACACCTCTGACTTTTCTACCAGTAGTAGCACCTGCTCCAGCTACCCGTCCATCTCCACGAACCGTACAGTGCGGATGGTTATCAGCCTCTGACTCGGAGTATGATTAGACCATCGAAGTTGTACTTCCTGATGACCCTTTTTCTGCTCCAGCATCAGCCATACTTGTCCCTACCTCTATGGAGGAGGACCAGGTGTCTCCAGACCTACCATCTTCTGTACCTACATCTTTACCATCGGGCTATTTTCCCGAGTCTATACCCGGCTCCACTTTCGAGATCGGGGAAGGCTCCGGGGTGAGACGTGCCGACTCTGTCCAGGCCTAGATCGCCACACTGGCCGCACGCCAGGAGCGGGAGATATCAGACCTCCGCAGCCTGTTGACAGTTGGTCAACTAGGCTACACTGCCATCCATGAGCGCATCGACTCTCTCACTCATACTATGAGGGGAGAGGCACAGGCAGCCCGAGGCGTCCAGGGCAAGACTGAAGAGGCATTGCAGTGGCTTTGGGAGGAGAACTATCGTCTCCACCAGCATATCCATACCATGGAGAGTCTACCTCACCAGACCCATGTTGCTCTATCTGCTCAGGAGCAGTCCCTGTCCATTTTCTTCGACCTTGCCACCGTCCGTCATGATGGGGTTACTGCAGAGATGACTTATCTTTGAGGGGCCGTCGACAGACTTAGGACCCAGCTGCTGATAGCATTTCGCATGCTCAAGGAGGCCCGAGCGACAGTTCGGACTTTATAGAACACCAGGAGAGCATCTGCAGCTTCATCAGCCCCACCAGCCCCAGCCTTATCTAGCAGACCATCTAGGCAGGAGTAGGATAGATGTACTAGATTTCTTGTACGTCATGATTAGCCTATGGGTTGTACCCTAGCTGTCATGGTATAGGACTTTTGTACTTTTATTTCTTTTCAGCTTTTGGTGATGTAATCATGTACTGTATCTTTTCTTTTTGGACATGTATATTGGGATGTAATGTATTAAAGGTTGTGTGTATCATTACCCTGGACAAGGCTTGACAGGCCTATGACTTAGATTTTGTTATGCTAGATGGATGTTAAATTTCTTATGGAAATAGCATGTAATCACTTTCTTTATTATATTTGTTGTGCAATGTATTATATTATGAGATATTGACATGTTATCCAAATTTGTTATGAAATCAATGCATGAATTTTCCCCGTGCAAATAATATAAAAACTGTACTAACGTTTGAACTAATAGTCTTCAAAACCCCTTTAGGAACCTTGAAGATAGATAAATAATAAAGATGAGATGCATCAAGGACCGATTTAAGAAGGGTCAAATGACCACCAATAACGAGGGTTTTAATCTTCCATTTTGACAACCGTAACTAAAGTTTATGGACCGTACTATCCCAAGCCAACCTCTGAAACATCTTATCGCCGATCATGACTCCTATATACTGAAAAAGACTGCGCAAAACACCACAACAATTCAAATTCGCTGCCGCCTGAATACACCTACTAGGAACCCCAACACCCAAAAGTTGGCTCTTTTGAATTGGTTGGGCACTTTTGAAATGCATAAAAGGATGGGGTATAAAGAATGTTATGACCATAACCGTTGATAACATTGCTTCAAATGACAAGGCTCTTGAATCTTTCTTTAGCGCGAGTGGTCGCATTTTAGACCTATAAAGAAATTGTTTAGGGCGAAATAACGTTGAGGCTTTCGTATGCATACAAGATTGGATTCATACATCAACTAGAAATATCACTATGGATACATTATAAGATTTGATGAAACATGACGAGCTTCCTAAAGGTAATCTCATACGTAAAATTACCACATCAGTTTAGTGTCTTTTAAACCTATGTAGTTGTGGATGTACTAAATTTACCTTGTTGCCGATGTTCCAAAAGGGGAAATTTTGATGATATTCCTGTTGAGATATGCGATCGTTTAGCCATCGGTAAATGCGTGAGCCTATCAGGGACACACACGCAATACAGAGAACACACGTTTATTTAAGTTTTATTATTTATAATTAAATGTTTAATAAAAACTTCACGTTTTATTGAATTAACGGTGGTTAAATTAATTAACGAGATTTAATTAATTTAATACGAGTGCGTTATTTAAATTTTGGAAGGAAATCTACTTCTAGAACACCCTAGGCCTATTCGGCCGATTATTGTATATAGGGGGTTCTAGAAGATTTTTGGTTATTGGTTTTTTGGTATGTTAATATTCAAGAATATTTGATTAAGGTAATCTTTTCCTTAATTGGTTTTCTTGGAGTGGGGAACAAGTAATTAGAGGAGGTGGTGATTAGTATAAATACAATCTCATACCCCTCATAATTTTTGTCTCTCCCCTTTGCCTTGTTGCGTCCGATCGACCCACCCCTAACACCAAAACCGAACGACTTTTCCCTTTAACCTAAAATCACACTTAAAGGTTTAACCTTTATAAGATCAATCCTTTTTGGTGGTTTTCTTATAAAGTCTTAAGCTCTTTAACTAAACCCTAGATCTCATAATCTAGGTTTTGTTCTCCCTTGTGGTCCGATTTGATATAAACCCTAATTAGGGTTTTCCGGTGATTTTTCCAAAAGTCTTGTAACGTCTACAAAACCGATCCTTACGCAATCCCACTTAGGGTTTTGGATCTTAGGGTTTTTTAGTTGCAATATCTATAAAGTGAAGTCACCACTAGCATCGTGGTGTGTACGTTTGACGTGTCGTGTGAGCAATCGTTAGAGGGCGGTTACTTTACCGTTATAGCTTCAAGATCAAGATCATTAATTGATTTATTAAGTTAATTAAAAGGTTGGTTTTATTATTGTTTTTATTATGTGTTAATCATGTTTGTTATAATAGATCTATTCCGCTGCTTACTCGTAGTTAATGGTTTAACTAGTTTCAAAATCCCAATAGTGGCATCACGAGTCAAATCGTATGGCATTCATGGGTTACACATAGAATCAAACACGCTTGCTTTGCTTTAAAATCTATTTTATTTATGTTTTTATGACAATTACATGCATACTTGTCATAAAGTTTTAATCTTGATCTAGATCTATTAAAATTGGGTAGGTTAAAATTGAACCGGTTAATAATTACTTTTGTTTCTTATTATCCATCAAAGACCTCTGCATCTCACTTTTGTGATACTTTACACGTCATCAAGTACCTTGCTCGAAAATTTGATGAGGGTCTTTGGTCCTTAATTTGGGGAAGACCCATTCGAGACTTGGATCTTATATGATTTATCGCTTTTATATAGAGTATGTCTTCTGCTTCTAGCCCCTTCTGTCTGTTTTTATATGCTTATTTGTTTTCCATTATGAATTGCAAAACGTAATAATTCAAGATTCTAGGAATCATAAAAACGGATTCTACTTATATCGAAACTAGCTTTAAAAACTATGTCATATTAATACACCATATTTTCCTTGCGAATCGGCTATGTGTTATTTGTTAAAATCTTGATTTTTTGAACAAATCTTAATATTGACATAAGAACTATGAAACTTGGTTTTATTGTATTCTAATTGTTTTGCGAAATCATATTGTCACTCGAGTTGGGCTTACATACCGTAATGATGGCTTATAAACTATCTTCTCAACGACGTGATTTGCAAAATTAATTAGTTTACAATACTTAAAATTACAACACCGTTTTGTGTTTTTACTAATGATGGACTTGCTATTGCACTTTGTGCTCTAGTCGAGTTATCTAGGGTTTGAGGGATCTTTAATCTTCTCCCGTGTTCCATAGGTGTTTCGGCACTTATGGGATAATTATCCACAGCACTTGCACCTTCGGGTGCATGAAGAGTAGGATATAGGGTTTGATCTCTCTTTAATCTTCTCCCGCGGTAAAACACGCCTAAACCAAAAGTTAATAAATTGTTTTCTTAACTTGTCCTAAGAGAATGAATTGCATGCATTCTTTTACACACTTTGACATTTGTTTTCCTAAAACTTATGTTATACCTATTTGAATTTTTAAGTCTATGCCATCCAATTTAGAAGCACTTGTAGTTGTTTTTCATCATCTGGTCAGACCTAGGGCGAATTACATACCCGAGGCGATCTTTGTCATTGGTCAGACCTTTGCCAATAATTGCAGCTTCAAATTGGTACGACTTATAGTCGAGTTCCCGGTCAGATTCGGAACCCGAGGCATAAAGATGAGATGAAACATACTCATGCTTGTATTACATGTAGAACACGTTTGTTTGAGATGTTCAAAGGTGCTCGAAAGAGATGAGAGAACATCCCATCCAAACACTCTACAACAAATAAACTTCATGAATCGTCTCATAAATCTAAGAGTTGCACTTGTAATGCAATTAACGCTCGTCGCTTACCTCTTGCCCTACTTGATACTAGACGGTCGGACCTTTAATATTAAGTGGGAGTGCAAGCAAGGATCTTAGTCTCATAATGATTAATTGGGTAGTTAATTCTTTGAGAATGTAATTATCGAAAATACTAATCGTTGAACTTTTATTTTGTAGATGAATAATCAAAACTCTTTCTTAAACAACACTGTTGTTAAGTCATTCCTTGAAAAGATGAAGTTGACAGAAAATAACTTCGTTGATTGGTATCGTGCTCTTCGGATAGCGCTTGAAATTTATGACTTGGTTAAATACCTTGAGCAACCAATTCCTGATCAACCAGAAATTCTGCCTCATGGTCATGAAGGACCAGAGCAAGACCCGGATTTACATCCAACTTGAGTCAAAAGGTCTAGAGAAATCGCTGGCCTTATGCTGATGACTATGTCCCCTGAACTCTAGAAACTTTTAGAGGGTCATGGCGCATGGTAATTGATGGAAGAATTGAAAACCATGTTCATTGAACAAGCTAATCAAGAACTCCTTGATGTTTCACGTGCCTTTCACGCGTGTAAACATGAGGACGGACAATCTGTGAGCTCCTATGTCTTAAAGATGAAGGGCTACATAGAGAATTTAGAACATTTGGGTCACCCCGTGTCATTGAAACTTGCGGTTAGCCTAATTTTAGCCTCACTGAACAAGGACTATGATAGGTTCGTGCAAGACTACAATATGCATGGCCTGGGGAAGACAATACCAGAATTACATGCCATGCTAAAGCTCCATGAGAAAAAGTTGCCAAAGAAGGTTGAACCTGCTACTGCTAATACCATCAATGCTATTAGGACAGGAAGGATCCAAAAGCCTAATAAGGCTAAACCGTCTAATGATGCGAAGGGTAAGAATCGTGGTAAAGGGAAGAAAGTAGCTAACTTTACTCCCCGAACCAAGATTCCCCCTCCACCAAGAAGAGAGAATCATGCTAAGGATGCCATTTGTCACCAATGCGGTGACATTGGTCATTGGAAGAGAAACTGTCCAGAGTATCTCGCTGAGTTGTGGAAGAAAAAGAAGTCCTCCAAGGAGCTAGCACTTCAAGTATCTTCACTATAGAACTCTTTACTTTTCCTAATAAATCTTGGGTTTATGACACTGTTTGTGGTACTCACATCTGTAATACTACTCAGGGTCTAAGGATAAGTAAGAACCTGAAGCCAGGAGCTTTGAATCTTGTACGTGGGCAATGGTCATCGTGCAGCTGTTGAAGCCGTTGGTGTTTTTCAATTATTTCTCCATAGTGGACTAGTTGTTATGTTGAATAATTGTCATTACGCACCTTCTATTTCTAGAGGGATTGTTTCAGTTTCATGTTTGTATGACGATGGTTTTGTTAATCGTTTTGAGAATAATGCAAGTATTTTGGTTTCTAAAAATAATATGTTTTATTTTAGTGCTATTCCTAGTAATGGTATTTATGAAATTGATATGTGTGATTCTAATGCAAACAATAGTTCTATGTATGCTATAAGCAACAAAAGGGCCAAATCTAATTTGGACTCTACATTGCTATGGCATTGTCGCCTTGGCCACATAAGCAAAAATCGCATTAAGCAATTACAATCTGATGGATTGCTTAAGTCAAACGATGATGACTCCTTTGATAAGTGTGTTTCATGTTTATCTGGAAAGATGGCACGTGAACCTTATTCACATCAAGTGGAGAAGGCTAAATATCTACTTGGACTAATCCACACCGATGTATGTGGTCTATTTAGAACCGTGTAAAGACAAGGTGCAAGTTACTTCATCACTTTCACTGACGACTTTAGTCGTTATGGTTATGTTTACTTGCAAAAGCATAAACATGAAGTGTTTGAAACATTTAAGGTGTTTCAAAAGGAAGTAGAAAATCAACTCGGTAAAACCATAAAGGCACTACGTTCGGATCGTGGAGGTGAATTTATGAGTTATGAATTTCTGGAGCATCTTAAGGAACATGGAATAGTTTTCCAAAGAACTCCTCCATATACACCACAACATAATGGTGTGTCTGAGAGGAGAAATAGAAACCTACTTGATATGGTTCGTTCCATGATGGCGCAAATAACTCTTCCAAAATCCTTTTGGGATTATGCTCTTGAGTCTGCTTCTCGCATACTCAATATGGTTCCAACTAAGAAGGTTGAAAAGACTCCATACGAAGTATGGTATGGGCAAGCCCCTAAGTTGTCTTACTTAAAGGTCTGGGTATGTGAGGCTCTTGTTAAGCGTGACACGCTTATCAAACCGGACAAACTAGAGCCCCGATCTGTTAAGTGTATATTTGTAGGTTACCCAAAGGAAAACGATGGGTTACTCCTTCTACTACCCACCCGAGAACAAAGTTTTTGTTGCTCGTAATGCTGAATTCCTAGAGAGCAATCTTATGAATCAAGAAGCAAGTGGGAGTATAGAAGATCTTGAAGTAATTCAAGATGAAGATATACATCCTTCTGAAAACACTAGCAATCATGAAGAGGATGATCAAGAAATTGATGAAGCTATAAGTGATATAGCTCCCATTCGAAAGTCTACGAGGACTAAGCGTGCTCCTGACCGTATGTGTTTATACATTGACGCTGAGGAACATGAGTTAGGGGATCACAATGAACCCACTAACTACAAGGCTGCATTAGCAGATCCTGAATCTGACAAATGGCTGGATGCTATGAATGTGGAGATGCAATCCATGAAAGACAATGATGTCTGGATCTTAGTTGACCTTCCCCCTAACGCTAGAACCGTTAGTGGCAAGTGGTTGTACAAGAAGAAGACCGACATGGATGGTAATGTACACACCTTTAAAGCTCGATATGTAGCGAGGGGCTTCACTCAAACCTTCGGGGTTGATTATGAAGAGACCTTCTCTCCTGTGGCATATATCAAAGCTATAAGGATTCTTTTAGCCATAGCCGCATTCTATGACTATGAGATTTGGCAAAGGATGTTAAAACCGCTTTCCTCAATGGACTGCTTTACGAAGAAGTCTATATGAATCAACCTGAGGGTTTTGTCGATACAAAGTATCCAAACCGTGTATGCAAGCTTTAAAGATCCATTTATGGGCTTAAGCAAGAATCAAGGCAATGGAACAAGAGATTTGATGATGAAATCAAGAAATTTGGTTTCAATTAAAATCCTGATGAGCCATGTGTATATATCAAAGCTAGTGGGAGTAGCGTAGTGTTTCTTGTCCTGTATGTTGATAACATATTGTTGATGGGAAAAGACATTCCAATGTTGTAAAGTGTAAAAGCTTACCTTAGAAGGTGTTTTTCCATGAAGGATTTGGGAGATGCTGCGTATATCCTTGGAATCAAGATCATACGTGATAGACCTAGACGGTTGATTGGTTTATGTTAAAGTGCTTATATAGATAAGATTTTGAAGAAGCAGAACATGGATAATTCTAAACGTGGCTTTATTCCCATGCAAACTAAATCAAAATTATCTAAGACTCAAGGAGCATCAACACCTGATGAGGTGAGACGCATGCAGAGAGTTCCTTATGCTTCAGCAATAGGATCAATCATGTATGTTGTTAGATGTACGAGACCTGATGTTGGGTTCTCTTAGAACATGACTAGCCGATTTTAGCAAAATCCTGGTGATTCTCACTAGACTGCTGTTAAGAACATTCTGAGGTATCTTAGGCATAGCAAAGACATGTTTCTTGTTTATGGAGGAGATATAAAAAGAGAGATGAGGGGGTTCTTGCTACACTGATGCTGGATATCTTACAGATGCCGATGACACGAAGTCTCAGACGGGATATGTTTTCATGTTGAATGGAGGTGTTGTAAGATGGAAAAGCGCAAAGCAGACCATCCATGCAAACTCATCTACAGAGGCTGAGTATATAGCCGCTTCAGAGGCTGCTAAAGAGGCAGTTTGGATTAGGAAGTTTATTTCTGGGCTTGGTGTTGTTCCCACAAATAATGAACCTATGACAATGTATTGTGACAATACCAGAGCCATTACTATAGCTAATGAACCAGGAATCACTAAAGGTGCGAACCATTATCGTTCCAAAGTTCACTACCTCAGAGAAGTGATTGAACTGGGTGATGTTAGTCAGGAGAAAGTTCATACAGACGACAATTTAGCTGACCCCTTCACAAAGGCGTTAGACCTCAAAAGGCATTCCATGTTAACTAATGGAATTGGTTTGCTTCCAGCTAATAGTCTCATGTAATATGTGTTATCATAGTATTTGGATAATTTGGGATTGTAAGACAATTATTACTTTATGATGAATAAAGATATTGGATGTTTGTTATCTTAATATAATTATTGTTGCCCTATGTTTGTATGTTTAAATCCTTGAATATTTAATTATTCTAAACATGTTCATTGTCGGTTAAACAATATGGGAATATTTTATACATTAAGGCAAATATGAGTGTTGGTAATATACTAGTATATATATGATGGACGGTTCCAACCAAACTTATATGTTATTCATTGATATGAATATTGGACACCCCGAACTTTTGAATGGTTACTTTTGGATCCGTTGTCATGAGTAAATTCGAATATATAAATGGTGAGGATTAGGTCATCCTTACACTTGAGATGCAAAAAAGTTGTGCATGTGTGGATATCGCTTCTTGATTTTATGTCCAACGCTAGTTCGCCAGATCTAGCTATAACGACTCTAATTGGAAGTGTTGTGAAGCAGCATCCACAGACACTTTCAATCAATATAGAATTCGTTCCTCCACTCTGATATAGTGCAGCGAAGTACCCTGGATCCTCTCCAAAATTAATTAGGTAATTGTATGGCCGTACCCAAAGTGTAATCAAGATGATGCTTGTTACAATTTGGACTATCTAAATTAATTTGTAAATGAGGAATTAAAGTTAAACTATATGGAATGAGTTAGGATCCTATCCATGGTTTAACCAGTACATTGAAACTAAGGGATGATTATCAGCAAGCTCAAATAATCATATACCATTACTAGCTTTTAAGATCTTATTCTTGAAACTATCTAACTCAACATTTTTCGGTTATAATGAAGTGTTTCCAGATGCTTCATTATGGACGTTGTATGTCTAAACTCTCACAAGTGGGAGTTGTTCAGATATGCGATCGTTTAGCCATCGGTAAATACGTGAGCCTATCGGGGGCACACACTCAATACGGAGAACACACGTTTATTTACGTTTTATTATTTATAATTAAACGTTTAAAAAAACTTCACGTTTTATTTAATTAACGGTGGTTAAATTAATTAACGGGATTTAATTAATTTAATACGAGTGTGTTATTTAAATTTTGGAAGGAAATCGACTTCTAGAACACCCTAGGCCTATTCGGCCGATTATTGTATATAGGACGTTCTAGAAGATTTTTGGTTATTGGCTTTTGGTATGTTAATATTCAAGAATAATTGATTAAGGTAATCTTTTCCTTAATTGGTTTTCTTGGAGTGGGGAACAAGTAATTAGAGGAGGTGGTGATTAGTATAAATACAATCCCATACCCCTCATAATTTTTGTCTCTCCCCTTTGCCTTGTTGCGTCCGATCGACCCACCCCTAACACCAAAACCGAACGATTTTTCCCTTTAACCTAAAATCACACTTAAAGGTTTAACCTTTATAAGATCAATCCTTTTTGGTGGTTTTCTTATAAAGTCTTAAGCTATTTAACTAAATCCTAGATCTCATAATCTAGGTTTTAGTTCTTCCTTGTGGTCCGATTTGATATAAACCCTAATTAGGGTTTTCCGGTGATTTTTCCAAAAGTCTTGTAACGTCTACCAAACCGATCCTTACGCAATCTCACTTAGGGTTTTGGATCTTAGGGTTTTTTAGTTGCAATATCTATAAAGTGAAGTCACCACTAGTATCGTGGTGTGTACGTTTGACGTGTCGTGTGAGCAATCGTTAGAGTGAACCAAATTTATCAAAAATAAAGTAATGAGCTACACTTTCCGTCCAATTTTTGGAATTTCGGTTCTTGGTGTCTAAAATCGAAACCGACCCAACAAAAACGATAAAAACCAAACCTACCCAAGTCTCATTAGGTTCGGTTACATTTTGGTTTTGTTTTCGGAACGGGTCTACTCGTATGAAGTAGTTATAAACTTAAGCTTGGCCTTACTAAAGTGACGTTATTTCTGATCAGTAAGACCTATAATGAACCGGACAACAGTATAGAAATCTAATTGATTGCAAATAAGCCCAATTACATATAACTTCTGAAAACTATACATCTTGATCATAGGTGCTTAAGAACTTTTAAGCCATGTTTTGATTAAAATTGAAAATACACAATTCTATTTTATATTGTCTTTGAACAGCTTTCCAAAATTTAAGGTAAACGTGTTACTAAAAACTTCAAGATTGAGATCTTTTCATTAACAACCATAATGCTTTCAACAGTGGGAACACAATTGGTTTCGTATTATGGGATGAAATAATGGCTCTCAAATTCGATATGCACACCTATGAATAAATCCTGTGTCCGCCAACGTTCTACTTATGCACTATTTATACAACATAAATTCATAACTACGACACTAACCAACATCCTTATTGAAACACTAGTTATCGGGAATATCTGCGACTCACTACTATCTAAATCCGAAGATACCAGAAGCACACCAAATTCAGAAAATGTATAATTAAGTAGCTATAATAATTCAAATAATTAGTAGATACAAAAAAAATTCGAAACTCATACAGGTGTATGCACAGCTCACTGAGGTTATCCCAATCCTAGACATTCAGAGCCAACGTTTCGAAGATCAAGAACAAGAAACCTTATAACTACATTTGTTAGTTATCATAATTCTAAGCTTTACATTACTACAGTTCCTGTTTTAAGGCAATTGTCAGCGATTGGATCGGCGACTATCTGTATCATGCGTTTCAGCGACCCAAGCAGACAGTTTGATACAGGGGACTGCACTCTTGTCAAACTCTGAAATATTTACAACTTTTTAAAAAGATTACCGAATGACCGGATTTGAATCACAAACATGACAAAGTGCGCTCGCATTGCTATCATGATCAAACAACACTCCTACACCATCAAGTAGGTCACTCGTACCAGCTGCACGTGTAGTTAGTGCAAGGGGCGGATTTCTTAAAGGACTGGGGAGGGATCCCAAAGTTTGTGACGAGTAGTTTAAAACTTCTTGTCCACTTTATTATTTTGGTAAGTATAAAATAACTCGGCCATCGCAAAATAAATTATCCAAGTCCGCCGTGCAGACTGCAGACAGTCTGGAGTGGTCTTCTTTCTAAACATGTAGAGTTCTTTGCGAATTTTCCGGGTTTGAGTTTGTATAACCCCAAACTCAAATCTTGTGAATTAGTCAATCCAAAATCAGAAAGTTTCTTAAACAAAAAAGTAAGAGTAACACAACTAAATAAATGATCAAGAACACATTATTCATAAAAATTTAAAACATATCTCCCTTAAATTCATATTGAAACTAAAAACTAATTAATCGACATCTGCTACTGTAAGAATTCAAAAACAGAAACTCTCGAAAGTACTGAAGTCACATATCCGACCATCTGGCCGCCTGTAGCATCAACCTGTTCAACCGGCATCTGATATCGACAAACCGGGCACGTGGAATGAACACCTAACCACTTCTCAATACAGTCCTTATGAAACATATGCTTACACTCCATCTTCTTAACTTCTATACCACAACCATACTCATTCAAACAAATAGGACAGTCTTCATCTTGTGGTGCTGACTTCACTGCTTTTAAGGATTCGATGCATGAGTTTGAGGCTCCTGGCAAAGGTTCTGTCGATGCTTGTAACCGTAGACGTAAGGTCGTCGAAGACATGATGGCGTGAATGAGTTTAGGTTTTAATGAGCGATTGATTATTACGTAATACTAAATTTATAGAAAAAAAGATCGGAAGAGATGCATATATAATGCATGCATGTCGGTCATTATATGGTAAGTTTTTAAAATTTATACATGGTTCACATGCCCTATCAGGAAA
Organism: Glebionis coronaria; assembly: GCA_025667525.1. Taxonomy (NCBI): domain Eukaryota; kingdom Viridiplantae; phylum Streptophyta; class Magnoliopsida; order Asterales; family Asteraceae; genus Glebionis; species Glebionis coronaria. Next base: position 602,223,990 of record CM046878.1, on the reverse strand, counting down.
CATTTATTTATTTATTTTTAATCTTTTTAAAAACAACTTAATACTTTCCTTATTTGAAAAAAGCTTTTAGAAAAATTGATAGAGGATTTTGATAGAGAAAAGAAACATAAAAATATATGTGTTAAATTTGTAAAGAATAAAAATTTTAAAAGTGAAGGTAATAATGAATTTTTAGTTGTTAAACTTTAATAAATGAAATGGAGTTTAGTAAAATTTATAATTTTTAAATAAATTTAGAAAATAAACAGATATGCTTACCTTTATACTTTTTAGAGTTTATATATTAAACATATAAAATATATAAGAGTTTTTTACTAACTCATGGTCTTTGAATATCTTATTTATTAATATATGATATCTTGAAAAATATTGACAACAATATAGTATTTGAGTTTGTATTTCATAACACTATCAATTCATTCCATTTAAAAAATAAATCTTCGATCGTATAAATATAGTGATGGATGAAAATGAATTTATGTTTTTAGCTTACATAAATTCTTCTCTTTGCTTTATAAGTTTTCTTATGCTCGTATATTGCTCTAAGTTTGTCGTACAAGTTTAATATGTTACGAACTCTTTAAGCTGCTAAAGAACTAATCAATTCGTGCCGAAGTCATTATTTCGTATCATAGTTGAGATTAATATATGTTTTTATTTTATTATAAATCTAATTTATAATTGTTACATCTATTTAGTTTAAGAATGTATTTTTAATATACCATAGAATGGTAAATAAGTTTTCCAAAAATTATGAATTGGTAAAAAACTCAAATATACAGTCTATTTAAACAATGGTATTACTAGTAATACATAATGAATATGAAATTATATTTACATTAAGAAAAGAACATCATTTTTGGAAACCTGAAGAAAACGTCGAGGGCATTCAGGTTATTTATTAATGAGGGAGGATGTTTTTCTTCTACCAATTCGGCTTTTTCTCAACATGATTTGTGTGTCTACGAGGACTTTTTTGGAAGCGACGTGATACCCTCTGCTATCGTACATATGGCTCCACCCGGACCACCCCGGATCATGAGACATGTCAATTCGATTAGTTACCAAAAGTATCCAATCATCGTTGCAAGGCATGCATCCTACTTTACCGACCGAATCTGCAACCGTTCTTTTTGGATTGGGCGCATTCACCTTTTGGTCGGATTCGGGTTGGTAAACATGATGCGTCGTCTGAGAACATAGTATTTTTTTATGTACATGAATCCACTCGAACTGTTAGCACCCTTGATCGTAATGATATTCAAGTTAGAGATAAAATATTGACCAATTTAGTTCAGCATTTTCATTAAGTTGTAATTTGACAAAAAAAAATTACTTTGATTCAAAGTACATAAACAGAGTTAAAGATAAAATTATTTAAAAAAATGGTTAAACTGAAAACATAGAGTGTGTCATTGCAAAAAGCTTTAATAACTTTATATATTTAATATTTAATTCATTTAATGTATATTTTTTTTTCTCAAAATTATAATTTATTTTTTCATTTTGTTTTGTCTCAATATTATTTTTCATTAATAAAAACAGATGAGAAAGTTTGATGAATTTTACTATATTATCTTTGTTTCAAATTGTTATTACAAACTTTAAATAAGATTTAAGCTTAAATGCATAAATTATTAACGTACTTTACTTTTTTCTCGACATTTCCAATATGGAACATATACTCCCATTATAACCATGAAAAGTTTACAATAAAATTTAATATCACAAACATTCTAAAAAATGACATGTGATGACAGGTTATAAAGTATAAATAACCTACACCTTAGAGCACAAGGTACGGGGAAACATTCTTCGCGCCATGGGGAAAACGCCACAAACCATACCCCAACTCGCGTTTTTGAGTCTGGCGCCTAAGGGACAACGCGCGTTTTCGTGCAATTATTTGGCCCAACCTTTTCTCGTGGCTCAAGCCAACCAAGGAGGCTCAGATTTTGGTGTTGTGGAGGTTTTGGTGTTGTGGGATCATTTGTACTAAATTAACCATACCGTGACGAAAATGTGGTGTTATCTCACGGCTCAAGCCAACCATACCTTGTGCTCTTATATGTTTAGCAGGTTACTTATGTTAAAAAAAAATTATATCCACGTCATATTTATCTCACCTCCCATTTAATTTTACCTTTTTTCTCCTTTTATCTTCCAATTTTTCCTCACTAACACGAGACTCTCTTATTTTTTTCACCCAAAAATTCTACCACAACATCAAAATATTTAATTATGTAACTCGTTATAAGGCCATTAATCAAAACCCTACTTCCACTATGTCAACCCCTGTTTCAAAACACACATATCACATATGAAAGATGGTATGTTGTCTAAGACGATCGTTGCATCTAGTAAGTATGAATGCTCAGATGAGATAATTTCAAGTTTATGTCTACACCGCTCGATTTTATTTCATATGGGTAACGTTGGGGATCACATAGCATTGCTCAAGGATTACGGTTTGTTAGCCTCAAAATATTGAGTCAAACAAGAATGCTCGGTCATAGGTTATTATTGTAACATTAGTTAGAACGTTGTAATAGGTAGTTAATTAGTCGTGTATTACGGGCTTAACTTTAAGCTAAGGTTCATTCATAAGTAACCAAAGCCCAAAAGGAAAGCTCGGCCCATGATCATATAGCCCATTAAGCTACATGTAAACAAAGGCTATATAAGCCCTTCCTAGCATGTTAGGAAGGGTGTTGGTCATTTCATTTTCTCTAATCTAATATCACCTAGTTTCTCCAACTATTTTCTCTCTACTTTCTCTCACTACTTTCTCTCTCTAAAATTCATCTCATATCTACCTTTCTTTCTTCATTAATCGTATAGAATCATCATATATTAGGGACAACAATTGGTATCAATCGCCATGGGGTAGTTTTGTGATTGGTTGTTGTGTTTTCACTTGATTTATTTGATTTGATCCTTATTTCTTCCACGAATTCAAGATTTTTTTGTGTTTGTTTGTGATTTCAAGTCGTATACCTTCTTCAATTGTGTTGTAGTGATTTTGGTATCTTGGTTTTGGTTAAAAACACAAACTTTCTTGGATCAAACGTTCAAAAATCCTTGGTTTTTCATCATTCCGAAATTCTAGCAAAGGTATCCATCGGAAAGTACAAGTGTTTTGAGGTCAGATCGCAATAACCACTAGGTTCTACTTTGCGATCTAAGGATTCCGATACCTTTTTCCGACGAGACATTCCGATCGTACATTGCGATCTGGGATTCTAACGGTTTCAAGGGATTTTTGAGTCGCTACTCTGCCAAATTTGTTTCAGCCATATTCCGATCTGAACATTCCGACGGTACATTGCGATCTGGGATTCCGACAGGTATACATTGCGATCTGGGATTCTGACAGGTATACATTGTGATCTGGGATTCCGACAGGTATATATTGCGATCTAAGCATTCCGACAGCCAACATTCCGATGGACATTCCGATGGCACATTCCGATGGACATTCCGATGACATGTTTAGCTAAATTTTGTTTGAGTAATTTTTAGACTTAGCCACCATCTAGACTAGTTTTTAGACTTAGCCACCATACTAGTTTTAGGACATTTCTAGCTCAAATTTCAAATTTTGGCGATACAAAATTTTTTGGTCTACCGTTTTGTCGGACTGGGGAATTTATTGTCGGACTGAGAAAAAATAGGAATTTTCGGAATTTCAACAACAACTCAATCACATCATATCTACTTAAGATCCATATTCACTTCATCATTTCAGAGAATTTTGAGATGGATTCTACTGCAGAATATCGTGTGACGAACAACAACATAATGGTGACGGGTAACAAAGAGAGACCACCAATGCTTGTGGCCGGTCGATATACTCAATGGCAATCACGTTTTCTTCGTTATCTTGATACAAAACCTAATGGTGATGCATTGAGGCAATGTATTAACAATGGACCATATGTTTTCTCCGATATCACTGTTCCTCATACACCAGCCACTGACACTACCACAGAAGTACCCGCAACCACAAGAAAAGACACGTTATCTGATCTTACACCAGAGAAACGTGTTTGGTATGATGCAGAAAAAGAAGCTATCTATATGATTCTAAGTGGAATTGGAGATGATATTTATTCCACGGTTGATGCATGTCTTACGGCACAAGAAATGTGGACGGCTATTGAACGCTTGCAACAAGGAGAATCACTCAACAAGCAAGATGTTAAAACAAACTTGTTTTGGAATTTTGGTAAGTTTACTGCATTGGATAGAGAATCAATTGAGTCTTATTATTCACGATTCTACAAGATGATGAACGACATGACAAGAAACAACCTGGAGGTCTCCACCATGCAAGTCAATGTGCAATTTCTTCAGCAACTTCAACCAGAGTGGACACGTTTTGTTACTTTGGTGAAACAACAGAAGCAGTTAGACAAGGTAAACTATCACACTCTCTTTGATATCTTGAAACAATTTCAGCATGAGGCAAATGAAATTCAAGCTGAACGAGTTGCAAAGACGGCTAATCCACTTGCTCTAGTGTCTACCACTCAAGATCATCGATCTCGTACTTCAAAGTCACACTCCATTCAATCATCCTCACCACGATATTCCACATCATCCAAGTCCTCATCCTTCACAAGATCACGTGGCAAAGAACCAAGAGAACCATCACCACCATCTGAGCCATCATCTGAAGAGGATAGTGATGAAGATCAAGCTCAGAAGAATCAGGAAATGAAACAATAAATTGCTTTCATTATGAAGACCTACAAGAAAATCTTCAAACCCACCAACAACAATCTTCGAACATCATCCAATACAAAGAACCAATATGTTGAGAACCCTTCAAGGTATGACACACGTCGGCGTGGTGAAAGTCCTTCTAGGTATGATCGACATAATCCATCACATGTTGAGGGTTCTGCAAGGTATGATCGACAAACTGCCAAGTATGATACTCAGAGGATTGCTGCTGCTACTGGGAATAGGGAAACTGTTGGAACGCAAGTGGTTCAACAAAGTGGGACTCCGTGTTATAATTGCCAAGGTTATGGGCATATGGCAAAGGAATGCAGAAAGCCGAAACGGGTTAGGGACTCCAGCTATCATAAATAGAAGATGTTGTTATGCAAGAAGATGGAAGCAGGGGTCAAATTGTCGGCTGAGGAAGGAGCAATGCTTGATGATACTGATGATGAAGCCTCCGACCAAGAATTAGAAGCACATTACTCGTACATGGCAAAGGTTGATGAAGTCCTCAACGTCACTGAAGATGACAATGTACCTATCTTTGACACTGAGCCACTCGATAAGGTACACGCCACTGATGAATATAATGTGTTTGGTGATACTCATGAGTATAGTGAGCTACCCAATGACATTAATGACACATGTATGACGGAAAAGGTTGATAGCAATACCACACCTGATTCATCAGACATGTGCAATAATGAGTTTGAGGATGATCAACATGCAAATGAGTATGATGATGAGGAGCGTGTCGCGCTTGCTAATTTAATTGCTAGTTTACAAAAAGATGTCAATGAAACTAGAAAAAGTCAACAGCAATTAAAGAAGGCAAACGCAGCGCTCACTCAAAATTTTGAAGAATGCAAAGCCACACTAATTACATCTAGTGAGACCATTGAACACTATAAAGATGAGCTTCTTCAGAAAACAAAAGAGCTTGATGGGTACAAGGGTAGTGCGTTAAAAAGTCAAAAGGACGATCTTGAAAAGAAATACAACGAAACTCTTGAGTTATTAACCAAAGAGAAACGTCAATTTAATGTTTTATTAATGGATGAACGACAAAAAAACGTACATTGCTACCACCAAAGTTAACGAACTTGAACAACGGCTTTCGAAGGATAACACAGAGTCTGCTAAAATTATTGATGTTAAGAAACAAGAGGTTGAAACGTTAAAACAAGATTTCAAAAGTCGACATGAAAAAGATACTGAAAAAGTAACGGAACTAGAAAAACAAGTCGAATTTTTGAAGAAAGTTGTTTATAAAACGCATGACTCTATTCAAACCGTAAGAATGATAGCACCTCCGTCTATGTTTAAGGGTCAAGCTAGCTTTGCAAGTCCTGATTATCTTGCCCAAGCTCAAGCTGCGAACCCGCGCCTTTATATGGATGAGTCCGAATGGACCGATCCCGAATATCCTCTTGGTTATGATGAGACATCCCTTTGGGAAGAAGAGAGTAGATCACCGGTCAATGAAGAGTTTGTGAAACCATACAATTATGCTTATGAGAATAGTCTATATGGTCTTTTCACTACTCAAAAACAAAAGTCTCGTGAGGAATTGTTTTTAGAATGCAAACAAAGAAGAATTCAATGGAAGAAAGCTTTTGCTACTAAGAAAACAAACGTTTCTAAGTTCATCAACTACTTGCCTCTTGATGCTTCTAAAAGCAAGAGTAGGCAGACATTTGGTTTTCTACAACATTACATTGATAATATTAAATCCATTGTTGACAATGAATGGAAACAACGAGAAAATGACGAGTGGAAAAAACCAATTCCTCAAGATATAACTGTGCTTATCAAACCAATTTTAATACCGAACACGACCACATTAAAATAAAATATGCTTGAATTTGAAAGATTAATTCGGTCTGAAATGTTTGATGATTTAAAATATGTTGAGTCTATTGAGAAAGAAATTGACGATCTTCAAATGGACAAGTCCGTTTTTTTTAGATGAATATGATTTACTCTTAGAAGAATGTCTCTCCAAAGATATTTTGTGTGTTACTCTTCAATCTTGTGCTGATATCGATGAATATTCTGATGTTGCATGCAAATATCTTGATAAAATTAAAGAATGTGAGCGTCTTGAACTTGAGCTTTCGAAACATAAAGAAAATGTTGATAAAAAGGCTTTTGAGTTACTTCAACACAAAACTGATTTCCTTCAAAAACATTTTCATTCTCTTGAACTTGCTTTGCAAAAAGACGTTGGTCGTTTTCCACATGATAATAACTTGCAAGAAAAACTTTCCATAACATTTCGAGAAATGAATGAGCTGAATTTGGAAATTAAAGGGTTGAAAGCTCAGTTACAAGACAGGGAAACAACGATAGCAGAGTTGTAGAAACTCGTTGCTAAGATGGATGGGAAAGTTGTGGAACCTAGCGTTAAGAAACCTGTTGTTAGACAACCCAATGCCTCTAAAGTGAATAGATTCTATATCTTGGGAAAACCATCTGCTTTATCAAATTCCTCGTTTGCAAAACCTGTGTTTGCCCCCAAGATGGATGGAGGAAAGGTTACCACAGAATCAACCCATAAGAAATGTCATAGCACCAGGCGTTAAGCACAATAATGTGATTAAACCAGGGATGTATAGATTGGCCACTAAACCTACACAAAACAAAGAAAGTCAATCACCTCAGACTTCTAGAAACACTAATAGACGTGTGTCTTTTACTACAGGAGTAATCCCCACTGATAGTGTTAGCTGGCCTCAGCTTAAGAGCACTCGCATGAATGAAAAGGTTTGGCAAAACAAAAGTCAAGGGAAGATGAAGACAGTAGAAGACCACCCTAGGATTATCAATGTTTCTAAGAATAAAACGTCTATAATCGCGTGTAATGACGATTTGAATGATTCGACTTTGAATGCTTTGAATGTTAAGTTTGTTTGTGTGAAATGTGGAAAGTGTGCTAATGCTAATCATTCTATGTGTGCTATGAATAAAGACAAAGGCGTAGATACTAGAACTAAGAAGCAAGTTGCAATGCCTATTAGAGCTAGTAAACCCAAACGCAAAGTGAACCATTCTGGTGCAACCCCCACTAAGAAAAATAATGCATCAGACTCCACCACTAAGAACCCTAGAAACAAAATTAAGGAATTATATGAGTCTGCTAGCAAGTCTTGGAAATGGTGGTTTGCTAATCAATGTCCTCCAGGATATAAATGGATGCCAAAAGCTAGGACAAAAAATGTGAAAACGAGTGTTAGTTTGTATTTAAATGTTGATAAGGACACTAATGATTCTACTATCACAACTACTGTGGTATCTAATTTAGCAAATTCTCCATCGTGTTCTAACTCTTCTGCAGGTGATACAAATAATTCTCTTCATACTAGACTTTGGATGCACGAAGCACATGACGGGGAATCTCAAACTTCTAATTAACTTCGTGGAGAAGTTCTTGGGTACGGTCCGATTCAGAAATGATCAATTTGCACCGATCCTAGGATATGGAGATTTGGTTCAGGTGAATATTACAATCAAAAGGGTATACTACGTCGAAGGGCTCAATCACAATCTTTTCTCGGTTGGTCAATTATGTGATGCGGATTTGGAGGTTGCTTTCAGAAAGAAGACATGTTTTGTTCGTGATTATGATGGGAATGACTTACTTACCGGTACACGGGGTACTGATCTTTACACAATTTGACTTCAAGACACAACTTCATCAACTCCAATTTGCTTCATGGCTAAAGCTTCAACGACTCAGGCATGGTTATGGCATCAACGTTTATCTCATCTTAACTTCGATACCATCAATTTGCTTTCCAAGAAAGATATTGTGAGAGGCCTTCCAAGTTTGAAATTCATCGAAGATCATCTTTGTTCTTCTTGTGAGCTTTGTAAAACTAAACGAAGTAGCTTCAAAACAAAGACCACACCAAGCTCTAAAGGACGGTTAGATCTTCTCCATATGGATCTATGTGGTCCCATGCGTGTTCAAAGTATCAATGGGAAGAAATATATTCTGGTAATAGTCGATGATTACTCAAGGTACACATGGACTCACTTCTTGAGGACCAAGGATGAAACACTCGAAGTTCTCATCAGCTTCCTTAAACTGATACAACGTGGTCTTCAAGCTCAAGTTAAAGTGGTTCGTACTGACAGAGGTACAGAATTTTTGAATTCAAATCTGAGAAACTACTTTGAAGCCGAAGGAATTGAACATGAAACATCTATTGCTCGAACACCCAAACAAAACGGCGTTGTTGAAAGACGAAACCGTACTTTAGTTGAGGCTGCTCGAACATTATTATCTGCTTCAAAACTTCCACTATACTTTTGGGCCGAAGCCGTGTCAACCGCATGCTACACACAAAACCGCTCCTTAATTATCCCAAGACACGAAAAGACACCATATCACATAATTCATAATCGAAAACCTTCACTCAAACACCTTCATGTTTTTGGATGTATGTGCTACATTATTCGAGATGGTGAAAATCTGGACAAGATGAAAGAGAAAGGTGATGCATGCATTCTAGTGGGATATGCAACTCAGTCTAAGGGATATAGACTGTACAACAAGAGAATAAAATTGATAGTCGAAACTATTCATGTCAGATTTGATGAATTACAAGAAATGGCACTTGAACAAAGAAGTTTAAGTCCCGATCCACAAAGACAAACGACTTCCGTTCACAACCGCACGGAACTCGGAACTCAAGACCACAGCAATGAACCGTCAAGTTCAAAGCTGGTTCCTGAACATGTTCCTAGAGCAGATATGACAGTGGATACGACACTTGAAGAGTTGGAAATGTTATATGGACCAATGTATGATGAATATTTCACGGGGGAGAAACAAGTTGTATCGAAGTCTTTCGCTGTCACTCATGATAAGAATGATGATACCGATCATTGTCAAAAACCGGATACAACTTCATCTACTTCAACACGGGTTGCTGCAGATTTACCTCCTCAGAATATCACATCAATAATCGCTCCTACAAAATCCACAACTACTGTCATTGCTCTAGAGAACACAAATCAAGCAGATGATGCATTATCTGACCAAGACGAATTTATCAACCCATTCGGTACACCGGTACACGAAATTGGAGAGTCTTCTACTCGCCATGTTGATCCGTCAAATATGCATACGTTCTACCAACGACATCCTTCAACACATCATTAGACCCGAGATCATCCTTTGGTTCACATAACTGGAAACCCTTCACATCATGTTCGTACAAGACGACAACTCGCAACCGATGGCGATGTTTGTATGTTCGCACTCGCAGTGAGTACAGCTGAACCGAAAAACATCAAAGAAGTCATGGCTGATCACGCTTGGATTGAATCGATGACGGATGAACTTCAACAATTTGAAAGACTTAAAGTCTGGGAACTTGTTGACAGACCATACGATGTAATACCACTAAATCTTCGATGGATCTGGAAAAACAAGATGGATGAAGAGAACACGATCATCAAGAATAAATCTAGGCTAGTGGCTAAAGGGTATGGACAGAAAGAGGGTATTTATTTTGAAGAATCATTTGCACCAGTAGCTCTAATGGAAGCGGTCAAGATTTTTCTTGCTTATGCTGCACATAAGGGATTCATTGTCTATCAAATGGACGTAAAGACGACATTTCTTAACGGTCCTTTGAAGGAAGACGTCTATGACACGCAGCCGGAAGGATTCGTAAATCCTCATTATCCTGACAAGGTGTATCGTCTCCACAAAGCACTATATGGACTCAAGAAAGCTCCAAGGGCGTGGTACGACGAGCTCTCGAAATTTCTGGTCTCAAAAGGTTCCATTGATTTAACTTTGTTCACTTATAAATATGGGGATGACATTTTGCTTGTGCAGATTTATGTTGATGACATTATTTTCGGGTCTACAAACCCAAAACTTTCAAAATGGTTTGAAAAAGTAATGCACAGCAGATTTGAAATGTCTATGATGGGCGAACTAAAATTCTTTCTAGGAATTCAAGTTCACCAATCCCCAAGTGGTATCTTAATTAACCAAGCTAAGTATTGTCAAGAGATAATCAAAAAGCATGGTATGACCTCATGTGACCCCGTTGGGACACCATTATCAACCACATCCCTAGATGCTGATTTGGAGGGATTACCCATAGATCAAACGAGATATCGTTCCATGATCGGGTCCCTCATGTACTTGACAGCAAGCAGACCTGATATTCATCATGCTACATGTTATTGTACACGATATCAAGCACGACCCACTAAAAAGCACCTCAAGGAGGTTAAACGGATCTTTCGGTACCTAAAGAATACCATTCATTTGGGACTCTGGTATCCAAGGGAAACTGGTTTCTTTCTAACGGCCTATTCAGATTCTGATCATGCAAGGTGTCTTGATACACGTAAAAGTACTTCTGGTGGTGCACAATTTCTAGGTCAAGATAAGCTTGTGGGATGGTCTTTAAAGGAGCAGGATTGCACGTCACTTTCATTAGCCGAAGCGGAGTATGTGTCTCTATCTGCGTGTTGTGCTCAAGTTCTTTGGATGAGAACACAACTCATGGATTATGGCTTCCACTTTGATAAAGTACCTATGTATTGTGACTCAAAGTCCTCCATAGCCATCTCCTGCAATCCGGTACAACATTCCCGCACGAAGCACATTGATGTCAGATATCACTTCATTAAGGAACAAGTTGATAAGGGTATTGTTGAATTATACTTTGTTGGAACTGATTACCAATTAGCTGACTTGTTTACAAAAGCTCTTTCGAAAGAGAGGTTTGCGTATCTAGTTAGGCAAATTGGTATGAGATGTTTGACTCCAGCAGAACTGGAGGTTCTGGCAAAGAAGCCTGCTTGATTCATCTATCAAACATCTACATGTAAATATTAATGAAAAAACAAAATACAAAATTAAAAATCTTTGATAATCCAAAAATATTCTTCTCGACATGTCTTTCAGTATCGATAATATGGACGTACCTAGAAATGTCGCTCAATAACGACACTGGTGTGTACATAAAGCTCGAATGAAAGTTGTAAATATTTTTCAAAACATGTCATTTCTATCTTTTACAAAGGAAATTGTCTCTTTTGGAAAATATTTCCAACAACGGGTAGAGCAATCTATCTTGGGTTGAGCTTGTCACAAAACATTCAACGTTTTGAGCTCAACACAATGGCTTGTAATCACTTTCAGATTGCAACCCGGATCAATATTCACGGGGGAGTGTACAATTTGTGCGCTTACCCTCAGCAAAAGAAGAGAAATCTTCTTACACTTGAGTGGATTCGTCAAGACATTTAAACTCTATGAACTCAAGTTTATGCTTTAGAAAAACCTTTTCGCTAAAAAGAATTGATTTTCAAAAAGCGTTGAATACAATTTTTTCAAGAATTTCTCAATGATATTCAAAATCTTTCAAAAATTGTGTGTTCAACAACTCCTATCCTCAAAATTTTATTGTGGATCACATCCTCACAATGAAAATTCAATTGGATCAATTTTTGAGGGGGAGCATTTTAACTTCATGCAACAGATTAGCACATCTTTCTCCCGGAGATTTTCAAGACTATTTTTGAAAATATATATTATTCAAATTTGGTATCTATAATATCAAAATATTTTATATATTAGAGATAGGGGTAGAAAATGTGATTAAAATGTGATCTTATATAAGACTCAAGCACTTTAACTCTTACCTACATGTGCGAAACACTTTCGATTATCGATGCACATGTGAAGGGGGAGCATTTCTGAAACGACAAAACTAGCAAGATGTTAAATGTTTTTCAAACACTTTGTTAGAATTTAAAGTGGTTTTCATGGTTACGATCAAATACCCACAACATCTTTAATTCACGACGTTATTGGTGTCAAAAGGGTGGTTAGGTTTATGTCCTATGATCCAACCAGAACCGGAGGGATCTTCCCAGGGATAATCCAATAGATTATTAGAAGTCCTTAGGAAATATGGAGTAGAATGTGAACGTAGCTGAATGCCGACTAAGTACTGATGCTAACACTGGAACAATCACAACAAGGTGTTAGTAATGATGTCTTGGTAAGCATTGAAGGGGTTGAAGAATGAAAAAGAAATGTAAGGATAAAGGGTCTAAAGAAAGAAGCCCTCCATACAACTTAGGCAGAAACCGGGTCAACTCATCATGAAGACAAACTCATCATGGACCTAGTGATGTGAAGCACAACCCTTTCCTAGCTACTCAGACTTCTCTCAAAAGAAGTTTGTTTTATTGTCACGGAGATCAACACGATTTCTATTGACTTTCTTACTCCGAGATAGTTGATATTGAATAGGTGGCATCTGCTCTAGCCTCCGACCACTAAAAGTGCACAAATAGAGTGTAGAGCCAAGAGATCAATCAAATCTCGTTAGGACACGCGGATGAAGATCAAGAGAGTCCTACGCTATATCCTTGCGATATTGCTAGAACACTCAGAGTGATACTACTTAGTATTCACAATGATGAGTGGAAATCCTTCCAGTATTATCATCAAACAGCACTGCGGTAGGTCATATGTAAGATTCTTTATGAATTGAACATATGTAAACCTAAAAAGAAACAGTGGTTTGATTCTGAATTGATTCAAACTCGTTTCAGGTTTCTACGCAATATATTTATGGTCTTGCCAGAACATTCAGAGTGATATTCATTAATATTCACAGTGACGAATGGAAATCCTTCTAGCGTCAACATCAAACAGCGCTACGGTAGGTGACTTGTGAGATTCTTATGAATCAAACTTGTGTCAACTGAAGCAACAATGGTAAGATTCTTAATGAATCAAACTTGTTCCAGGAATTTGAATTGACGACTTTAATCAAGCGGATATCTATCCAATTGATTCACTCTTTATGTTCGCAGTCTTGCTTTGAGACGGTCGAGTAAAGAGAATGGCTAGTACAGCCGTGAAACCCTGTCAAGGAGATTCTTAATTGAATCTACCTGATCACAGGTACGATATTTAATATCGTATAACGGTCTTCACCAACCGGAGGTAAAACGCTACCGATTTAGGACGAATGTCAAGGCCATTCAGTCCGTGTCTATGTTTTGTCTCGAGAAGGTGGCATCACGGTGTACTCAGCAAAGTCCAAGATTTAAAACCACATATTCATGCCTAAAGACATATTCAAAAATTAATAGTGTGAGCATGTGGATAAAGACACAAGATCGCAAGATGGCAAGGACAAGTCAAGGATGATTTGAAGATCTCAAACCTAATGACAAAGTCGAAAGACAATGACAAAGGCTCAAAGATCACAACATGAAGAAACAAAACTACTGTTACACGTTCAAGACTCATTTATGACGAGATTCGTAATCTCCATCGATCTCCAAATATCAAAAGGGTATGACCTCACATTGTGGGAGATTGTTAGCCTCAAAATATTGAGTCAAACAAGAATGCTCGGTCATAGGTTATTATTGTAACATTAGTTAGAACGTTGTAATAGGTAGTTAATTAGTCATGTATTACGGGCTTAACTTTAAGCTAAGGTTCATTCATAAGTAACCAAAGCCCAAAAGGAAAGCCCGGCCCATGATCATATAGCCCATTAAGCTACATGTAAGCAAGGGCTATATAAACCCTTCCTAGCATGTTAGGAAGGGTGTTGGTCATTTCATTTTCTCTAATCTAATATCACCTAGTTTCTCCAACCATTTTCTCTCTACTTTCTCTCACTACTTTCTCTCTCTAAAATTCATCTCATATCTACCTTTCTTTCTTCATTAATCGTATAGAATCATCATATATTAGGGACAACATGGTTCATGGAAGGAAAAAACTTTTCTAGTCATTGGGAAATAATTTTATTTTAATCTATGTTTCGTCTTTAAAAAAGAGAAAACAATTATGAGTTTGAATCTATGTTATGAATAGCTCTTCCATGGATATCTTTACAATTATTTAATTAAAAACTTGTAGATGAAAAAAAGTAAATAAAAATTAATGCCACGTGGAAAATAATAATAACATGAAATTTTTTAGAATATTATTCCCTATATTAACCGATATCAAACAGTTTTGATGGTTATAATGAGAGTATATGTTTCATATTATTAACATTGAGAAAAAAGTTAAATTACGTTGAAAATTTATGGCTTTAACCCTAACATTTAATTAATTAGTTAAAAATAAAACTATCATTGTGCTAAAAAGTAAAATAAAGTAATTTGTAATGTGTTTTTTATTGAGAGACAATAATTTTGAGATGGATAAAATACTATACTACCTTTAATGTTTATCATATATGAAAAGCTTTTAATGTAATAAAAAACCTTTTTAAATTTTTTCATAATCGTAAAACGCAATTATTAGTTTATGAATGAAAATGCTAAAAAAATGGCAACGCAAGATTTAAAGATTATATGATTATGTACCTTTTTGTCAAAGCTAAAATTACATGTTTAATCAACTGCTAAAGAGGTCATAATACCGTCAAATGATGTTTCAAGAAAAACTTAAGCTAGACATGGCTCTGAGTAGAGGTGGGGAAACATTTTTTTTTAAAACCAGATTGATGTTTACACCGGTTTAGTTTTAGTCATCAAACTGGTTTGACGTAAACCTGATAAGGATGAAACTGTTTTTTCAGATTTAACCGGTTTAGTTCAGTTTTAACCGATTTTTAATAAGATAAAGTTCACCAGCCACCTTTACCCGACCACACGTGTCGAGTAAACCTTTTAGCAACAAACGAATAAAGAAACGGGCGTACACAACCTAACCTGGGTATACTATGATTCTTTCTGAACTCTTTCTTCATCACGACACATATATCTACATAATGCGATTCAACGTTTTGCGATACAAATCAGGACGCCCACCCCTAGGCCACCTTGATGTTTAGTAAACTCGAGATTTTAGTATCGAGTAATTACAAAATGCTGAGACATTAGATTATAGGAAAATATCATAAAAATTCCCTAAAACTACATTCATCACAAAAAAGTAAATATAGCACATTACCAATGCTACATTATATCTGACAATTAATGACACCATGGTCTCCAAGGGGTCATGTGGAGAACGGAGAGGCGTGGGAGGGGTTGAATACGTTTTCATTTATATTTCAAAATTTTTGTATTCAATGTCGATCAAGAGGGACATAATATGAGAAGTGTTATTTATGGTCAAGGACTATACTATAAGTCAAGTAGCACATCTTTGAAGATAGAGTAATAAAGAAAAGAAAAAGCAAGCCTACACAATGATTTGTAGTGGTTCGGATACAAAGACTCCTTCATTGCCCTATATGACTCCTCGAGTCACCTACTCGAGAGTTTGACTTTCACTAGTCAACAACTTAATCGACGGAGAACGCTTTACACGTCCCTTACAATATTTACCGACACCTATGCTAGGATGTCGTGTTCTTTTACACGGGTATAAAAACTCCCATCTACATCACTTACATTTTATCCGGTACAAAGCTAAACATCAGGTCCTTGCACAATGGATAGGACCAACACCCATTTACATCGCCTACAATACTCTCCGACACCTAAGCTAGGATGTCGGGTTCGTTCACACGGGTACAAAAACTCCTTTCATATTATTTATTTTGAGGACTAAAATATTAACCACATTGTTACACAAGTAGTAGATGTATAGGTTAAATAATGGCGGATGTATAAGTGACACTTAATACATCCACATAATTAAGAAGTGAAGGATCAAAGCTTGGAGAGGTTTCTTGATGGCGATTTTCAAAAGTTAGAGATAGCAAAGAGATAGAAAAGAGAGATCTTAGACATGGTGCCAAGATGAAGCTTGATCTCGAATGTCTTACATACAACCTAAGTGATCTCCATGTCTACAAAGAGAAATACTAAACAAAGAGAAGAACAAGTGTAGATCTAAGAACTACATGTTATAGAGAAGAAGTGTCACACCCCACCATGGCGAAATATGAGGCGCGACGTATGGATATCATCACAACAATAGCGTGTCTATAGAGATAACTAAATGAAATGGAAATATCATAAATGGTGACACAATGTCATGAAGATATCACAAACAATGCAGGCGTCTAGGTAAGTAGGTAACAGGTCTACCTCTTACCAAAGACATACAATAACAAATAACAAACATATAGGTGTCTACAAAGTATCACTTATTCAAACATAAGTAAATACTAAGAGGAAAGAGGGCTCCTCCAATGCAATCCTAAGCCTCCAAGCTAGCCACTCCTATTCTCACGCTTAACCACATTCTCAGCTGAAAGAGACACTAAAACACGTCAACAATAATATTGGTGAGAGTCATAGGTATAGACTCCAACTCCAAATCAATTATAAGCTGTGAATAACAACCATTAACAAAAGAACATATGGACAATGTGCTACAATTATGTATTAACAACTAGCATTCAAGATTAACCAATCACCACAAGTCCAAGGATCCAAGCCTTACCAATAACCACAATTTTAAGGCTCCAAGCCTTACCAATAACCATGGTCTCATAGGCGCGCATACACCTATGAACCAATCCCAAGGCCCCGCCTTGTCAACATCCCGTTGGTACCAAGTCAAACCACAATAACTGAGACGGTACGTGTCCCCCGATCCAAATCATAAACACAATCAAGAATCACATAGCAGTTAATCACATAAGTGCACACACAAGTCCATCACAAACCATAAAAAACATTCACAGCATTAGTTACAAAATCATAGAGTGTCTCTTCCATCCCATCTGGAGTTCAAATCATAAAAAGATATGCAATATGAAACTCACCTGAACAAGCTTCTCCAAGTATCCGTGCTCTAGCAAAAATCTAAACACACAAACGTATACAATCAAAACATGAACCACATACCAAAATGGCTCATCAATCTATGATGGATATATAACCTTATCCTACCACTTAACCCCATTTATATGCCATATGCATCTCATTACATCCCTCTATAGAGCCCTAAACTTAGTTTAGTTCATAACATCGCCCCGTTAACATTTAACCCAAAATAGTCCCCTTTTTCATACTTTAAACTATGGGTCGAACACCCCCTTAACCAAAATAACATGCCCTGTAAAAGAAACCCTATGCCCTTACATGTGTTAGCTAACTCTCCCATTTGGCCGCAACCTTAAAGCTACTTTTAAGGCCTCCATATATATATATATATATATATATATATATATACTTTTACCTATCCAGAATTTACTGATTTTGAAAATAAGAAAAGTTTGTTATGATCAGAGGGTCTTACCCTAACCCATTTGTTTAGCCCTCCTCCAGATCTTTTATTTAACATATAATCTAAGTCTCATGTTCGTTTGAAGGTCTAATTATACTCCTAAGTACCCTAAACATCTTGAAACATTAATTTAAACTCGAATGATTTCAAAACTGATTTGACCTTCGACTGATATAACCTGTTTTTGACCCACTTCCATACCTCCAATTTAGTTCTCGTTTCTTGCATTTGAAAGCCAACTCAAATACCTTTCCAGGGGTACCAAGATCTCAATTTAAAAGTTTGTAAAACTCTAGATATAATCAAAACAATAACCCTAAACTTCTGCCTAGTTTTTAAAAACGATTTTCTCATAATTAATCTAATTAATCAGACATAAACCCTAATTAAAACCTAAAAATGATTTACAATGATAAAAACCCATTAATTACGTCATTAGTTACAGATTATTGACAAAACCTAGATAAAAATTATGAATGTCAAACCCTAATCCATCATATTAGGTTACATACGTAAATTAAACGTTAATTAAGCATAGTTTTAGTGCATACCTTAAACCATAATTGAATAATTGGGTTTTCTTGATCCACCATTGTTAATCACGACTGATATTAAGTTTGGGAGAAGGAAAAATCATTTTTGGGGCTAAAGGGATTAGTATGGGTAATTAAAACTAACCAGGAAGCC
The DNA here is from genome assembly GCA_025667525.1 of Glebionis coronaria. Lineage (NCBI taxonomy): Eukaryota > Viridiplantae > Streptophyta > Magnoliopsida > Asterales > Asteraceae > Glebionis > Glebionis coronaria. The sequence goes on along the minus strand of CM046878.1, from coordinate 602,205,362 downwards.
TAATAGTACTCAAATTGGGCTCTCCTTCCCTTCCTTAAGCAAAATTCAGCTCAAAACCAAGTCCAACACCCTATGGCCGACTTTTTTTAATTATATTACTGTAAATTAACTATTAATTATTATTACCTTAAATTCCCTTAATTTATTTCAGCTCCTAAAGCCTCTGAAACCTCAAAATCACAAAACTAGTCAAATTTACACGTATATCGTAAAAGACGTAAAAATATACAGTTTAATAAAAACTCTTAGAACATAAAATAAACTATATAACTAAGTCCTAAATGACTTAAAACCATCCCTTAAATTATTCCCGTGACTAAATACCTCTTCCGAGACCCCTAAATGCAAAACCCTAAACCGTAAAAATACGATTTTTATAATACATATACGTATACGTAAAACCACTAAACAACACCATCTCATTTGATAGTCACTATATTGTGAGCTCATGAACATGAAATAACTGATCATAGATTTACTTATAAGTACTATTTACCCATAAACGATATCCAAACCTCACTCCAAACACACTAAATAAACATATAAGCACATAAAAGCACATATTTGCACAAAACACCCTAAACTATAGTCTAAGTGACGAATCCAAAAAGCATGGTTGTCACATCACTCCCTCCTAATAGAAATCTCATCCCGAGATTTACTCCTTAGGATCAAACACACAAACAACAAATCACATGAGAATACTTGTTCTAAACGAACTCCTCTCATTTCCATGTGTACTTTAGTTCAAGTCTCAAATTACCACATATATTAACCAACATTATTTAAACTCATTCCCAAACTATTGACCTCGCAGCCCATAAATCTCAAAAATGACTATTTTAACACAAATCCCTAATATCCGCACATGCAAATATGCATTCTCAAACCACATTTCCCAAATCTCAATACATGAAATATATCATGTACACCACTCAATTCCCCAGGTAATTCTATACCCATAAACTACTGGTCCAATCTTTCAAAAGATCATAAATGGACCTACAAAACTCGACATCAACTTTTCCTTATTTCCTAAACATGGCGCCCGTTACTATGGGTGAAACTGCCTACATAACTTTGTCAATAAACTGTAGTGGTTTCCTCCTTTTTAACATATCATCTCTTGTTTCTCTCGTCCTTTCCACAAACACCATTATTATATTAGCAGCCTCTTTCACTAATTCTAGTCCACAATAGGGGAAACTCACCCTGTCCTTCCATATAGTGCCTCAAATGGCATTCATTGACTTCTAGTACGATAACTATCATTATATGAAAAACTCTCACATTGCTAACGAGTTTCGCACCTCCCTCTAAATCAGTCACCCAAGCTCTTAACACGACTCCTATACTTGTAGCAATTTCTCACTTCATCCATCCATTTCCAGTAAGCCGGATATACTCATGTCCAATCATGTTTATCGATCCCTTTAGTCCGTACCCCAAACCACTTAAAAATTCCAATTTCCTTACAAAAGTGACCTATGACGGTCTTTCACATATTCATTAGTTAGTTTTATCAACTGTCATCCAAACCCATGTTACAACTACTTCCATCAAATATGGGTAGCTCATTAGTAGCACCCATACACTTCTTTTCTCACTTTCCTCAATGAAAGATTTTTTTATATTTTTTTTCATACCCAACAATTCTTTTATACCTACACAATGTCTTACCTTCGAGGTCATAGTGCTCCTCGTCTCGTCTTAGTTAGACCAAGCCCTCTGTCTCTAATGACACATCACATCTATAACTACTCATCCCTTTGATTATCGATACTAAGCCTTCCTATCATACAATAAAGGTCAGTGTCATTACGTTTTCCACACTACAACAATATTAGCCTACTTTGTGCTTTAGTCTACTCATTAGGCTCTACCAAAGTTTTACCTTAGGTTCCTATCTCGACCGATTTCATTCAGGATTCGAATCTATCCACACTTCCTTCTTCTTCCTCAACTCATGCCATACATCACGATGTGTTGCTTCCCGTCTATCAAGTCATCTACACGTTGAAATTACCTAAATAACTTCACTTGTTTTCCTTACGACCAATTCTCCTACTCCCTCCTGATAGGGATAGATTAGAGTCTCGTGATTCCACTCGGATCACACTCTCATCTAAAACCCATATTAGTTTTCATTTGTCTAAACCAAGCCATATTATAAATTCTTACGTAGGTCTCATAACTCTCTTCTTGACATTGCACCTATCATGTGGTACTTCAATCATAAACTTCTAGGGATACTTGGTTCTATCCTTTGTAGGTTCTCCCTAATTCCTTAATTATTATGTCCAACCAAAATTTCACACTCAATTCATCAACTCTATGGAAATTGTTAGTGCATTGGCTAATGCATAACTGTCTCTTCCAAAGATCCTTCATAAACACCTTCACTAAACTAACCCTATAATCACTTCTCCACGAACTTATTCCGCTCATCTTCACTACTCATCCCTCGATATTGATTGCCACGAAATTCTATCTTTGTGTAGTCACTCGACTCCACTTGTTACTTCCACGAGCTCTTAATCTCCCATGTTATGTAGTCACTCCATCACGATCCATTTCTTCAGCTCTTTGTAGCTCCACTCCGATACCCGATTTGTTCTTTTTCTTCACGAACCATACAGAGATTCCCATCATAGTGTTTGTCACCTTTTCAGTCCTTGCAACTTCTGTGACTCCTTCGAAATCTCTTGCATCCTTCTAGCAGCCGGCACGTAGTCCTTTTGGCTCCTTGTTTCACGATGTAGCTCTTCACAAATCTTAATCATTCCTTCAACACAACCTTTAAACCAAAATACATCTCTCCATTCTAAGATCTAACCATAAATAATACTACCCAACTCTATCCTCTCATCCTAACGTTACCACAACCGCATAACTAAATCAACCATGACGTGTACCAAAAGAATTCCAAACAATCCTGTCCCAAAATAAAATATAGGGTAAAACGAACCCTAGCCAAAACATCTAAAAACAAAACAATGTAATCCGAAAGATCAATGGAGTGCACCAACAAAAAAAGTTAGACTCATCACGATTTGTATTACCAAATTTCAATATCTTAGAAATTTTAAATTTTCATCTCAATTAGTTACTTCACATTAGGACCATATTTTAACACCAATAAATGAAATCATAGTAATATTTTACCATCTTCGTTACTATCAAAGGGCATAACTCAGTTAGTGTACTAAAACTCACTTTATCTATCATCTCCTTTAACAATAAACTCGTCTTTTATCTTCATTATTTTATCAAAGGTATCCACTAGTTAGTATAGTATAACGTTATTCCAATCATTATCTTGTTTACTCACATTAAACTCATTTCACTTGTTATTATGAAACCAATACGTGTTTATAAAATATGGTGTTTCTATCATTTTATTCTATATTATTATTATTATTATTATTATTCCATATAATCCATTTAGGCTTGTTATAACTAAACTATTACACGTTTACAAGGTGTGATGTTATTATTATCATTATTATAATAAAATGTGTTAGGACCATTGGAATAGTTAATTGTAATAGGTAGACTAGGAGGTATGTAGTTCCTCCTGGTCATAGTAGTAGTAGGAGCAAGTCGTGCTCCTGGTCTTAGTTAAAGTCAAACTTTAATATTTAGTTATTATTCTGTTAGGATATGCATGAGATATGTTAAGAAAGTATATGCATATCAGTTTTACACGTTTTGTTTAATGATGTATTAGGGTTTCCTTGTAGTATAAAAGGGACCTTAGGCAGAAGGGTTATAGACACCTTGATAAAACGTAATTCTAGTGATCATTAATATTAGAAATCCTTAGAAAAGGATCAAGTCATTATAGTTATTCTGTTCTTCTTTATAGTATTTGTATTCTGCACTTATATTGTGTATAGAGTCTCTCTGTGAATAGACTTGTGATTACAGAAGTCGTTCACCGTTCCTGATAGGCTGCAAGATCCACATCTAGTGGACCCAATAAGTGGTATCAGAGCCTGGGAGAGTCTCTATACAAGAAGAATCAATTTTTCTCATTACTAACATTTTTGTTTAATCATGTCTGCCTCAAGTTCTACTCAAACAGGAGAAGATAGTACTCCTAAAACTCTGAAACCTCAGCAGATCGTTGCTACGGTTTCCAACACAAATGGTAAGTTTCCTCTTCTGAAAAAGGACGAGTATGATAGTTGGGCAATGAAGATGGAATGGTGGATCACCAACACTAATCAAGACCTTTGGAAGATTATTCTGAATGGGAACAGCAGGAAATTGACTGGAAGAGACAAGAATGGTAATATTACTCTTCTTGACCCTAAAACTCATGAAGAAATCACAGCCATTCAGAAGGAGGTCAAAGCAAAAACTATTCCCTTCCTGATGATCACATGGGTGACTTCTACCATTTGGATGATGCTAGAGAGATCTGGAATGGAATAAAAGCAAGGTTTGGTAGGAATGAGGAGTCAAAGAAAATGCGAAGATCCATGCTGAGAGATGAATTCACATAATTCAAGATCTCAGAAACTAAAGGTATCCATCAAGGGTATGACAGGTTCCAAAAGATATTGAGCCAGTTGAATCAACTTCGGTCGAAAACTGACGATGGTGATATTAATGCAAGATTTCTTAGAGCCTTACCATACTCATGGAATCAGATGGTAATCTCTCTCAAAGCAAAAGGTGGGCTTGACTATCTCAATTTTGATGATTTATTTCATAAGCTCAAAACTTTTGAGCCTCATGTGAGGGGATATTCAAGTGATTTTTTTCCCACTCCTGCTAATTCTGCCTTTGTGAGTTCTATGGGATCCAGTCCCATGTCTTATGCTAGTAGCCCAAGCAATACTGTGTCTTATCAACATACTTTTCGGCATACTTCTGCTCCTGAACCAACAGCCAAGTCTGGTAGCATGGTAGAAGCTGTTCTTCATTCTTTTGTTGCTGACGTTGATGCTCAACAACAACTTGCTTTTGATGACTTCAAACAGGTTGATAAACTTGACCTGGATGAAATGGAACTCAAATGGCAGATGGCCATGCTCACTCTTAGGGTTCACAAGTTTGAGAAGAAAGCCGGTCGAAAGTTTAATTACAACCCAAGAGAGCCAGCAAGGTTTGACAGAAGGAAGGTGCGATGCTATAACTGCCAGCAGCAAGGTCACTTTGCAAGGGAATTCCCTAACAAGAATGACCAGGAGAAGAGCAGATATTCCGCTTTTAAGGTTCAGGAGGTAAAGGATGACAAGAAGGCATTGGTGTCTGTTGACTCTATGGTCAACTGGAATGATCATCAGACTACTACACTGGAATCAGCTGAGCCCTCTACTGACGTGTTTGCAATGATTGCTGGGAATCTATCTGATGCATAGAAAGCAGACGAGTTTGCTCTTATGGGCATCTCACCTCAGGTACAACATTGTCCTCTTGGTTGTCATGATAAATATTCAGAATTGTTGTCCCAATATAATGACTTAAATGATCAGAATGATAATTATTTTTTAGAGGTTCAAGCCTATAAGGCTTCTTTAAACACATTGGAACAACAAAAGAGGTGGCTTCAAGATACTCAATGTGAGTATGAGGATAAAATTAGGATACTGAACATTGATTTAGAAAACACAACAAATATGCTTAAATACACAGAAAAGGTAAAAGATGACAGTATCAAAGAAAAACAAGAGATGAAAGAAAGATTAGATGCTACACTTTTGAGATTTGAAAAATGGCAAAAGGCACCTAAAAATCTTTCAAAATTAATCAATAGTAGCATGTCTGGCAGGACTAAAAGAGGGTTAGGATTTGATAAATATATTGATTCAGAAGATGTGTTTGATTTATCTTTTTCAAGTGTCTTTGATCCCGACAAAGAGGAAGAGGGAGAACCTAGTTACAAAAGGTTTAAACCAGCAGCAGAAATGCATGCTGACCCTCCACCTCTTACTGGAACTTTCATGCCCACTTCTAGGCATAATGACTTGGATGGATCACAGATGCATGAGTCCCCAAAAAGTTCTACTAATTCTAATGACTTTGTCTCGTGTACTTTCGGTTACAAAGCCAGTGACTCTGCATCAAGTGGTTCAAGTGAAGAGTCGAGAACTACAAGTTCCAAGTCGAATGATCATGCTACTACTGGTGCTAGGAAGTGTGAAGAGAGAGTTGCTTTTAATTCAACTGTGTCTAGTCCTGGTTTATTGAGTCCTAGGAAGATTGATTCTCCTAGAATTGTGTGTAATAAAGTTAGCAATATGAAACAATGTCATCCTAATAAAAGGTCGTTTAAAACATGTTTTGTTTGTGGGAGTGCATTTCATTTGATTAAAGATTGTGATTTTTATGACAAACATTCTTCTGTTCATCAAGCATTTCCTGCTCCTGGTCCACCAGGAGTTGTTTCATATTCTTCTAGAAGACTAAACCCAAGTGCTTAATCGTTTTCTTCTTCTAGAAGGACCTCTCCATTAGCTTCTGATCATTAGAGAAACATTGGATTAACATCAAATAGACCAACCAGTAACTATTTTTAGAATTTTAATCCAAATTATGCACATAATTTTCACCACATGTATTTTGGATTGGGAAATTTGGGAACTGCTGTTAAGCCCTCAGCAGGTTGTTCTTGGTCAAACAATAATACCAATATGATGAACAGGCAACCAAAGAACAACGGTGGATCTCTCAATCTTCTTGGTTATCTACTAAAGATCCACAAGGCAGCCTCAAACCTGAAAAGGTTTGGGTCCCCTTAAGACACTAACTTTTGCATCTTTATTATCTTGTTGTTGTAGGTTACTCCATACCAAGATCCTACTCTAGGAATTGTTGATAGTGGATGCTCTAGGAGCATGACAGGAAATAAAAGTCTTCTATCTAACTTTGTACCATTTCAAGGCGGAAAGGTCTATTTTGGTGGAGGTGAAGGCAGGATCACTGGCAAAGGAACGATTCAGACGCCCAATCTTAATTTTGAGCAGGTCTACTATGTGGAAGCACTTCAACACTTCAACTTGATATCTGTCTCTCAGATTTGTGACAAGAAGCAGTTTGTCCTCGTTACGGATACTGATGCACTTGTGCTAACCAAAGACTTTAAACTTCCGGATGACTCACAGGTTCTACTCAGAATCCCTAGCAGACACAATCTCTATAGTATCAAGCTGAATGAAGTCAATCCTACTGGTCAACTAGCATGTTTGGTTGCTAAAGCCTCAGAAGATGAAGTCACTCAATGGCACAGAAGTATGGGACATGTGAACTTCAAGACCATTCACAAACTAGCAAATATGAACCTGGTCTCTGGTTTACCTCCCAAGTCATTTAGAAATGATATTAATTGTCTTGCTTGCAGCAAAGGCAAACAACATAAAGCATCCTTCAAGGCCATTACTGCTCTCAGCCTTATAACTGAACCATTGCAGCTACTACACATGGATTTATTTGGTCCTACCTCTATTAGGAGCATTGACCACAAACAATTCTGTCTGGTGGTAACTGATGGATATAGCAGTTTTACGTGGGTTTTCTTCATGGCTGCCAAGAGTGAGACCTACTCAATTCTAAAAGATTTTATTACACTTATAGAGAATCAGTTGTCCAAGAAGGTTAAAGGTATTCGATGTGATAATGGAACCGAATTCAAAAATGCAGACCTCATAGCACTTTGTAATTCTAAAGGCATCAAAAGAGATTATAGTGCAGCAAGAACTCCTCAACAGAATGGCGTGGCAGAAAGAAAGAACAGGACTCTAATAGAAGCAGCAAGAACAATGCTTGCCGATTCCAAGCTTCCAACCATGTTCTGGACAAAAGCTGTTAATACTGCAAGTTATGTTTTGAATAGACTTTCTATTACAAATCCTCACAAGAAGACTCCTTATGAGCTCCTAACAGCCAAAGTTCCAAATATTGCTCATTTGAAGCCATTTGGGTGTCCTGTCACCATTCTAAATACTAGTGACTATTTGGGGAAATTTGATGGCAAGGCAGATGAAGGATACATTGTGGGATATTCAGCTCACTCTCGGGCTTATCGTGTCTACAATCTCCAAGCCAAGCGAGTAATTGAAACTATAAATCTCAGGTATTTTGAGGAGAAGTCAAACATCCAAGGCAAGGGTCCTGAATGGTATTTTGTTCTTGATTATCTTAGTGATTCATTAGGATATTTTCGTTTCAAAACTAACCATGATACAGGTCCACAAGTGTTTGCAACTTCTAGTACAGGTGCTCACTCTAGTCTTTCCGACTTAGATGACGAGAATGATATTTTTGTTGTTCCATCCTATTCCACCACAGTCTCTCCTACTCCTCCTAGTGATGCAACTCCATTGGATTTATTGGATTCACAAGTAGCTCTTGACACATTACTCAAACAACAACAAGAAGCTACTACAACAGCTGCTCAAGGTGGCTATGAGTTTCCCTTGAATACGCCTACTGACAAAGCTGCTCCTAGTACTCCAACTGTTACTCCTAGTGCCAGTTTAACACCTATTGGCAGTCCGGCTAGTGATTCTACTTCCCATACTAGATTCTCAAGTCCTTCTGACCTGAGGAACCATCAAAAGAAGTCTTCTACCAAGCTGGATGATATTCATAAACAACCAATAGATGGCATTTTCAACGCTGCTTCATATGATGATGACTTTGTCGGGGATCTTAATAACTTGGCACCAGAAGTGTAAGTAGCTTCCAATCTAGTGTTGTAGTCACACAAAGATCATCCTACTACTCAAATCATTGGAGATCCTGGTTCTACTGTCAAGACTCGCAAAATGCATAAGAAGGCCTCGTCTGATCATCATGCTCTTGTGAGCTATATTAAAGATCAAAAGCATAATAATCATACGGACTTTCAACATTGTTTGTTTGCTTGTTTTCTTTCACAGGTGGAACCTAGATCAGTCTCTCATGCTCTTGAGGATCAAAGTTGGGTGGAGGCAATGCAGGAGGAAATGCAACAATTCTTGTTTCAGAATTTTTGGATTCTAGTTGACTTGCCGGATGGAAAGACAGCCATTGGTACCAAATGGATTCTCAAAAACAAGAAAGATGCACGGGGTATTGTGGTGAGAAATAAGGCGAGGTTGGTTGCAAAGGGTCATACACAACTTGAAGGCATTGACTACACTGAAGTTTTTGCTCCTGTTGCTAGGATTGAGGCCATTCGTCTATTTTTGGCTTTTGCTTCCTATATGGGCTTTACCGTTTTTCAGATGGATGTCAAGAGTGCATTTCTCTATGGCAAGATTGATGAGGAAGTTTATGTCACTCAACCTAAGGGCTTTGTAGATCCACTTCATCCCAAGAAAGTTTACAAGGTGGTCAAGGCTCTTTATGGACTTCATCAGGCTCCTAGAGCTTGGTATGAGCGTCTCTCAACTTTCTTGTTGAAACATGGCTATAGAAGAGGCACAATTGACAAAACACTATTTCTTAAGAGGAACACCAAGGACATTATCCTTGTTCAGGTGTATGTGGACGATATTATTTTTGGTTCTACTAAAAAGGAATGGTAACTAATGAAGGGTGAATTTCAGATGAGTGATATGAGAGATCTTACATTTTTCCTTGGTCTTCAAGTCAAGCAACAGTCGGATGGGATCTTCATAAGTCAAGATAAGTATGTTCATGAGATCCTTCAGAAGTTTGATATGGATCCTCTTAGACCAGCAGCAACACCTTATGAAGTTGCTAAAGTCAAACTCAAGAATGAGCCAGATCCTCCGGTAAATGTTCACATGTACAGGTCTATGATTGGCTCACTCATGTATTTGACTGCATCACGTCCGGATATCATGTTTGCAGTAAGTGCTTGTTCTAGACATCAGGTGGCTCCAACGGTTTCTAACTTGAATGCAGTCAAAAAGATCTTCAAGTACATCAAGGCTCAACCCAAGCTCGGCTTGTGGTATCCTAAAGAATCACCTTTTGTTCTTGAAGCATATAGTGATAGTGACTATGCAGGTGCTAATAATAACAGAAAATCTACTACTAGTGGTTGTCAATTTTTGGGTCGAAGACTTATTTCATGGCAATGCAAGAAACAGACGATCGTAGCTACTTCTTCAACAGAAGCTCAATACGTTGCTGCTGCTAGCTGTTGTGGACAAGTTTTGTGGATCCAAAATCAGATGCTGGATTATGGGTTCAATTTTATGAACACCAAAATTTTCATTGACAACCAAAGCACTATCTGCATTGTGAAGAATCCTGTTTTTCATCAACATACAAAGCATATTGAAATTCGGCACCATTTTATATGGGATGCCAATGAGAAGAAGTTGATACAGGTTCTTAAGGTTCATACGGATGATAATGTTGCTGATCTGTTGACTAAAGCCTTTGATGGTCCTCGGTTCAACCACTTGGTGGTTCACATTGGGATGGTCAATCCTTGAGACCTAGGATTGAGGGGAGGCTAAGCCTAAGGGGAGGCTTAGTGTACATATATACTTGCACAGACTAACATATTGGTAGATTTTAACAACAGATTGAATGGGTTCTTGTGGTGTGTGTTACTCCTAGTGGAGGTTTTTGCTCACTTCTGATGGTTGTCTTCATTAATGACTGGATTCTAGTCCTTAATGGTTAGCTTCTAGTCGTTCATGGTTGGCTTCTAGTGGATAAAAATCCTTCTTTGTCAAGTGATGGTTGGCTTCTAGTCTTGGTGTGGGACACTGTTCACTTTGTTGACTTCTGTTGACCACATTATGCTTCTATTGTTGACCATTGTGCGCTTTGACTTTTAGTCAACGCATGGAAATTCTGGTATATATCCTCTTATTTAACTTTTGTAAATTGGGATTTGCAAATAATGTTATAAGGGGCAAGTGGTTACTTTGCATTAACTGCCTAATTTGAAAGGGCAACCCCCATTATTAGGGGTCAATGAACAGTTACTAGACCGTTATTTATGGTCAATTAACCCCCTTGACTCATTCATCACAATCATAACACACACACATCCGCTCATACTCTCTCAAACCCTAACAAATCATCTTCCATTCCTTCTGATCATCACCAATGGCTGCTTTGGTCTACCAACCCGCTCACAATAAGGTCGCTTATCTAGGAGATGGTCCTAAACGTGATGACTTCACAGACATTCTGGAGTTTATTGAGGCTTCTAACCTCAGGTATGCTTTTACTGTGTGCCCCATTATTTATAATAGTGTGATCCGTCAATTTTGGGATTCTGCTACACTTGTGGTTGTGGTTGGTCGTCCACGTGAACTCCATGCTACCATTGATGGACATTCTTATGTGGTTACTGAAGCTTCTATTAGGAGTTCCCTTCATCTTCAAGATGGAGGTGGTGTTGTTTCCATCCCCAATGCTGAGGTTTTGGAGGGGATGGCTGCTATTGGGTATAATCATGGGGGGAAGTTTAACTTCCAAAAGAATAGGTTTTCCCCCTAATGGAAGCTTCTAGTGCACTTTTTGATTCATTGTTTAAGCCCCAAGTCTGGGAGTTGGGATGCTTTTCCTACTCCTTTGGCTACTGGTCTAATCTGCATAGCACAGGGTAGGGTGTTTAATTTCTCTCACTATTTGTTTGATGGGATGGTGAGCAATCTGTCTAGTACTGGTTCTAGGAAGAAATTTTTGATGTATCCTAGGTTTTTACAGCAGATACTTGTGTGTTTACCTCGGGATAGGGAGGAGTATGAGACTCCTAAGCTTACTGCTAAAGTGTACTATAATATGGCTCATGGGTTTAGAGGGGAGTGGAGGCCCCTTACTGATGCGATGTTGGGCCTTGCTCAAGGTCCTCCTGATGTTGTTCCTCCGGTTGACCAAGCCGAGGAGGAACCTCAATTAGGTGATGACCCAATCGAGGAGGAGCATCCTGCTGGTGGTGCACCTAATGTGGTTGTGGAAGAGCCGGTTGAGGAGGTGGTGGTTGAAAGGCCATCCACTTCCAAGGCTGCTCCCTCTTTGATGCCACATTCGTCTCCATTTGTGGATACCCCCCTCCTAGTCCTGTCCCTATTTCTTCTGATAAGCCTTCTAGTTCTCGTGCTCATACAACTGACCCCTTTATTGCTTCTGGTTCCAATGAAGCCTTCCCAGACCTAAGTCCTCTTGGTGGGAAAGCGGAGGAGCCTATTACACTTACTTCTTTGCTTGATCTCATGCACAGGTACCATGAACGCATTCTTTCTTTGGAGGCGGATTTCAATCAACATCGTAAGCTTACCAGGGAATTTGTTCTTCCCATGGCTGACCGGATTAAAGCCTTGGAGACACAGCAAAGGCGAAGGAAGAAGCATGTGGTTCAGTCTGATTCTGATGAGGAGGTTGACGATCTTGTGGAGGATGGCTTGAATTTTTTGGCGAAGGCTGCGTTTGCTGATAAGCTATATGATGATCTGCCAATTCCTCCTACTTCTTCAAGCATCCCTCCTGCTGCTGCTCCCTCTACACCAAAGGAAGATGTAGCTGGTACTACTGCTGGTTCATTGCTGGACCATCTCATGATCCAAAGGGGAAAGCCCCTATGACTGATGCTCCCTCACCCCCTCGCAAGCGTACACGCAGACAACTTGAGGAGGATAGGTTCGGTGAGGAGGCTGCACAAAGGATGCAAGCGGAGATTGACCAAGCTGCTCGGGCTGAGGAGGAAGCTCTTCAGAAGCAGAGACGTGAACAGTTGCAGCATGATGCTATGCATTGGGATGATAGCGATTGGATGCGGGTGCTTACTATTCTTACCTCGGATTATTCATAGTTTACTGATCTCTTGGGTTCTGATGTGAATGAGCATAATTGTATCCTCGAGCTATGGTGTTAATGCGTAAGCAACAGTTAGCGCTTGCTGCTCAACTTCGTGAAAAACGTAAGAACAGGCCTTTGACGAAAACCGAGGAGAAAAAGTTGATGCAGCGGTATGTCAAGTATCACTCGGCTGCTTATTTCACTGTTGGTTGGACATGGGAATGGGTTCGGGCATTGTCTTTTGATGAGCTTAAGGCGCTATATGAACGAATGATCAAGCATCAGAGCACACTTGTTCCAGAGAGTTTCATCTATCGTCCTCCTCCACGAGTGGTTCCTACTTCTCAACCTGCTGTTGCTCCTGGTTCTACATCTGATTCTCCTCTTGGTTCTGCTGCTATTCCATCGGTTGTTGATGTTTCTACTGTTGGTACTACACCTACACCCTCGGTTGATCCTCCTGTGTCATCTTCGGGTCCTACCACCACCACCACCTATGCTACCACTACCACCACCACTGCTACTCCTGCTATGGCAAAACCTTCACCACCCGTGACTGGTCCTCAACCTATTCCTTCTTTTGGTGCAGATCTTGTTGATCCTTTGGTTGGACAAGGTATTGATTCTACTTCTGCTGATCCTACTCCTGCTGCAAAGGTAAAGGTAAAGGTTGAACCCTCGCCTGGTGCTCCCACTCCTCGCTATTCCATCCGCAAGCAGTTGGCTAGACGTGCTAGACGTGGCAAGTCTGTTCCCTATGAGAAGCGTGCTCCCGAAAATATTATTGATGCAGCTTCTGATAGTGACTCAGAATTGCCATTGGGTAATGAATCTCTTACAGGTTGGACGGTTAAGCCTTCTACGACTCTACCTGGTACTGTCTCCCATAGGATTACCATTAGTGATGGTTATGTTCGGTATGCTTCGGGTTTGCAAGGTATTTTGTCCTGGGCGGATCGTAAAGATCTTATGGCATTGTATGGGTTTGTGGATGCTGGTATGCATGTTCATCCTAGTGAAGTGCTCTCCTGGCCTGGTCTGAGAATGTGGGCTGATTTGAAAATGATGCTTGATTCCCCTCCACATGCTCCCATTTCTGGTGTCTGGAAGGACCAGCCAACATGGGTTATCACGAGATGGAAGTTATATGCTGGCTGTGGTGTGCATGTCTTGGATTTGGAGTCTGGTGCTGTGGTGTTCATGCTCACGGATTTGGATTATCCGTTGACGATTGCTTCGATGGAGGCCATGCTTGCTTGTCACTTGCAGATTTCCAATGCCCCTTCCGGGAATGAGTCTTCTATGGCAACTACACTGGTGGAAGGGATCCAAGCTCGATTGCAAGCTGAGAAGGTGGCTGCGTCTGGTCTGTGATGTGGTTGGTTTGTAAGTTTTTATGTTTTATGTTTTATATTCATCTGTTAATACTGCAATTCTTTTCACCAATATGTAAAGTGATTGCTGACTTTCATTCATTATAGTTAAAAAAAAAAAACTTTTTATATAATATCTGCTTATACTTTAACCAAATCATGGATTTTACACTTGTAAATAATATACCATCTGCTTATATTGTTTCATAAATTTGGGTTTCTGTTGCTGATTCACACTTGTGCTGGTTGGATGTTTCATCTGGTGTTGGACTTGGTCCGCACAACAAATGGTCCTCGACTCACCATGTCTCACCGACAAGAAAGAGTTGATTCACCTTGAGGGTACGGCTCCTGGTGTGATTCTCAAATCCGTTGATGGTTGTCAGGTTACCCAAAACTGGATGGTTTTCACTTGCCATGGTCCTAGACTAAAAAGTGGCTAATCCAAGGGGGTACGGCTCTTGGTAAAGATTTTATCAAATCCGTTGATAGCTGTAATAGCTTGCTTAAATCTATAGGGTTTTCAACTCACCGATGCTTTATTGCTAAGAGTTGGCGAGTCCAGAAGGGTACGGCTTCTGGTAAAGACATATCAAATCCGTTGACGGATGTGATGGTTTTCCTAAAATCATCAGGGTACCCCCACTCACCATTGATTCACGTTCTAAGAGTTGGGCTGGGTTCTGGTCTCCCAGGGTGATGCTTATTCCACCAGAAAGACTGGCTAGCCCAAGAGTGAGCAGCTACTTGGTAAAGGCTCATCAAATCTGCTCATGTTGCTGTAAAGATTCAACACGATGCTGATTTGTTTCAAGCTTTGGAGAAGCTTCTAGTGTTCCATGTTGCGGCGGTTCTTATGTCTCTTATCTTGTTGATGCTGTTGTTTCTTTTGCTGTTTCAATCCTCAAGCTTTATTGCACATTTTCCGGGAAACTTGAACTCAACAGGTCAAATTCAAGTTTAGGGGAGGATTGTTAGGACCATTGGAATAGTTAATTGTAATAGGTAGACTAGGAGGTATGTAGTTCCTCCTGGTCATAGTAGTAGTAGGAGCAAGTCGTGCTCCTGGTCTTAGTTAAAGTCAAACTTTATTATTTAGTTATTATTCTGTTAGGATATGCATGAGATATGTTAGGAAAGGATATGCATATCAGTTTTACACATTTTGTTTAATGATGTATTAGCGTTTCCTTGTAGTATAAAAGGGACCTTAGGCAGAAGGGTTATAGACACCTTGATAAAACGTAATTCTAGTGATCATTAATATTAGAAATCCTTAGAAAAGGATCAAGTCATTATAGTTATTATGTACTTCTTTATAGTATTTTTATTCTGCACTTATATTGTGTATAGAGTCTCTCTGTGAATAGACTTGTGATTACAGAAGTCGTTCACCGTTCCTGACAGGCTGCAAGATCCACATCTAGTGGACCCAACAAAATGTCCCTTTTTACTCTTTCCGTCTATTTAAATACTTCTAAAATTTTAACTCCACTTTTAAGAAAATTATCATAAAATTTCTTGACCCTTTATATGTATCATCACATGATACCTAGAAAACTAATATATTCATTGTCAAATATTTTTTTTAACTTACCACCAATAAACTTAAAGAAAAGATATGTAAGTCAAGATATCATACCGTACACTTACAAAGTATTTTCAAAAGCATTTTCCTTTAATTAGCTAGACTTCTTTGCAAGAAAATTTGGTAGTTTTCATCAATTAAAATATATACCCGAATGTAGACACACTTCAAAAGATTCATAACGTAGTTGGAACTCCATCAAACTCCAGCACTAATAAACTGTTTAAACACGAGAGAGCACTAGGTACGTTCAAGTTATAATAACTACTGAACGACCGTAAATCATAACATTACATCTACTAGTATATATACCTCCACATATATACCTATTAAATCTCCCAAAACATACTCGTTATCATACATTTCAAGTCGATAGATCGCGTCATACACTCGTTTTTCCATACGAGTAATCACCATCTCACCATTTCACCATGCCACAACAAGGCATAAAACCCATCACCAAAACCAACCCATATCGTGTGACCCCATAATCACACAACATGACTATTACATAAAACATAAAACACAAAAAAACCATAGCCATATCATAGGCAACCATTGCATAAACCCTATTGTATACAAATACCCAAAATACAGATCTCATCATATACAAGCATGTACTAACCCCTTTTCATGCAACCATACTTGGAAGTCCATCTGTGTTGTGGCACATATATAATTACGTAGGCCTCCATAATTATATATGTCCCCTTTCACCCATGTACTCCCTCCTATGACGACACTTATAAGAAATTATTACTACACGGAACACATATATACCACATAAAATATACTATATATATACCATATAGGTCGAATAAGAACATCTCATACGTCAACCCTAACTTCATTCATAACTCGAGGCTCAAACGCCAAAACAAATCAATAACAACAAAATATCCAACATTAAAGAAAATGATCATAACAATTCAGGCGGAAATTCGAATCTACTACTAGTCGCAAACTCAACATCGGTACTATCCTATTATTACCTAGCGCACCTCTTCTTCTGGGCGACATAGGTAACACTAAATAGGTTCCTACACTTTCGATTCATACGTCGCATCAATAGAAAATAAATGAATGTACTTACATATAGGGGTGTCAATATTTTCGACCCGACCCGAACCCGACCCGACCCGAACCCGTCCCGAGCATATTCGGGTCGGGTTACTCGGGTTGAAATTTCAATTCGGGTTAGCCGGGTCAACCCGACTAACCCGAATTCGAAATCGGGTCCGACATCGGGTAAAATATTTATGCCTAATTCGGGTTCGGGTCAACCCGATTGACCCGAATAAGAATTTTTTTTATTATTTTAATTTTTAAAATGTAAATTAAATATAAATTCTATTAAAAAATTATAAAAAAAAGTTTTTTTTTATATTTTACCCGTAGTCGGGTTGACCCGAACCCGAATAGACCCGACCCGAGTAGACCCGAACCGAATAGACCCGAACCCGACTAACCCGAGTTCCACTCGGGTCGGGTTCGGGTAAAATATTTTTACCCTCAACCCGAATTCAACCCGACCCGACCCGAATAACCCGAACCCGACCAACCCGACCCGATTCCCACCCCTACTTATATATACTATTTATGTCTCAATAAGTAAGTATGAAAGTAAATAAATATCTAAAACGAAATTAACACTTAAGTACTCCATATACTATAATGCACACATACCACTATGACACCTACATGGATGGACCCTTAAGCTATAGACTAGGCTACTAGACTAGGCAACCTAATTCTCTATAACCATTGTCTCTAAAACCATTTTGTCACACCCCACCATGGCGAAATATGAGGCGCGACGTATGGATATCATCACAACAATAGCGTGTCTATAGAGATAACTAAATGAAATGGAAATATCATAAATGGTGACACAATGTCATAAAGATATCACAAACAATGCAGGCGTCTAGGTAAGTAGGTAACAGGTCTACCTCTTACCAAAGACATACAATAACAAATAACAAACATATAGGTGTCTACAAAGTATCACTTATTCAAATATAAGTAAAGACTAAGAGGAAAGGGGGCTCCTCCAATGCAATCCTAAGCCTCCCAACTAGCCACTCCTATTCTCACGCTTAACCACATTCTCAGCTGAAAGAGACACTAAAACACGTCAACAATAATGTTGGTGAGAGTCATAGGTTTAGACTCCAACTCCAAATCAATTATAAGCCGTGAATAACAACCATTAACAAAAGAACATATGGACAATGTGCTACAATTATGTATTAACAACTAGCATTCAAGATTAACCAATCACCACAAGTCTAAGGCTCCAAGCCTTACCAATAACCACAATTCCAAGGCTCCAAGCCTTACCAATAACCATGGTCTCATAGGCGCCCATACACCTATGAACCAATCCCAAGGCCCCGCCTTGTCAACATCCCCTTGGTACCAAGTCAAACCACAATAACTGAGATGGTACGTGTCCCCCGATCCAAATCATAAACACAATCAAGAATCACATAGTAGTTAATCACACAAGTGCACACACAAGTCCCTTACAAACCATAAAAAACATTCACAGCATTAGTTATAAAATCATAGAGTGTCTCTTCCATCCCATTTGGAGTTCAAATCATAAAAAGACATGGGACTATGAAACTCACCTGAACAAGCTTCTCCATGTATCCGTGCTCTAGCAAAAATCTAAACACACAAACGTATACAATCAAAACATGAACCACATACCAAAATGGCTCATCAATCTATGATGGATATATAACCTTATCTTACCACTTAACCCCGTTTATATGCCATATGCATCTCATTACATCCCTCTATAAAGCCCTTAACTTAGTTTAGTTCATAACTTGCCCCGTTAACATTTAACCCAAAACAGTCCCCTTTTTCATACTTTAAACTATGGGTCGAACACCCCCTTAACCAAAATAACATGCCCTGTAAAAGAAACCCTATGCCCTTACATGTGTTATCTAACTCTCCCATTTGGCCGCAACCTTAAAGCTACTTTTAAGGCCTCCATATATATATATATATATATATATATATATATATATATATATATATATATATATATATATATATATATATATATATATATATATATATATATATATATATATATAGAGGAAGGTTAATGTGAGAGCTTTTTTAAAGTTGTAAAAATGAGAATTAATCTAAAATACCAATAAAACATTGATACATAATCATATTACCAATAATACACCAAAATATACATTATTTATACAACTTAACATTCTATTGACTAATAAACGACGACTTAGTGTGTAACGTATTACTGATACACAATTAAAAATGTGATACACATACATCAAAATCTCAACAAGATAATATCTTATACATAAAATGGTACATTTGATACACAACCACCACTAAATAACATGATACACGATACGAAGACATGATACAAATCACACCTTAAATCAAGATGTATCACCTAGAATTCATCAATTTTTAAAAGAAAGTCCATCAAATTATTAAAAAAATTATTTTTAGTTAATCTCGTTTAAAAATTATTTAAAGTAGAGTGTCATTTGTGAGATTTTAGCTGGTTCTTATTTTTTCAACTTTAAAAAGTTCTCATTTGAACCGAAATCTATATATATATATATATATATATATATATATATATATATATATATATATATATATATATATATATATATATATATATATATATATATATATATATATATATATATATATATATATATATATATATATATATATATATATATATATATATATATATATATATATATATATATATATATATATATATATATATATATATATATATATATATATATATATATATACATATATACTTTTACCTATCTAGAATTTACTGATTTTGAAAATAAGAAAAGTTTGTTATGATCAGAGGGTCTTACCCTAACCCATTTGTTTAGCCCTCCTCCAGATCTTTTATTTAACATATTATCTAAGTCTCATGTTCGTTTGAAGGTATAATTATACTCCTAAGTACCCTAAACATCTTGAAACATTAATTTAAACCCGACTGATTTCAAAACTGATTTGACCTCCGACTGATGTAACCTGTTTTTGACCCACTTCCCTACCTCCAATTTAGTTCTCATTTCTTGCATTTGGAAGGCAACTCAAATACCTTTCTAGGGGTACCAAGATTGCAATTTAAAAGTTTGTAAAACTCTAGATATGATCAAAACAATAACCCAAAACTTCTGCCCAGTTTTTAAAAACGATTTTCTCATAATTAATCTAATTAATCATACATAAACCCTAATTAAAACCTAAAAACGATTTCCAATGATAAAAACCCATTAATTACGTTATTAATTACAGATTATTGACAAAACCTAATTAAAAATTATGAATGTCAAACCCTAATCCATCATATTAGGTTACATACGTAAATTAAACATTAATTAAGCATAGTTTTAGTGCATACCTTAAACCATAATTGAATAATTGGGTTTTCTTGATCCACCATTGTTAATCACGACTGATATTAAGTTTGGGAGAAGGAAAAATCGTTTTGGGGGCTAAAGGGACTAGTATGGGTAATTAAAACTAACCATGAAGCCTAATAGTACTCAAACTGGGCTCTCCTTCCCTTCCTTAAGCAAAATTCGGCCCAAAACCAAGTCCAACACCCTATGGCCAACTTTTTTAATTATATTACTGTAAATTAACTATTAATTATTATTACCTTAAATTCCCTTAATTTATTTCAGCTCCTAAATCCTCCGAAACCTCAAAATCGCAAATTTACGTAAAAATATAAAGTTTAATAAACACTCTTAGAACATAAAATAAATTATATAACTAAGTCCTAAATGACTTAAAACCATCCCGTAAATTATTCCCGTGACTAAATACCTCTTCCGAGACCCCTAAATGCAAAACCCTAAACCGTAAAAATACGATTTTTTATAATACATATACTATACATAAAACCACTAAACAACACCATCTCATTTCATAGTCACTACATTGTGAGCTCATGAATAGGGCTGTAAACGAACCGAACGCACGCGAACGAAGGTATGTTCATGTTCGTTTATTTAATTTTAGCCGAATAAATAAACGAACGCGAACGCTTAATCGGACAAAAAATGTTGTTCATGTTCATTTATTTAGATTTGAACTTGTTCATGTTCGTTTATGTTCGTTCATATAACTTAAACGAACGTAATCGAACGAAAATAAGCGAACATAAATGAACGTAAACGGTGATATATAAAAGTAAACGGGCTAAACGATCGTGTAATTAAAGTTGTTACTTTAGACGATCCACATCATCATCTTATATACTTATATAATAATCATATCCTAAAATATTGTTTCTTTTTCATCTAGCCATGTCTTTAAATTTTTAGCTCTAATGTATAATTTAAGAGAAATTATAAATACTTTGTAACCAAGTACTATATTAGTAATATATTATTGTTAGACATTTAAAATATTTGTTATGTAGTTTATTACTTTTTTAACATTTGAGATATTAATTGAACGTAAACGAACAAATAAATGAACGTAACCAGACGGACATATCAAACGTTCACGAACGTAAATGAATGAACGAAGCCTTTGTTCACGTTCGTTTATTTAGCTAAACGAACCAAAAATCTTGTTCGTGTTCGTTTATTTGTTAAATAAACGAACATAAACGAATTTTTTGGCGAACGATCGGCGAACGGTTCGCTAAACGTTCAGTTCATTTACAGCCCTACTCGTGAACATGAAATAACCGATCATCGATTTACTTATGAGTACCATTTACCCATAAACGATATCCAAACACACTAAATAAACACATAAGCACATAAAAGCACATATTTGCACAAAACACCCTAAACTATAGTCTAAGTGACGAACCCCAAAAGCATGGTTGTCACAAGAAGTGTCTGATAGAAGATCAGATATAGAGAGAATGATAGAGAGAATGTGATGGAAAGGGGTGACTTATAAGCTTGTAGAATGCTTGGTATTTATAAGCACCAAGCTTTGTAGAGCACAGACCCCGCGTACCATAGTCACTTGGGTCCGTCTTTACCCCATTTTGGTCCGTGGGAGATGACTTTGGTTTTGCGATCAATACTAAATCTCTTGTCCAAGATTATACTCAATGTCATTACTACACTTGGTTGACTTTCTTAATTCGGTATATTAGATTAGAACACGTACCATTTTGTATTTTTTGAGTTTATACAAAAACACATAAGTTTAGAAAAAGACTTGTAGTAATGTGAAAAGTTTGTTTGAGACAAGAAATGATTACAACTAACTTGTACATTTTACGTTATGTATTAGAAGTTACATTTTTGTCATCAACGAAACAGAAAAGTATGTATAGATAAAATATCATAACATTAACACTAACAATCTCCCCCTTTTTGATAATGACAAAATATGTAAACGTAATAGATAGTAAAGTGTAAAAGTTACTTGTGTCCTTACCACTTAAAAAATACTTTCTTCGTTTACACTATTCTCCTCCTTTTGTCAAAACAAAAAGGTGATGATAAAGGAAGAACCATTTTAGAGAGAAAATTGAAAATACATAAAGAAAATGATTTTCATATATTCCCCTCGGTTTAGACTCCTCCTAAATAGGAGAATTGGTGAATATATGGATTGTGAAAACCTACAAAACTAAGGTTAGAAAGAGATAGATTGAGTGGTAGATCTTGCACACATAGATGGTAGTGAGAGAAAATGGTTGTTTGAGACCCATCACAAATGAATAGAACAATTTGAAAGTGCTCCCCATTGATCAATGTTATATGAGAAAGAAAATAGATGTAGAGACAGAAAGAGGTGTGCTTAACATGTATCAAAGTTACATGAGACAGAAAATAGATGTGGTAACACAAAGAAGTGTTCAAGAGTAAGAATGATGATGAATTAGTACATGATACCCCTTGTACAAGGCGTCAATTGATGATTGAAAAGAGATTATGAAAAATAGTGTTCATCCATGAACGGTATGAATTCTTGGAAGATACACCCCTTTGATATAGGATGCCAAGATGGACCTACAAAACAATAAAAACATATTGCAAAAGTTTTAGTCTTAGATAACCATGTCATATCCTTAGATAATCGATGTAGACTTCATCCTTAGATGAGTTTTCCATAATCTAAATGTGTATGATGATGAACCTATAAGACAGAGGTGGTTAACACAAAATTCATGTGTTACACAACAAGATAAGTATGACAGTGAACCTGTAAGAAAATGATTAGTAAAAGACATATATTTCATCTTGGGAAGAAGATATTTGTATATGAGTCACTAAAAAAAGACTCAACGGAAGCTCCCCGTAGCATGAAGCATCAAGAAAGTAAAAAATGGTGACGAGCTACAAAAATAGGTTAGAGATGTGATACAAAACAAAGATAGTATACAAGTGCACACATATAAAGCAAAGTCACACGCTAAAAAGTTGTTCGGGTATAAAGAATAGAGAATCAAAATAAGATTTTAACTTTTAGATGTGTCAAAAATATTGGCAAGTTAAGAAAAATGTAAGCGGTTTTATAGATAGAAAAGAGAGCCCAACTTATTTTTGATGACCGAATATATTATGATGACCAAGAAAGAGATGCCCAAATTATATAAGTAAATATTTGAGAAAACCTACTCCACAAATGTTCTTACACGAAAAGTTTAGATGAATTCAAAAAGAGGACGAATGGGACTAAATTGTTGAGAAAGAAAGAGAACATAAAAAAGACATAAGAGGGATTCCTTAGAGAGCGAAAAAGAAAAGAGGAGGTATGATCAAGAATACGGATGTGGACATAAAGATGACAAGCAAGATTAATATTTCGTTTGCATAGACAATGACAAAAATTGAATAGAGAGAAATGTTTCAAAGATTTGAGTGATGTTTGGTTGGTTGTCAATGTTTATGAACATTAAAGGACATTAACGATGATAAGGTTAATCATTTATGGCGATACATAAAGGTAGCTAAAATTTGTGTCAAAAGAAAGAAGTTGACAAAGCAATTTGGTGAATGGGAAACACTTGAAGATACAAAATCTTCTTTGTGTACTTCATTTACAAGGAAGAGGAAACATATGAGAAACAATGACTATTGCAATTCGTAAATCACGTTAATAGTTCAGATGAAATAATTAAGTTGTAAATAGGTAAAAGAGGTGAATTAATAGTCATAATGTTATAAAGGAAAAAGAGTAAACACAAAGAGACATAGAAAACAATATGACTTAAAAAGTAAAAATCCTACTTCTTGCATCATCAATATGGTTTGAGTGGTGGATAGTGAATGAATTTGACAAGGCAACAAGATTTGACACGGATTGCGTTTTGCAGCGAGCTTGGGAGAGGATTTAAAGGGTTTAGACATGGTATTAACAGAGATGATTTCTATAGATTTGAGAGATTTGGATTGTGATGATGATGAAATAAAGAGTAAGTGGGTTTAAATATATGGGATTTAAGAAAAAAATTGAAAGTAGGAATTAGATTTAGAAGTATGAATGAATGGTAATATGAACCTTTGAAAATAATGAAATGAAGATTGCAAGCGAACGAAAAATAAACAAGAAACAAAGTTGTTGAACTCGCGGACCTATATGAATGAGTCGCGGATTCAAGTGACATGGGTCTACTAACAAAAAAGAAAAATAGGAGAATAACCTTGGTTCCGAATAACACGACTCCTACTGAGAAGGTGAATGAAGTAAGGCATAGATTCCATGAATAATGTTGTTTAGAATGAACCTCATCTCCTCACGGAAGTCGGTGATAAGGTATTGTGTGTAGCGACAATGATCGTACACATGAGGGTGAATTATGAAGAATCAAAGCAGCTCCTATAGCAATATCTTTTTTAAAACCCTCTACGACAAGGATTTGTAATGAATTATACTAGAAAGAGAACTTGAAAGGTCTTTGAGTGTGACTGTTAGATCAACCAATGTATTTGGAGTACAAGATGTGAACCTCCGGTTTTGGCGAGTCAGTTGTCACCCGTTAACTGCTAATTATGTGTTAGCTTGTGTGCACAATATATTTTATATGTTTTTATGAGTGATTTTGGGAATAAGGAAGAATGAAATGATTTACATGATGTGTAAATCATGGTAAAAGTTGGAAACGAAACGAAACGAAATGAAATGAAATGAAATGAGTTCAGAAATGTACTACGGGAAAGTTCAGATATCGTTTTTATAAGGTTTCATGTGTGTATCGTATGTTGTATGTATGTATTAAGTATATATTATTTGTATTACATAATATTTAGAGTTACTTTCCATATTTAGAAACTTTTAGAAATGAAGGTTAGTTCGGAAATCTCGTAAAAAGTCGAAAAATCAACGTAAGGCTTTCAAGTTTTGGTCCGAAAGTAACTCGAGACTACCATTTATTGGAGTAATGATTAAATATCAATATATGGGGTATAATAGTCGGCCTAAGGGGTTTGGGCTTGGTTTTAGGCCGATTTATGCTTAAGTAAGGGAAAAGGGGGCCCAATTTGAGTACTAATAGGACTATGGGTTGGATTTAACCATAAATAAGAGTCCTATAACCCTAAAAACGAATTTCTCTTTTCCCTAAACCTTTGTTCAGTAGATTTAATTAATGGGTACAATTAGGGTTCCAAAAATCATGATCTTCTAATTGTTTCGAATGTAAATCCTTCAAAACCATTATTCAATTAATATTTTTATTAATTAATCTTAATTGTAATGTTAATTAACCATAATTGAGATGATTAGGTTTTATTAATTTTCTGTAAAAATATAGTAATTAAGATTCATTAATGATTTTAGGGTTTGTTTTGAGAATTTAGGTATAAATAATGATGTTTAGGGGGTTGGTGTATAAAGGCGTGAAACAGTTTGATTTTTAGGGCTGTCTTGTGTTGACTGTTCCGGGCAGTAGGTAGCACCTTTGGTCGAGTTTCTTTTTTTTAAATTAAGTTCAGAGAGTATAATTTTCAAAAAATGTAAGGTTGGTCGAAAATGGAGTTCGGGAAGGTCGATAAACAATTTTTACAAAAACAGTGCGCTGTTCAGGAATAAATTTCGATTTTGGGAATTTGAGTCAAAAACTAACAAAACAGATTAGATAGACAAAGATTTTTTATTTGGAAACTCTTTATAATATATATAAAAAGACTGGAGGTTTTCAATAAAAGTTATGGTGTTTAGGTTGGGACTTTGGGGTCAAACATTTAGCATGTACAGAAAATCAGCTTTGTAAAAACGAATTTTGGCGTAGAGACTAAACGAAAGGGTTAAACGTGTAAGTAGAAAGTAAAATTGGTTTTTGGAGTTATTAAATCATAGAACAACATAACTCCAGTAGGCTAGGAGTCAAGTGTAGTGTTAGGTTCACTTCATGTGGTCGTTTATTGACTAGTAAACCGTATTGGGGGAAAACTGGATTTTTACGTATAGAATAACTTGTAGTGGGAGAACTAGATAGTGGGGTTTGAGGGATTAGATTCAACTCCTTGATTGTTACCTAACTTGGGTGTGAGGACATGAGCTAAGTGTGTCGTGTATGATTTCATAGGTTTGCAGGAGTGCTAGCTTGTTGTGCTATCAGGTGAGTTCATAGTCCTATTTTAATTGAGTTTTTAAATGTTTTCTTCTTGTATGGGATGGAGATGATACTTGTGGTGTTCTTAAAATGTTTTGGTACTATATTTTTAAAATTGTTTGGACATAGATGTGTTATTGTGTGACATGCATGCTTATGTGTTTTGCTATGTGTTCTGTTATGTGTTATGATATGTGTTATGATATGTGTTCTGATATGTGAATCTTGATTGGGTTATGTTTTGTATGGTACATAGATGTATGGGCGTCTATGGGACCAGTTGTGATGTGTGTGGAGCGTGGGGCACGATCCGTCCTGAGTTCTGGGTTCTGTACATCGTCTCCTCGGAGGCAGGATATCTCGACGAGGATATGGTTCATCATCCACAAGTGGTGTGGGAAAGATCCGGATAGTATGGTGTATTGTTCTATTGTGTGTGACGGGATACTCCTTGATTGTTTAGTGTGCTTTGTGAATTGTAGATGTGATTGTACTTGAATTGAGTTTTGTGGTAGATGCATTTGTCATGATTATCACATTGTGGTCTATTGCTTTAAGTTGTTTTCTTCAACTTATTTACAACGGTTGACAAGGTTTCTTAAGATGTTTTGATAACTTAAACCTATGTTCTCACCAACTTTATGTTGACATATTTTAGTGTCATTTTCAGGTGAGATAGTTGAGAAGGATGATGTTAGAAGTGGCTAGAGTCTAGAGGCTGCTAGGATTGCATTAGGAGTAATTTCTTTCCTCTTAGATTTACTTTTGTTATTTGAATAAGTGGTACTGTTAGACACCTATATGTTTGATGTTTGTTATTTGTTTGTATTTGGTAAGAGGTAGGACTTTTACCTACTTACCTAGACTCCTGCATTTGGTTGAGATATTGTCACGACATTGTGTCGCCATTTATGACATTTCTTTTGCATTTAGTTTTCTCTATAGAGACACCGTTTGTTGTCATGATATCCATATGTCTCGCCCCTTGTTTCCGCCATGGCGGGGTGTGACAGAATGGTATTAGATACAATGGTTATAGAGAATTAGGTTGCCTAGCTTAGTCTATAGCTTAAGGGTCCCTGCATATAGGTGTCATAGGAGTACATGTGCATTATAGTATATTATGTGATTAAACGCTAAATTCTGTATTTTTGTATATGAGCTACTTTTATGATAATGATTGATATTTTCTTAATATTGTCGATTCGTATTTAAGATGTTTTCTTATTGAATATTTTTACTAGTATGGATTGAACCATACTCATATACACTAGTCATTGTTGGATTTCATTTGACTATGCTTTCATGTTTCTTTATTCATTTTGAATTTTGTCTATGATGGTTCAGTTGGATTACGAGTTTATGTGTTTCATGCATTTGCTACATTATTTTAATACATGGACTTTGGACCTTATTTTATGTTGTGGTTATGTGCTTATATGAGTTGTAGGATCTATGTGCTTATTTGAGTTGATAGATTGATGTTTTATGTGGTAGTATTGATTCTTATAAGTGTCATCATAGTAGGAAGTACATTGGTGAAAGAGAACATGTATAATTATGGAGGCCTACGTAATTATATATGTGTCATAACACCAATGGATTTTCAAGTATGATTGCATGAAGAGGATTAATACATGCTTTTTTATAGTATATGGTGGATGGATTTGAGTGTATGTATGCCTATGCCTATATATGTATAATTCCCTTTCTATTTATCGATTGTTTTTTTGAGATGGTTTGCTAGTTCGTTTCTCTTTGAGATGTTCAACTTCCGTAGTAGCGCATTTCTCGAGTCCCCATTTCACGTGTTCGTTTGTAAAATGGTACTCTTGTATAGAGGCTATTGAGATGGTGGAGAATTCTTTTTGGGATAACGATATCTTCTGTTTTGAGTCTTACGTGGTTAAAAAATGGAATTTGCAAATAGTTAAAATAGTTGTTGGTAGTCGGTAAAATACGGGTAAAGTATCGAAGCGGTATTTGAAATAAGGTGTAATATAAGTTCTTTAACATATAAGCATGGCTTCCTTTTTTTCAAAAAAATAATCGGATTAGGTTATATTGTCAGGATCGTCACTAGTGTTGGGCATATTTTGAGTAAAATCGTTTTGGTCATAACTTACTCGTTTTAAAAGCTTTTTGGGTGATTCAAAAGCCTAAAGTTATGTACTTGGAGCGTGATTTTCAAATATTCAGAATATATAGTCAATGGGGGTCAGTATCTTGGTCTAATTAATTGTTCAACTGTCGAGTTCGAGGTTAATGTTCGGACAACATGGTTTAAACTTGTGTTTTGGGTATTTTGGGGTAATGAACACTTGGAGGGTTAACATAGAGATGATTTGGGATAGAATTTGAGAGTTCTTTAGACCTTAGAATACGTGGTTATATTTTGATGAGTTTTGATTTATGGTTTTGATAAGTTTCCTCGCGGACGGTTAAGGCTCATGTGTTGTTAGTTGAAATTATTTTAGTATAAATTGAGTTCACGTTTGAACGTGAAGGTTTTATGAGGGATATGTATCCCCACTTGTTTGCTGAGAATAAGTTTGAGTTTGATAGTAAATCTCGGGACGAGATTTCTATTAGGAGGGGATGATGTGACAACTCGGGTTTTTGCGAGTCAGTTGTCACCCGTTAACCACTAATTATGTGTTAGGTTGTGTGCACAATATATTTTATATGTTTTTATGAGTGACTTTGGTAATAAGGAAGAATTAAATGATTTACATGATGTGTAAATCATGGTTGAAGTTGGAAACGAAACGAAATGAAATGAAATGATTTTAGAAATGTACTGCGGGAAAGTTCAGATATCGTTTTTATAAGGTTTCATGTGTGTATTGTATGTTGTATGTATGTATTAAGTATATATTATATGTATTACATAAGTTTTACAGTTACCTTCCATATTTAGAAACTTTTAGAAATGAAAGTTAGTTCGGAAATCGCGTAAAAAGTCGAAAAATTAACGTAATGCTTTCAGGTTTTGGTCCGGAAGTAACTCGAGACTACCATTTAATGTAGTAATGATTAAATATCAGTATATGGGGTATAATATTCGGCCTAAGGGGTTTAGGCTTGGTTTTGGGCCGACTTATGCTTAAGTAAGGGACAAGGGGGCCCAATTTGAGTACTAGTAGGACTATGGGTTGGATTTAACCATAAATAAGAGTCCTATAACCCCACAAAACGAATTTCTCTTTTCCATAAACCTTTATTCAATAGATTTTATTAATGGGGGATAATTAGGGTTCCAAAAATCATGATCTGCCAATTGTTTATAAGGTAAATCCTTCAAAACCATTATTTAATTAATGTTTTTATTAATTAATCTTAATTGTAATGTTAATTAAACATCATTGAGATGATTAGGTTTTATTAATTTTATGGGAAAATATAGTAATTAAGATCCATTAATGATTTTAGGGTTCGTGTTAATAATTTATGGATCGTTAATGATGTTTAGAGGGTTGGTGTATAAAAGGCGTAAAATAGCCTGATTTTTAGGGCTATCTTGTGTTGACTGTTATGGGCAGTAGGTAGCACCTTTGGTCGAGTTTCATTTTTTAATATTAAGTTCCGAGAGTCTACTTTTCAAAAATGTAAGGTTGGTCAAAAATAGACTTCGGGAAGGTTTAAATTTGGATTTCAGGAATATGAGTTAAAACCTAACCAAACGGATGAGATAGACAAAGATGTTTTATTTGGGAACTCTTTATAATGTATATAAAAGGACTGTAGGTTTTCAATAAAAGTTATGGTGTTTTGGTCGGGATTTTGGGGTCAAACATTTAGCATGCATAGGAAATCAGCTTTGTGAAAACGAACTTTGGTGTAGAGACTAAACGAAAGGGTTAAACGTGTAAGTAGAAAGTAAAATTGGTTTTTGGAGTTCTTAGATCATAGAAAAACATAACTCCAGTAGGGTAGGAATCAAGTGTGGTGTTAGGTTCACTTCATGTGGTCGTTTATTGACTAGTAAACCGTACTGGGGGAAACTCGATTTTTACGTATAGAATAACTTGTAGTGGGAGAACTAGATAGTGGGGTTTGGGGGATTAGATTCATCTCCTTTATTGTTAGTTAACTTGGGTGTGAGGACCTGAGCTAAGTGTGTCGTGTATGATTTCATAGGTTTGCAGGAGTGCTAGCTTGTTGTGCTATCAGGTGAGTTAATAATCCTATTTTTACTGAGTTTTTAAATGTTTTCTTATAGTATGGGATGGAGATGACACTTCTGGTGTTCTTAAAATGTTTTGGTACTATATTTTTAAAATGTTATTGTGTGACATGCGTGCTTATGTGTTTTCTTATGTTTTCTGTTATGTAATATGATATGTGTTTTGATATGTGAATCTTGATTGGGTTATGTTTTGGTATGGTACATAGACGTATGGGTGTATATGGGACCAGTTGTGATGTGTGTGAAGCGTGGGGCACGATCCGTTCTAAGTTCTTGGTTCTGTACATCGTCTGCTCGGAGGCAAGATATCTCGACGAGGATATGGTTCATCTTCTAGAAGTGGTGTGGGAAAGATCCGGATAGTGTGGTGCATTGTTCTATTGTGCGTGACGGGATACTTCTTGATTGTTTAGTGTGCTTTGTGAATTGTGGATGTGATTGGTACTTGAATTCAGTTTTGTGGTAGATGCATTGGTCATGATTATCACATTGTGGTCCATTGCTTTAACTTGTTTTCTTCAACTTATTTACAACGGTTGACAAGGTTTCTTAAGATGTTTTGATAACTTAAACCTATGTTCTCACCAACTTTATGTTGATAGATTTTAGTGTCATTTTCAGGTGAGATAGTTGAGAATGGTGATGTTAGAATTGGCTAGATTCTAGAGACTGCTAGGATTGCATTAGGAGGAATCTACTTCCTCTTAGATTTACTTTTTTTATTTGAATAAGTGATACTGTTAGACACCTATTTGTTTGATGTTTGTTATTTGTTTGTATCTAGTAAGAGGTAGGACTTTTACCTACTTACCTAGACTCCTACATTTGGTTGAGATATTGTCACGACATTGTGTCACCATTTATGACATTTATTTTGCATTTAGTTTTCTCTATAGAGACACCGTTTGTTGTGATGATATCCATACGTCTCGCCCCGTGTTTCCGCCACGGTGGGGTGTGACACAAGACTTGATTATCGTAATCACTTGCTCAAGTATTCCATTCTTAATAATGTTCTTGATATTGCCTACACACCCACTCACAATACCCTCATTAAAATTCACAAACTCTCCCACGCTAACACACGGGCTACGACTAATATATTTATCCTCGCCAACATCCACTCACAATACCCCCATTAAATTTCTTAATATAATCTTGTGTCGACATCACGACCTCCTGTCCATATTCTCGGCTATCCGCTAACTTACGGATTTAGGTTGCTTGAACAATACTAGCAGGACCTCGTATTATCTAACTTTTTTTGCATCTGAATTATCATCATTGGGTTTATGCAATGAAAACTATGGTTTCGGTGGTGGTGATGGTGGTTGTCCTAACCGGGTTTTCATCACAATTATCAACATTGAGGTTTTGCCATGAAACTATGATTTCGGTGTTGGTGGTTGTCCTAGCCGGCGGGTCTTCATGACAATTACCAACATTGGAGGTTTTCGATGAAATTATGGCTTCAGTGGTGGTGGCTGTCCTAACGGGGGTTTCATCAAAATCATCAACATTGGGGTTTTACGATGGAACTAGTGTTTTGATGGTGGTGGTTGTCGCAACATTATGATGGTTGTTGCAGGGACGGGTGAAGGAGGTTAGTCGAAGATCGGAATAGTATATATCAAGCGATTTACTCAGTCATGATTATCAGGTTGTGGTGAATTCAAGTTTGATCCCTAAGACGAAGAGTGGTAAAAAAATGGTGGAAGTTAGTCTTGTGCTTTAATTTAATGATAGTATGTTTTTTATTTGAATTTGGAATATAAATGAAAAGAAAAAAAAAAGTTGAATACTGTGACAATCCGTCAATTTATGGTTGATATTTTATTCTCAATATTTATTTAAAAACATTATTTTAATGTTATAATATGAACTCACTTATTTCTGGGAAGAAATTTGGATTTTACGTCTTGAAGTAGCATCGACTACGTCTAAACCGGAGGATTCTACGTTACGTGCTCACGTTTACATACACCGTCTTTGGTGACAGTCCGACATTTCAGAAAATAAATTTATCCGTGAATATTATTTTGGAATTTTAAATTTGTGTTGGTTCATAATCTCACAAATTTACGAGAAGAGATTAGGACTTACGATTTTAATTTAACGTCCTTTACGACTAAACCGGGAACCTTAGGATTACATATTTACGTTTTCGAACTCCGTTTTTGATGAGACAATTTTTATTAGATTCGTTTTGTGCCGTTGATTCATAATTTATAAAAACGTTTTTCGTAAAACGAACCGAGGGCACGCAAATCGAGGAAACTAGAATCGAGGAATACCTGTAAATTAGTGGGATGAGACAAAAACAAGTTTTGTCTCACCCCACACATGGGACGGCCCAAAGGAGGACACCACATCCTTTGATGTGGCATCCTTAAACAAAATATACTTACACTTGTAAGTTAGCTTCACTTTGAAGCATTATTCACCCACCAAAACTAGCAAAACCACTAGCTTCTCCCATTACTTCCATTTTTACATGCAAATAAACTCACAACTCTCTCTCTCTCTCTCACTCATCTATGCCGTCCCATCTCACCCTCAAAACACCCATTTGATCAAACTTAACCACAAAATCTCATGTTATTCATACATAAGTTGAAGCCCTTTTGAAGCTCTATAGATTGGTGGTGATTATAACATCCAAGGAGAAGTTTCTATGGAGTCTTGGGGCTGATTTTACACAAGGAGTTCTTGAAGAATGGTGGTCTTGAAGATGGTCTTGGTTTATCACAAGTTTTTCTATCAAAATCCATGTCTTGATCATAACCTACATCATCATGGTGGTATAAAGATTGTTCTTCCCATCCTCTTGTTATTTTGATTATGTAATCATGTATTTTCTTTCCTATTGTATATGTATATGATGAATATATGATGATAAAAATATTGTGTGGGGATTTGGTGTTGATAACATGGGTAAAAAGATGAAAAACTATATGTAAAAATGGTTAAATCTTGCTTAAATGGTAGGCTGTATAAAAACAGTAACTAACCACATGTTAGACTGATAAAATAGAAAAGTGGAATCAATATACAGTAAGTAATATGTCTTGTACACATGTGAGAGTTGGCCATGCAATGGAATCATTAGGATGAGTGAGATATGATCAAAACAAGTTTAGAGTGCAATCTGAGTACACTGTTTTGGACGAATTTTTTAAAATACTTAGAGGCTGATTCAACAGTAGCCATAGTAGAGTTAAATGGAGCACATATCATATAGTTTATGCCATAAAAATTTGGGCTTCTATCTCCATATAAAACTCTAGATATGGCCATTTTGGTGAACATGAAAGTAAAAATCAGATTTTGGGAAAATTCAAGTATAATAGTATTATATAAGCACTCAAATAAAAATAGTATAAAATATGAATTAAAACCAACTAACTTATATAATACATTTATATAAATAAGTATAAGGATAAATAAATGGACATTTTATAAAAATAGTAGTTTGATAAGTTTTATAAGTTATAAAACTATAAGCATGATTTTTACGACTTTTTCGGCTATTACCGTAAAATTAACGTTTTTCGTCAATTAAAACTTAGACGATCAAACCCGTCTAATGTAAAGTTTTTAAAAGTCATATACTGATATATAAACATATATAACAAGTAAAAACTGATAAAACCCGAACTATATAACATACGGACATTAACGGGCTAAGTTAACGTTATTGGACTAATAATACAACGAAATGGGCTAAAACACTTATAAACTTATTTATTGTGCTTAACCCATTTGGGACCAACATGTAAAGTATAAATACTGATAATACAAGTATGAAATGGATTAATACAAGTTAAATAACTTATAATAAAGTTATTGGACTTAAAATATGTAAATAGGGAAAACTAGTAAACTAGTATAAAAGTTATCGACACATAACACTAAAATGAGTAAATGAGAATATGTAAACCCACTTGATCATCATATATATATAATAACCATATGTATACATAATTGTTATTTTTATAAAGTCATTGGACAAGAGTCTAAGACAAGTATTATTTGTCTAGGTTTCCGTGATTGAAGCGCGTACCGTACATCCAAATCGCCGATAATCGCCTTCCCACATCAGCGTGAGTTCATAGCCTCGCAATCTTTTAAATGTTTATATGAAATATTTTATAAACCCGCGAGGGAGATAACATGTTAGTTTTACTAAAATAGGACACTATTTGTCCCGATTGTTTGTTTATTGATTTGGACCCGAATGATTGTATGACCCGATAAATGACTAAAGGACCCGATAGATGAAATTAAATGGATTATTAAAGTTAGGTTATGTCACTAAAAGTCGCATTAGCATGAATTGTGAACTACCGGGATTTGGTAGACGCTTATGCATATAATAGTACTATTTGGGGACGATCACCCCAGTTCGCGCCTTGACGGTTGATCCCCGTCGTGCCACATTGATTGGTAAGCGAATTTATGTATGAGAAGATTTCCATAGCGTGATTATTGTGACGACACGCTAACTTAGATGGGTAAATTGAGTTTCGGGCTAGCTACCCGTTGTTTGGTATAGTAAGGTAACAATGTCATGCGGCTTATAATAATCAAATTAAGGAAATATTGCTATACGCACCAAATTACAATATATTGCCTGACTAGCAATACGGGGTCATATTATTGATATTATGTTTGTGTTTTGGTTTTACATAACCATATTCATATAACGGTTTTTATTTAACTCTACACGACGTTATAAAACGTATTGTAGGATATTTTACGACATTGGTTCGTATAATGATTTTTAAGGCGAAAGCCTATATTGTGATTTTGACAAGGAATTGTATAAAATGTTTTTGGCCTAATTCATGGTCTACTATAAAGATTTGTACAAATTGATTTTCGGTAATAATTATATACCAATGATATATTGATGGTTTTATTAAACTCTATGAATTCACTCGGCGTTATCGCTGACCTTTTCTTTTAACATGTTTTATCTCAGGTACTTGAAGGTAATTCTCGGGAAGACAACAAGAATTTATGGCGCGCACCTAAATAATAATTTCCATTCAAATTCTTTGTAAAACTTGTATGAAATATTATGACTTGGGACCTATATAACTTTTATATTTATGAATGGAAATGCTTTTATTATTAAACGACACGATTTTTATGCATTGTCTATGATGTGAGTAATGTGCTATCCCGTAACACCAACGAGTCTTCCGCTGTATTGAGTTGTATAAATTTGGGGGTGTTACAGTTTGGTACCAGAGCTCTCGTTATAGAGAACGAAATATTTTTAAAACCAAGGTTTTGAACAAAACATTTCAAAATCTTTTAACTATAAACATTTTTCACAAAATGTCTAAAAATCTTTTGACTATAACGGTGCCGAAGAATTCCCGACTTACCGACAAGGCCAGACTGAGAAGTGTTATTTTAATATATAACTTGGATTATATATATATATATATATATATATATATATATATATATATATATATATATATATATATATATATATATATATATATATATATATATATATATATATATATATATATATATATATATATATATATATATATATATATATATATATATATATATATATATATATATATATATATATATATATATATATATATATATATGATGTAATTTTATTACATGATTGTTTGATGATTATTTTGATATTTATACGAGGTATTTATACGACGTAGATTGTCACAAGGAACCCTAAATCCCCTAGTAAATTAATCGAAGCTATTCTCGTAGTAATTCTAGCTATCCTAGATCTAAACCAAGTTGTGGATATTTATGATCCCAGCAAATGGTTGATATTCGTAGAAATGTAGATATTAGTTGATTGTGATATTGAAGAAGAATTGGCGAGATTAAATCTGATGTCGATGTCATGACGATCTTTACTTATAGAGTGGAGTTTGACAAAACGTTACCAGCTAGAAAGATGTCATCTGATCCGTTGTCACCCAATTCTTAAATTTGAAATCGAAAGGGGGAATGTTGCACTTGAGGCTGCCATTGGAACCATTACCCAAAAGCCTCATGCCACTAGTACCTTTCCTAGAAATCTAATTGAATGTGTGAGTCATTTCATACTAGTGACTCATTTGATAATTTTTGTTGTAAGAGCTATAGGATTGGAAATTAAAGTGTTGACCATATCGAGCTTTATTGCCCTTTTAAGGTCTAAGAATAAGGTTGAAAGTATTGGAGAATGAGGTAGGATGTCGCATTGAGTATAAGTTGATTGAAACTTGAATAAAGTAAAAATTTAACCCGTATGGAATATGAGATTGATAAGAGGAAGTCCTTAAGTTCTGTGATTGAATTATAAGGTTTTAAATGATTGTTGATTCGTATTAAGGGTTGTTCCTAGGCCATTGTCCACTAACGAGGATGCCCAGTGTAACACCCCCAAATTTATACAACTCAATACAGCGGAAGACAAGTTGGTGTTACGGGATAGCACATTACTCACATCATAGACAACGCATAAAAATCGCGTCGTTTATTAATAAAGCATTTCCATTCATAAATATCAATTTTACATAGGTCCCAAGTCATTTTATTTAATACAGGATTTACAAAACATTTGAATGGAAATTATAATTTGAATGCGGGCCATGAATTCTTGTTGTCTTCCCGAGAATTACCTTCAAGTACCTGAGATAAAACATGTTAAAAGAAAAGGGTCAGCGATAACGCCGAGTGAATTCATAGAGTTTAATAAATTCCATCAATATAATATCGGTATAAAATTATTACCGAAAATCATTTTATACAAATCATTTTTAATAGGCCATAAAATAGCCCAAGTCATTTTTATACAAATCCTTATCGAAAATCATAATATAGGCATTTGCCTTAAAAATCATTATACGAGCCAATGTCGTAAAAACATCATACAATACGTCTTATGACGTTGTATAAAGTCAAATAAAAACCGTTATATGAATATGGTTATGAAAACCAAAACACAAACATAATATCAATAGTATGACCCTGTATTGCTAGTCAGGCAATACATCGTAATTCGGAGCGTCTAGTAGTATTTCGTTAGTTTGGATTATTATAAGCCGCATGACATTGTTACCTTACTAAACCAAACAACGGGTAGCTAACCCGATACTCAATTTGCCCATCTAAATTAGCGTGTCGTCACAAAGGTCACGCTATGGAAATCTTCTCATACATAAATTCGCTTACCAATCAATGTGGCACGACGGGGATCAACCGTCAAGGCGCGAACTGGGGTGATCGTCCCCAAATAGTACTATTATATGCATAAGCGTCTACCAAATCCCAGTAGTTCACAATTCATGCTAATGGGACTTTTAGTGACATAACCACTTTAATAATCCATTTAATTTCATCTATCGGGTCCTTTAGTCATTTATCGGGTCATACAATCGGGTCATACAATCATTCGGGTCCAAATCAATAAACAAACAATCGGGACAAATGCTGTCCTAATTTTATAAAAACTAACATGTTATCTCCCTCGCGGGTTTATAAAACATTTCATAAAAACATTTAAAAGAGTGTGAGGCTATGAACTCACGTTGATGTGGGAAGGCGGGTTATCGGCAATTCGGACGTACGGTACGTGCTTCAATCACGGAAACCTAGACAAATAATACTCGTCTTAGACTCATGTCCAATGACTTTATAAAAATAACAATTATGTATACATATGATGATTATATATATATGATGATCAAGTGGGTTTACATATTCTCGTTTGCTCATTTTAGTGTTATGTGTCGATAACTTTTATACTAGTTTACTAGTTTTATCTATTTACGTGTTTTAAGTCCAGTAAACTTATTATAAGTTCTTTAACTTGTTTTAATCCATTTTATACTTATATTATCAGTATTTAAGTTTTACAAGTTGGGCCCAAATGGGTTAAGCCCAATAAGTTCTTTTTATAAGTGTTTAACTTATTTAGTCCAATTATTAGTCCAATATGTTTACTTAGCTCGTTAATGTCCGTATGTCCTATAGTTCGGGTTTTATATGGTTTTTACTTGTATTAGATACTTATATATCAGTATATGACTTTTAAAAACTTTACATTAGACAGGTTTGATCGTCTAAGTTTTAATTGGCGAAAAACGTTAATTTTACGATAATAGCCGAAAAAGTCGTAAAAATCAAGTTTATAGTTTTATAACTTATAAAACTTAACAAGTTACCATTTTTTATAAAATGTCCACTTATTTACCATTGTACATATTTATATAAATGTATTATATGAGTTAGTGGGTTTTTATTCACATTTTATACTATATAATTTTGAGTGCTTATATAATAGTATTATACTTTAATTTCCAAAATCTGATTTTTATTTTCATGTTCACCAAAACTGCCATATCTAGTGTTCTATATGGAGATAGAAGCTCAAATTTTTATCACATAAACTACATGATATGTGCTCCATTTAAATCTTTTATAGCTACTGTTGAATCATCCTCTAAGTATTTTATAAAAATCGTCCAAAACAGTAAACTTAGATTGGTACTCTAAACTTGTTTTGATCATATCTCACTCATTACAATGATTCCATTGCATGGCCAACTCTCACATGTGTACAAGACATATTACTTACTGTTTGTTCATTAATCTATGCCATTTTTATCAGTTCACCTTTTGATTCTTTACTGTTTTATACAGCCAACAAATTTAAACAAGATTTTAGCCTTGTTTCTTATAGTCTTTCATCTTTTTAAGCATGTTTATCAACACCAAATCCCCACACAATATTTTTAATCATCATTCATCATCATATACATATACATAAGTAAAAGAAATACAAGATTACATAATCATAAATAACAAGAGGATGAGGAGGACAATCTTTATACCACCAAGTTGATGTAGGTTGTGATTTGGGCATGGATTTTGATGGAGAAACTTGTGAATAATCAATACCATCTTCAAGACCACCATTATTCATGAACACCTTGTGGAAAATCAGCCTCAAGACTCCATAAAAATTCCTCCTTGGATGTTATAATCACCACCAATCAATAGGGCTTCAAAAGTGTTTCATCATGTGTGTAAATAACACATGATTTCATGGTTGAAATTGATCAAATGGGTATCATGGTGTGTGAGTGGGACGACATGAATGGAGAAGGGAGGACAGAGTTTGAAGGTTGTTTGCATGTGTGAAATGGGAAAAGTGGTAATGGCTAGT
Organism: Glebionis coronaria; assembly: GCA_025667525.1. Taxonomy (NCBI): domain Eukaryota; kingdom Viridiplantae; phylum Streptophyta; class Magnoliopsida; order Asterales; family Asteraceae; genus Glebionis; species Glebionis coronaria. The sequence continues at coordinate 602,165,696 of CM046878.1, read as the reverse complement.
GGTTTTGACAAGTTAGTTAACTTGTTTAGCTTAAGAATTAAGCTAGTTACAAGTGTCTTGGCTTCCTAGTGAAGCTTGGACACATAATGGGTGAGGTGTAGCATGCTTGGGCCGTCCCATATTAGTGGGGTGGGATAAACTTGTTTTGTCCCATCCCGCTAATTTATGGGTATTCCTCAATTCTAGTTTCCTTGATTTACGTGCCCTCGGGTCGTTTTACGAAAAACGTTTTTATAAATTATGAATCAACGGCACAAAACGAATCTAATAAAAATTGTCTCATCAAAAACGGAGTTCAAAAACGTAAATACGTAATCCTAAGGTTTCCGGTTTAGTCGTAAAGGACGTTAAATTAAAATCGTAAGTCCTAATCTCTTCTCGTAAATTTGTGAGTTTATGAACCAACACAAATTTAAAACTCCAAAATAATATTCACGGACAAATTTATTTTCTGAAATGTCAGACTGTCACCAAAGACGGTGTATGTAAACGTAAGCACGTAACGTTGAATCCTCCGGTTTAGACGTAGTCGATGCTACTTCAAGACGTAAATCCAAATTTCTTCCCAAAAATAAGTGAGTTCATAATGTAACATTAAAATAATGTTTTTAAATAAATATTGAGAATAAAATATCAACCATAAACTGACGGATTGTCACAGCATTTACCCCTAAACAGGATCTTTGTCCTCAAAGATCATCTTACCTTACTACTCGCTTCTTATAGAGTTAAATCCATGTGGGTATTTCCTCCACATTCGGTCTTTTCTCACAAGTGTAATTCATTACAATACGCGAGTTTCATCAAACATAACTACGGGAATAAGATCAGGCTTAATGGTGACTTACTTTCTCTATCCATAATGTTCACGGGTTTCTGATGAATTCAACTTTTCGCCGATCTAAACTTTACTAAGAAACATAAGATTTTTACTTGATAGATATTCCATCAAGTTCGATATACGAAACATGATTCACGCAGCTCTTGAAATTCTAGGGTAGATCCAGCTTATATGCCTTTCAAACTAATCTTTTACATCATCTCAATGGTCCCATACAACGTGGACTTATAACCCATGATCTTTTAGATCATCAGTTCATTTTTTCCCATGGTTAAAATTTTTGGCTTACCTTCGCTACCCATCTGGCACTTCAAGATCTACATTTCATATTCACATAACCTCCTGCCCACTATCGGCAGTTTAATAATCAAATCCTAATTTCAATAATCATTTCAGGTTTCGCGGGTCGAGTATTTTGTAAGGTTAGGTTCGCCATCATAGGAAACCTTAAACCTAAAAGACATGTCCAACTCACAGTGGGTGTATGTCGGGTGTCTTCATCTCAACTCTTGCTTACAGATGCTCTATTATTTAGATCCTAACAAGATTCGATCTCAATCCTAATACGATGATTATCAATGATAATCCTTCCAAAGGAAAACGATTATACGGTTCATTACCAAAGGTCAATCATTCAAACATAAACCAGCAATTATAGTATTTTGTATCGCTACTTTACCTCGTCCCTTCGATTGGGGTGGTACACAGTACTCTCATCAAGATTCGTTCTCAATGACTTCTGAGCAAATCTCTAGAAATTCGATGCGAAGCGAGGATCTTGATAGAGATGATTGTTACGGCATACTATGTTTTCACGACTCCTTTAAATACAAAGAGTCAATTTCTTGATCGAGATTTTATCATTAACGAGAATGATATTAGCAGATTTGGTCAGTCTGTCGACGATGACCCAAATCAAATCAAATTCAGATGATGACCTTTGCAATAGCTAGACGTTTACTAATGTATGAGGCGATGTCTGCCTTCATAATTTGTCATTAGTACAACTTCTTTAGACAAAGATACTTTTAGTCATAAATGACATAAATAGAATACTTATACTTACAAATTCTAACATAACTATATCTCAAAATCTCCATATTTATACAACCACAAGTGGCCTTTAAAATATTTAACGCTATTGGCTTCTCACTTTTAATGGTTCACATTAGACGCGAACCCCTTTTATCATCTATATTACCCTTTTTATAAACATCGGCTATATTTTAAATTGTTCGGCAATTCATTTTGCACATTCATTATTAAGAAATACATCGTAACTGATTCTTTATCCTTTCCTGATGATATAATTATCATGTCTGTATTTATTCAAAATTTCTTTCTTTATATTTTCTAAGTTCTAGTCTCGTCTCCACTATTATTTTTATCCGTTTTACTCAATCCGACGTCTAAAGCGTCGATAATTATTGCAACTAATTAAATATTAAATATTCAGTTTTTATGAAATGTAAACGTAAAGATTTTAAATTTCTTAGTTCGACCAATTATATAAAATGTTCAAAAATAAATTTGAATTTAATTAACAAGATTTTTGTTGATTTATCGAAAATATTTAATAAGATTTGTAAATGTTCGAAAAACCTTTGTTTAAATTTTGGTCAAAATTTTCTTAGTTGAAAAGCAAAAATTGTAGTTTCAATTTTTAAGTCATGGTTTAAATGGGTTTCCTCATTCCTTCTTAGGTTGTCTTAAGGAATGCAAAAACATTTACCCCTAAACAAGAGTTTAGTTAAATGTTTTGTGTATAAGGGAATAATCCCTTTGAAATCCTTTGTTAAAACATTTGTCAAAACATATTTCCATTTTCTTTTTGGTAAAACCCAAAGTCTTAAAAGGGCTCTTAGTTTGAAGAGTCAGTATAGATTCCATTATCTATTAATCACATAGTCAAATAATGTAAAGGTTTAAGTCTTTAATCTCATGTTAATTATTCAAGGTACAGGTTTTAATTAATTATTAACTCATTCTTATTCTTATAAACAAACAAATAGTCCTTAATGATCACGAGCATGAATTTATCAAATTACAGCCTACACACGTGATTCACCAAATTTATGAATGCTACATGTGTATTAGTCAATCCAAACGTCACTACGTGAAACTCATAATGTTCATTACAAGTACCGGATGTAGTGATTGGAATACATAATCTTTTCCGCAGATGCGAAGTTGATGATAACCATGCCGTGGATCAAATCTTTAAAACATACACTAGAACCTTGTAAATGATCGAACAAATCTTCCATTTCGAGTTATGGATATCGTTTTCGATTGTCAATTTACTCAGTTCACAGTAATCTATAAATATAAGGAATGATAACACCATAGCTCTTCATAATGACGAGCTTACGTAGAATAAAAGCTTTCTCCGAAAACCCTCTCAGTTGTACGGTAATTCCTTTAATTTAGATGGTGCTGACGCACAGTGCACAAGCCACATGTGCAGCACTGGGAATATAATCAATACTAATTTCAACTTGCCTTAATGGCAAAAGTCTAGGTAATTTACCAACAAATACCTCCTAAAGTTTCCGATAGTAGGAACATCTTTTAATACATTTATTTTAAGTTCTTTCTAGGTTATAATATCTATGACTAATTCACAACCATTCATGGTATAATTTCAAGTCTAAATACATGATATGATTATCCATTAAGAATTATTTATATCACTTTTGATAATCAACATCTTATCTTTTAGGGGATTTCTACTCGAGTTCCCATCAATTAAGACAATGCCGTCATGTCATAATCAATCAATCCATTCTACTGGCAATATCAACTTTTCAGTTTTATTGCCGTCGATAAGATGTGAACTTCTCAAAAGACTAACAATAACTTATAATCCTTCACAAATTTAAGGATATCTGGAGTCACAACTACAATTAAAGAGTAAGGTTAACGCATAATCTATGCGAGAGAACTTCAAATCAGATACAGACGAAAACATTGAACGAATATGATTATATCCCATGTTTTCATAATTTGAGTACGCATTCGAAAGCTCCTCGGATCGTTACCCAGGTCATTCAAATGAAATAAATTCAAAAGAAATGATAGGAACGTCGATACATCCAATCGGGTATCAACACTCGGTAATCGGATACTTTTCCTAAGAATCTCACTACGGGAGAATTGGACAAGAAAGAATTGTCAATTGTCAAATAAGACAATTTCCACAGATGAGTAAATTCGACTCAGAAGAATAGATGCTACAGGCACATATGTAGGTGTCCCTAACACTATGCCCCTATTTTTCACTTCTTGCAGATCTCATAAAATTTAATCTTTCACAATCCTCAAAGAAAATTTAGTGTTTATTAACCAGTTTTATGGTGACTACTAATCAGCCTTGCATGGTCTATTCTAAATTGTATGTAGGCGCGCAACTATATACAATTTCAAGATTAACGATGCAATACTCAGTTCGTCAAGATTTTATCATCATGTTTATAATAAAAACATTTTCATGCTTAATTCTTAAATAAGAATCAAAAATATATTTACAAAGATTTTCTTTGTTATGGAAATAATTAAGTTTCCAAAGCGTTTCATAAACAACTTCATTTTGATATCAATCACTTATAAATCTCACTTTGAATAATCCTTATTGTGATGAAAATTAAGTTTTCTCAAAGGATACCGTTTTAACTTTATAAAAACAATGTGTGATCTGCAAAAGAGTGATGAAGAGTTGTTCACCAAGAACTAACTACAATATAATAGGAATGAGCTTAGTCAATTAATCATGAGGTTCATGACCTCGATGGCACTCACGAAGAATGATTCACAACGTAACTCAAATCAAGATGAGTACTTGTTCAATGGTTGCATCACTAATGCGAACATTAGGATGAAGCAATAAAAGATAGATAACATCGATACATGTAGGATTTAGCAATCAAAGGTAGTCTTTTTGTTAATCACAAACAAGTCAAATTGTACCGTAACACATTACGTGTCACTATGTCATACAATTCTCAGAACTCATCGTACCAACTGATGTCTCAGTTAAGTTAGGGATTATTTTTTTTAAAAGATACCACAATGAATGCTAATCTACAAGAGTCATTAGGTGTTCCACATGTCCCGAAAGATCCATCGGTCCCAATTCAGAAGAAGATTTCTTCAATTTATTTATTGGACACTGGGCATCCTCGTTAGTGGACAATGGCCTAGGAACAACACTTAACACGAATCAACAATCAATTAAAACCTTATAATTCAATCACAGAACTTAACGACTTCCTCTTAACAATCTCATATTCCATATGAGTTATATTTTACTTCATTCAAGTTTTAACCAATTTTATACTCAATTCGATATCCTACCTTATTTCCAATATTTTAATCTTATTCTTAGACCTTCAAAGTGCAATAAAAGCTCGATATGATCAACACTTAATTTCCAATCCTATAACTCCTTTATCAATAATTATCAAATGAGTCACTAGTATGAGATGACTCATACATTCAATTAGACTTCTTGGAAAGGTATTAGTGGCATGAGGCTTTTGGGTAATGGTTCCAATTACAGCCTCAAGTGCAACATTCACCCTTTCGATTTTGATTTAAGAATTGTATGACAACGAATCAGATGACATCTTTCTAGGTGGTAACGTTTTGTCAAACTCCACTCTATAAGGAAAGATCGTCATGATATCGATATCAAATTTAATCTCGCTAATTCTTCTTTAATATCACAATCAACTAATATCTACATTTCTACGAATATCAACCATTTGTTGGGATCATAAATATCCATAACTTGGTTTAGATCTTGGATAGCTAGAATTCCTACGAGAATAGCTTCAATTTATTTGCTAGGGGATTTAGGGTTCCTTGTGACAATCTACGTCGTATAAATACCTCGTATAAGTATTAAATAATCATCAAACAATCATGTAATCAAATTACATAATATATATATATATATATATATATATATATATATATATATATATATATATATATATATATATATATATATATATATATATATATATATATATATATATATATATATATATATATATATATATATATATATATATATATATATATATATATATATATATATATATATATATATATATATATATATATATATATATATATATATATATATATATATATATATATATATATATATATATATATATATATATAATCCAAGTTATATATATATATTAAAATAACACTTCTCAGTCTGGCCTTGTCGGTAACTCAGGAATTCTTCGGCACCGTTATAGTCAAAAGATTTTTAGACATTTTTAGAAAAATGTTTATAGTTAAAAGATTTTGAAATGTTTTATTCAAAACCTTGGTTTTAAAAAATCTTTCGTTCTCTATAACGAGAGCTCTGGTACCAAACTGTAACACCCCCAAATTTATACAACTCAATACAGCGGAAGACTAGTTGGTGTTACAGGATAGCACATTACTCACATCATAGACAACGCATAAAAATCGCGTCGTTTATTAATAAAGCATTTCCATTCATAAATATCAAATTTACATAGGTCCCAAGTCATTGTATTTAATACAGGTTTTACAAAACATTTGAATGGAAATTATAATTTGAATGCGGGCCATGAATTCTTGTTGTCTTCCCGAGAATTACCTTCAAGTACCTGAGATAAAACATGTTAAAAGAAAAGGGTCAGCGATAACGCCGAGTGAATTCATAGAGTTTAATAAATTCCATCAATATAATATCGGTAAAAAATTATTACCGAAGATCATTTTATACAAATCATTTTTAATAGGCCATAAAATAGCCCAAGTCATTTTTATACAAATCCTTATCAAAAATCATAATATAGGCATTTGCCTTAAAAATCATTATACGAGCCAATGTCGTAAAAATATCATACAATACGTCTTATGACGTTGTATAAAGTCAAATAAAAACCGTTATATGAATATGGTTATGAAAACCAAAACACAAACATAATATCAATAGTATGACCCTGTATTGCTAGTCAGGCAATACATCGTAATTCGGAGCGTCTAGTAGTATTTCGTTAGTTTGAATTATTATAAGCTGCATGACATTGTTACCTAACTAAACCAAACAACGGGTAGCTAACCCGATACTCAATTTGCCCATCTAAATTAGCGTGTCATCACAAAGGTCACGCTATGGAAATCTTCTCATACATAAATTCGCTTACCAATCAATGTGGCACGACGGGGATCAACCGTCAAGGCGCGAACTGGGGTGATCGTCCCCAAATAGTACCATTATATGCATAAGCGTCTACCAAATCCCGGTAGTTCACAATTCATGCTAATGGGACTTTTAGTGACATAACCTAACTTTAATAATCCATTTAATTTCATCTATCGGGTCCTTTAATCATTTATCGGGTCATACAATCATTCGGGTCCAAATCAATAAACAAACAATCGGGACAAATGGTGTCCTAATTTTATAAAAACTAACATGTTATCTCCCTCGCGGGTTTATAAAACATTTCATAAAAACATTTAAAAGAGTGCGAGGCTATGAACTCACGTTGATGTGGGAAGGCGGGTTATCGGCAATTCGGATGTACGGTACGTGCTTCAATCACGGAAACCTAGACAAATAATACTCGTCTTAGACTCATGTCCAATGACTTTATAAAAATAACAATTATGTATACATATGATGATTATATATATATGATGATCAAGTGGGTTTACATATTCTCGTTTGCTCATTTTAGTGTTATGTGTCGATAACTTTTATACTAGTTTACTAGTTTTATCTATTTACGTGTTTTAAGTCCAGTAAACTTATTATAAGTTCTTTAACTTGTTTTAATCCATTTTATACTTATATTATCAGTATTTAAGCTTTATAAGTTGGGCCCAAATGGGTTAAGCCCAATAAGTTCTTTTTATAAGTGTTTAACTTATTTAGTCCAATTATTAGTCCAATATGTTTACTTAGCTCGTTAATGTCCGTATGTCCTATAGTTCGGGTTTTATCGGTTTTTACTTGTATTAGATACTTATATATCAGTATATGACTTTTAAAAACTTTACATTAGACGGGTTTGATCGTCTAAGTTTTAATTGGCGAAAAACGTTAATTTTACGATAATAGCCGAAAAAGTCGTAAAAATCAAGTTTATAGTTTTATAACTTATAAAACTTAACAAGTTACCATTTTTATAAAATGTCCACTTATTTACCATTGTACATAGTTTTTATTCACATTTTATACTATATAATTTTGAGTGCTTATATAAAAGTATTATACTTTAATTTCCAAAATCTGATTTTTATTTTCATTTTCACCAAAACTGCCATATCTAGAGTTCTATATGGAGATAGAAGCTCAAATTTTTATCACATAAACTACATGATATGTGCTCCATTTAACTCTCTTATAGATACTGTTGAATCATCCTCTAAGTATTTTCTAAAAATCGTCCAAAACAGTAAACTCAGATTGGTACTCTAAATTTGTTTTGATCATATCTCACTCATTACAATTATTCCATTGCATGGCCAACTCTCACATGTGTACAAGACATATTACTTACTGTTTATTCATTAATCTATGCCATCTTTATCAGTTCACCTTTTGATTCTTTACTGTTTTATACAGCCAACAAATTTAAACAAGATTTTAGCCTTGTTTCTTATAGTCTTTCATCTTTTTAAGCATGTTTATTAACACCAAATCCCCACACAATATTTTTAATCATCATTCATCATCATATACATATACATAAGTAAAAGAAATACAAGATTACATAATCATAAATAACAAGAGGATGAGGAGGACAATCTTTATACCACCAAGTTGATGTAGGTTGTGATTTGGGCATGGATTTTGATGGAGAAACTTGTGAATAATCAATACCATCTTCAAGACCACCATTCTTCATGAACACCTTGTGGAAAATCAGCCGCAAGACTCCATAGAAATTCCTCCTTGGATGTTATAATCACCACCAATCAATAGGGCTTCAAAAGGGCTTCATCATGTGTGTAAATAACACATGATTTCATGGTTGAAATTGATCAAATGGGTATCATGGTGTGTGAGTGGGACGGCATGAATGGATAAGGGAGGAGAGAGTTTGAAGGTTGTTTTCATGTGTGAAATGGGAAAAGTGGTAATGGCTAGTGGTTTTGACAAGTTAGTTAACTTGTTTAGCTTAAGAATTAAGCTAGTTACAAGTGTCTTGGCTTCCTAGTGAAACTTGGACACATAATGGGTGAGGTGTAGCATGCTTGGGCCGTCCCATAATAGTGGGGTGGGATAAACTTGTTTTGTCCCATCCCGCTAATTTACGGGTATTCCTCGATTCTAGTTTCCTCGATTTACATGCCCTCGGGTCGTTTTACGAAAAACGTTTTTATAAATTATGAATCAACGGCACAAAACGAATCTAATAAAAATTGTCTCATCAAAAACGGAGTTCAAAAACGTAAATACGTAATCCTAAGGTTTCCGGTTTAGTCGTAAAGGACGTTAAATTAAAATCGTAAGTCCTAATCTCTTCTCGTAAATTTGTGAGTTTATGAACCAACACAAATTTAAAACTCCAAAATAATATTCACGGACAAATTTATTTTCTGAAATGTCGGACTGTCACCAAAGACGGTGTATGTAAACGTAAGCACGTAACGTTGAATCCTCCGGTTTAGACGTAGTCGATGCTACTTCAAGACGTAAATCCAAATTTCTTCCCAAAAATAAGTGAGTTCATAATGTAACATTAAAATAATGTTTTTAAATAAATATTGAGAATAAAATATCAACCATAAATTGACGGATTGTCACACCCAGTGTCCAAGAAATAAATCGAAGAAATCTTCTTCTGAATTGGGACCGATGGATCTTCCAGGACAGGTGGGACACCTAATGACTCTTGTAGATTAGTATTCATTGTGGTATCTTTTAAAAATCCCTAACTTAACTGAGATATCAGTTGGTAGGATGAGTTCTTGGAATTGTATGACATAGTGACACGTAATGTGTTACGGTACAATTTTGACTTGTTTGTGATTAATGAAAAGACTACCTTTGATTGCTAAATTCTACATGTATCGATGTTATCTATCTTTTCTTGCTTCTTCCTAATGTTCGCATTAGTGATGCAACCATTGAACAAGTACTCATCTTGAATTGAGTTGCGTTGTAGATTATTCTTTTTGAGTGCCATCGAGGTCATGAACCTCATGATTACTTGGCTAAGCTCATTTCCTATGATATTGTAGTTAGATCTTGGTGAACAACTTTTCATCACTCCTTTGCAGATCACTAATTGGTTTTATAAGTTAAAACAGTATTCCTTGAGAAAAATTGGGTTTTCATCACTATATGGATTATTTAAAGTGAGACTTATAAATAATCATTATTGAAATAAAGTTGATTATGAAATACCTTGGAAAACTTAATTGTTTTTATAACAAAGAAAATCTTTGTAAATTTATTTTTGATTCTTATTTAAGAATCAAGCATGAAAATGTTTTTATTATAAACATGATGATAAAAATTTTGACGAACTGAGTATTGCATCGTTAATCTTGAAATTGTATATAGTTGCGCGCCTACATACAATTTGGAATGGACCATGCAAGGCTGATTAGTAGTCACCATAAAACTAATGAATAAACACTACATTTTCTTTGAAGATTGTGAAAGATTAAATTTTATGAGATCTGCAAGAAGTGAAAAATAGGGACATAGTGTTAGGGACACCTACATATGTGCCTGTAGCATCTATTCTTCTGAGTCGAATTTACTCATCTGTGGAAATTGTCTTATTTGACAATTGACAATTCTTTCTTGTCCAATTCTCCCGTAGTGAGATTCTTAGGAAAAGTATCTGATTACCGAGTGTTGATATCCGACTGGATGTATCGACGTTCTTATCATTTCTTTTGAATGACCTGTGTAACGATCCGAGGAGCTTCGAATGCGTACTCAAATTATGAAAACATGGGATATATTCATATTCGTTAAATGTTTTCATCTGTATCTGATTTGAAATTCTCTCGCGTAGATCATGCGTTAACCTTACTCTTTTAATGGTAGTTGTGTCTCCTAATATCCTTGAATCTGTGAAGGATTATGAGTTATTATTAGTCTTTTGAGAAGTTCACATCTTATCGACGGTAATAAAACTAGAGAGTTGATAGTGCCAGTAGAATGGATTGATTGATTATGACATGACGGCCTTGTCTTAATTGATGGGAACTCGAATAGAATTCCCCTAAATGATAAGATGTTGATTAACAAAAGTGATCTAAATAATTCTTGATGGATGACCATATCCTGCATTTAGACTTGAAATTTATACCGTGAATGGTTGTGAACTAGTCATAGATATTATAATCTAGAAAGAACCTAATATGAATTATTAAAAGATGTTCATGTTATCTGAAACTTTAGGACGTATTTGCTGGTGAACTACCTAGACTTTCGCCATTAAGGCAAGTTGAAATTGGTATTGACTATATTCCCGGTGTTGCACATGTGGCATGTGTACAGTACGTCAGCACCATCTGCATTAAAAGAATTACTCTACAACTGAGAGAGTTGTATGAGAAGACTTTTATTCTACCAAGCTCGTCATCATGAAGAGCTATGGTGTTATCATTCCTTATATATATAGATTACTGTGAACTGAGTAAATTGACAATCGAAAACGATATCCATAACTCGAAATGGAAGATTTGTTCGATCATTTACAAGGTTCTAGCGTATGTTTTAAAGATTTGATCCACGGCATGGTTATTATCAACTTCGCTTCCGCGAAGAAGATTATCTATTCCAATCACTACATCCGGTACTTGTAATGAACATTATGAGTTTCACGTGATGTCGTTTGGATTGACTAATACACATGTAGCATCCATAAACTTGGTGAATCACGTGTGTAGGCTGTAATTTGATAAATTCATGCTTGTGATCATTAAGGACTATTTGTTTGTTTATAAGAATAAGAATGATTTAATAATTATTTGTAGAATGCCCTGAATTGGCCGAGCAATGAAAACCTGTACCTTGGATAATTAACATGAGATTTAAGACTTAATCCTTTATATTATTTGACCGTGTGATTAATAAGATAATGAAATCTATATTGACTCTTCAAAAATTTAGAGCCATTTTAAGACTTTGGGTTTTACCAAAAAGAAGATGGAAATATGTTTTGACAAATGTTTTAACAAAGGATTTTTAAGGGATCATACCCTTATACACAAATCATTTAACTAAACTCCTGTTTAGGGGTAAATGTTTGTGTATACCTCAAGACAACCTAAGAGGGATTGAGGAAACCATTTAAACCATGACTTAAAATTTGAAACAATAATTTACGCTTTTCAACTAAGAAAATTTTGACCAAAATATAAACAAAGATTTTTCGAACATTTACGAATCCTATTAATTATTTTTGATAAATCAACAAAAATCGTGTTAATTAGATTAAAAATTATTTTGAACATTTTCATATAACTAGACGGACTAAGAAATTTAAAATCTTTACGTTTACGTTTCATAAAAATTGAATATTTATTATTTAATTAGTCGTAATAATTATCGACGCTTTAGACGCCGGACTGAGCAAAACTGGAAAAAAAAATAACTATGACGAAACTAAAACTTAGAAAATATGAGGAAATAATTTTTGAATAAATACGGTCATGATAATTATTTCATCAGGAAAGGTGAATGTAGATACTGACACATTATGTAAAAAAAAAGATAATGAATCAATTAGGATGTGTTTCTTAATAATGACTGTGCAAAATAATTGCCGAACAATATAAAAATAAACAATGCTTGTAAAAAGGATAATATAGATAATAAAAGGGGTTCGCGGCTAATGTGAACCATTAGAACTGAGAAGCCAATGGCGTTAAATGTTTTAAAAGGCCGTTTATGATTGCCTAGATATGAAGGATTGTGAGATGTAGTTATATTGGAATCTTGTAAGTATAAGTATTATATTCTTGTCATTTCTGATTTAATGTATCATTATCAGAAGAAGTTGTACTGATGGCAAACTATGAAGGCAGATATCGCCTCATACATTAGTAAATGTCTAACTATTGCAAAGGTTATCATCTGAATTTGATTCGATTTGGGTCATCGTCGACAGACTGACCAAATCTATTAATATCATTCCTGTTAATGATAGATTTTTGATGTAGAAATTAACTCTTTTGTATTTAAAAGAGTTGTGTAAACATGGTGTGCCTTTATCGATCATCTCTATCAAGATCCTCGCTTCGCATTGAATTTCTAGAGATTTGCTCAGAAGTCATTAAGAACGAATCTTGATGAGAGTACTGTGTACCACCCCAATCGAAGGGACGAGGTAAAGTAACAATACAAAATACTATAAGCGCTGTTCTTTGTTTGAATGATTGACCTTTGGTAATAGACCGTATAATCGTTTTCCTTTGGAGAGATTATCAATGATAATTATCGTGTTAGTATCGAGATCGACTCTTGTTAGGATATATATTAGAGCATCTGTAAGCAGGAGTTGGGATGAAGACTCCCGACATACACCCATTGTGAGTTGGACATGTCTTTTAGGTTTAAGGTTCCCTATGATGGCGAACCTAACCTTACAAAATACTCGACCCGCGAGACCTGAAATTATTGTTGAAATTAGGATCTGATTATTGACTGCCGGTAGTGGGTAGGAGGTTATGTGAATATGAAATGTAGATCTTGAAGTGCCAGATGGGTAGCGAAGTTATGCCAAAAATTTTAACCTTGGAAAAAAATGAATTAATGATCTGAAAGATCATGGGATATAAGTCCTCGTTGTATGGGACCATTGAGATGATGTAAAAGATTGATTTGAAAGGCATATAAGTTGGATCTACCCTAGGACTTCAAGAGCTGCGTGAATTATGTTTCGTATAACGAACTTGATAAAATGTCTATCAAGTGAAAATCTGATTGTTTCTTAGTAAAGTTTAGATCGGCGAAAAGTTGCATTCATCAGAAACCCGTGAACATCATGGATAGAGAAAGTAAGTCAACATTTAGCCTGATCTTATTCCCGTAGTTATGTTTAATGAAACTCGCGTATTGTAATGGATTACACTTGTGAGAAAAGACCGAATGTGGAGGAAATACCCACATAGCTTTAACTCTATAAGAAGCGAGTAGTAAGATAAGATGATCTTTGAGGACAAAGATCCTGTTTAGGGGTAAATGCTGTGACAATCCGTCAATTTATGGTTGATATTTTATTCTCAATTTTTATTTAAAAACATTATTTTAATGTTATAATATGAACTCACTTATTTTTGGGAAGAAATTTGGATTTTACGTCTTGAAGTAGCATCGACTACGTCTAAACCGGAGGATTCTACGTTACGTGCTCACCTTTACATACACCGTCTTTGGTGACAGTCCGACATTTCAGAAAATAAATTTATCCGTGAATATTATTTTGGAATTTTAAATTTGTGTTGGTTCATAATCTCACAAATTTACGAGAAGATATTAGGACTTACGATTTTAATTTAACGTCCTTTACGACTAAACTGGGAACCTTAGGATTACGTATTTACGTTTTCGAACTCCGTTTTTGATGAGACAATTTTTATTAGATTCGTTTTGTGCCGTTGATTCATAATTTATAAAAACGTTTTTCGTAAAACGAACCGAGGGCACGCAAATCGAGGAAAATAGAATCAAGGAATACCCGTAAATTAGTAGGATGAGACAAAAACAAGTTTTGTCTCACCCCACACATGGGACGGCCCAAAGGAGGACACCACATCCTTTGATGTGGCATCCTTACACAAAATATACTTACACTTGTAAGTTAGCTTCACTTTGAAGCATTATTCACCCACCAAAACTAGCAAAAGCACTAGCTTCTCCCATTACTTCCATTTTTACATGCAAATAAACTCACAACTCTCTCTCTCTCACTCATCTATGCCGTCCCATCTCACCCTCAAAACACCCATTTGATCAAACTTAACCACAAAATCTCATGTTATTCATACATAAGTTGAAGCCCTTTTGAAGCTCTATAGATTGGTGGTGATTATAACATCCAAGGAGGAGTTTCTATGGAGTCTTGGGGCTGATTTTACACAAGGAGTTCTTGAAGAATGGTGGTCTTGAAGATGGTCTTGGTTTATCACAAGTTTCTCCATCAAAATCCATGTCTTGATCATAACCTACATCATCATGGTAGTATAAAGATTGTTCTTCCCATCCTCTTGTTATTTTGATTATGTAATCATGTATTTTCTTTCCTATTGTATATTTATATGATGAATATATGATGATAAAAATATTGTCTGGGGATTTGGTGTTGATAACATGGGTAAAAAGATGAAAAACTATATGTAAAAATGGTTAAATCTTGCTTAGATGGTAGGCTGTATAAAAACAGTAACTAACCACATGTTAGACTGATAAAATAGCAAAGTGGAATCAATATACAGTAAGTAATATGTCTTGTACACATGTGAGAGTAGGGCATGCAATGGAATCATTAGGATGAGTGAGATATGATCAAAACAAGTTTAGAGTGCAAATTTGAATATACTATTTTGGACGAATTTTATAAAATACTTAGAAGGTGATTCAACACTATCCATAGTAGATTTAAATGGAGCACATATCATGTAGTTTATGCCATAAAAATTTGGGCTTCTATCTCCATATAGAACTCTAGATATGGCCATTTTGGTGAACATGAAAGTAAAAATCAGATTTTGGGAAAATTAAAGTATAATAGTATTATATAAGCACTCAAATAAAAATAGTATTAAATGTGAATTAAAACCTACTAACTTATATAATATATTTATATAAATATGTATAAGGATAAATAAATGGACATTTTATAAAAATAGTAGTTTGATAAGTTTTATAAGTTATAAAACTATAAACATGATTTTTACGACTTTTTCGGCTATTAACGTAAAATTAACGTTTTTCGCCAATTAAAACTTAGACGATCAAACCCGTCTAATGTACAGTTTTTAAAAGTCATATACTGATATATAAACATATATAACAAGTAAAAACCGATAAAACCCGAACTATATAACATACGGACATTAACGGGCTAAGTTAACGTTATTGGACTAATAATACAA
Source organism: Glebionis coronaria (assembly GCA_025667525.1). Taxonomy (NCBI): domain Eukaryota; kingdom Viridiplantae; phylum Streptophyta; class Magnoliopsida; order Asterales; family Asteraceae; genus Glebionis; species Glebionis coronaria. The sequence goes on along the minus strand of CM046878.1, from coordinate 602,149,732 downwards.
AGAAATTGGCTAAAACACTTATAAACTTATTTATTGGGCTTAACCCATTTGGGCCCAACATGTAAACTATAAATATTGATAATACAAGTATGAAATGGACTAAGAAATTTAAAATCTTTACGTTTACGTTTCATAAAAATTGAATATTTATTATTTAATTAGTCGTAATAATTATCGACGCTTTAGACGCCGGACTGAGCAAAACTGAAAAAAAAAATAACTAAGACGAAACTAAAACTTAGAAAATGTGATGAAAAAATTTTGAATAAATACGGCCATGATAATTATTTCATCAGGAAAGGTGAATGTAGATACTGACACATTATGTAAAAAAAAGATAAAGAATCAATTAGGATGTGTTTCTTAATAATGACTGTGCAAAATAATTGCCGAACAATATAAACATAAACAATGTTTGTAAAAAGGATAATATAGATAATAAAAGGGGTTCGCGGCTAATGTGAACCATTAGAACTGAGAAGCCAATGACGTTAAATGTTTTAAAATGCCGTTTATGATTGCCTAGATATGAAGGATTGTGAGATGTAGTTATATTGGAATCTTGTAAGTATAAGTATTATATTCTTGTCATTTCTGATTTAATGTATCATTATCAGAAGAAGTTGTACTGATGGCAAACTATGAAGGCAGATATCGCCTCATACATTAGTAAATGTCTAACTATTGCAAAGGTTATCATCTGAATTTGATTCGATTTGGGTCATCGTCGACAGACTGACCAAATCTATTAATATCATTCCTGTTAATGATAGATTTTTGATGTAGAAATTAACTCTTTTGTATTTAAAAGAGTTGTGTAAACATGGTGTGCCTGTATCGATCATCTCTATCAAGATCCTCGCTTCGCATTGAATTTCTAGAGATTTGCTCAGAAGTCATTAAGAACGAATCTTGATGAGAGTACTGTGTACCACCCCAATCGAAGGGACGAGGTAAAGTAACAATACAAAATACTATAAGCGCTGTTCTTTGTTTGAATGATTGACCTTTGGTAATAGACCGTATAATCGTTTTCCTTTGGAGAGATTATCATTGATAATTATCGTGTTAGTATCGAGATCGACTCTTGTTAGGATCTATATTAGAGCATCTGTAAGCAGGAGTTGGGATGAAGACTCCCGACATACACCCATTGTGAGTTGGACATGTCTTTTAGGTTTAAGGTTCCCTATGATGGCGAACCTAACCTTACAAAATACTCGACCCGCGAGACCTGAAATTATTGTTGAAATTAGGATCTGATTATTGACTGCCGGTAGTGGGTAGGAGGTTATGTGAATATGAAATGTAGATCTTGAAGTGCCAGATGGGTAGCGAAGTTATGCCAAAATTTTTAACCTTGGAAAAAAATGAATTAATGATCTGAAAGATCATGGGATATAAGTCCTCGTTGTATGGGACCATTGAGATTATGTAAAAGATTGATTTGAAAGGCATATAAGTTGGATCTACCCTAGGACTTCAAGAGCTGCGTGAATTATGTTTCGTATAACGAACTTGATAAAATGTCTATCAAGTGAAAATCTGATTGTTTCTTAGTAAAGTTTAGATCGGCGAAAAGTTGCATTCATCAGAAACCCGTGAACATCATGGATAGAGAAAGTAAGTCAACATTTAGCCTGATCTTATTCCCGTAGTTATGTTTAATGAAACTCGCGTATTGTAATGGATTACACTTGTGAGAAAAGACCGAATGTGGAAGAAATACCCACATAGCTTTAACTCTATAAGAAGCGAGTAGTAAGATAAGATGATCTTTGAGGACAAAGATCCTGTTTAGGGGTAAATGCTGTGACAATCCGTCAATTTATGGTTGATATTTATTCTCAATATTTATTTAAAAACATTATTTTAATGTTATAATATGAACTCACTTATTTTTGGGAAGAAATTTGGATTTTACGTCTTGAAGTAGCATCGACTACGTCTAAACCGGAGGATTCTACGTTACGTGCTCACCTTTACATACACCGTCTTTGGTGACAGTCCGACATTTCAGAAAATAAATTTATCCGTGAATATTATTTTGTAATTTTAAATTTGTGTTGGTTCATAATCTCACAAATTTACGAGAAGATATTAGGACTTACGATTTTAATTTAACGTCCTTTTCGACTAAACCGGGAACCTTAGGATTACGTATTTACGTTTTCGAACTCCGTTTTTGATGAGACAATTTTTATTAGATTCGTTTTGTGCCGTTGATTCATAATTTATAAAAACGTTTTTTGTAAAACGAACCGAGGGCACGCAAATCGAGGAAACTAGAATCGAGGAATACCCGTAAATTAGTGGGATGAGACAAAAACAAGTTTTGTCTCACCCCACACATGGGACGGCCCAAAGGAGGACACCACATCCTTTGATGTGGCATCCTTACACAAAATATACTTACACTTGTAAGTTAGCTTTACTTTGAAGCATTATTCACCCACCAAAACTAGCAAAAGCACTATCTTCTCCCATTACTTCCATTTTTACATGCAAATAAACTCATAACTCTCTCTCTCACTCATCTATGCCATCCCATCTCACCCTCAAAACACCCATTTGATCAAACTTAACCACAAAATCTCATGTTATTCATACATAAGTTGAAACACTTTTGAAGCTCTATAGATTGGTGGTGATTATAACATCCAAGGAGGAGTTTCTATGGAGTCTTGGGGCTGATTTTACACAAGGAGTTCTTTAAGAATTGTGGTCTTGAAGATGGTCTTGGTTTATCACAAGTTTCTCCATCAAAATCCATGTCTTGATCATAACCTACATCATCATGGTGGTATAAAGATTGTTCTTCCCTTCCTCTTGTTATTTTGATTATGTAATCATGTATTTTCTTTCCTATTGTATATTTATATGATGAATATATGATGATAAAAATATTGTGTGGGGATTTGGTGTTGATAACATGGGTAAAAAGATGAAAAACTATATGTAAAAATGGTTAAATCTTGCTTAGATGGTAGGCTGTATAAAAACAGTAACTAACCACATGTTAGACTGATAAAATAGCAAAGTGGAATCAATATACAGTAAGTAATATGTCTTGTACACATGTGAGAGTTGGCCATGCAATGGAATCATTAGGATGAGTGAGATATGATCAAAACAAGTTTAGAGTGCAAATTTGAGTATACTGTTTTGGACGAATTTTATAAAATACTTAGAAGCTGATTCAACACTATCCATAGGAGATTTAAATGGAGCACATATCATGTAGTTTATGCCATAAAAATTTGGGCTTCTATCTCCATATAGAACTCTAGATATGGCCATTTTGGTGAACATGAAAGTAAAAATCAGATTTTGGGAAAATTAAAGTATAATAGTATTATATAAGCACTCAAATAAAAATAGTATTAAATGTGAATTAAAACCCACTAACTTATATAATACATTTATATAAATATGTATAAGGATAAATAAATGGACATTTTATAAAAATAGTAGTTTGATAAGTTTTATAAGTTATAAAACTATAAACATGATTTTTACGACTTTTTCGGCTATTACCGTAAAATTAACGTTTTTCGCCAATTAAAACTTAGACGATCAAACCCGTCTAATGTACAGTTTTTAAAAGTCATATACTGATATATAAACATATATAACAAGTAAAAACCGATAAAACCCGAACTATATAACATACGGACATTAACGGGCTAAGTTAACGTTATTGGACTAATAATACAAAGAAATGGGCTAAAACACTTATAAACTTATTTATTGGGCTTAACCCATTTGGGCCCAACATGTAAACTATAAATATTGATAATACAAGTATGAAATGGATTAATACAAGTTAAAGAACTTATAATAAAGTTATTGGACTTAAAATATGTAAATAGGTAAAACTAGTAAATAGTATAAAAGTTATCGACACATAACACTAAAATGAGTAAATGAGAATATGTAAACCCACTTGATCATCATATATATATATAATCATCAAATGTATACATAATTGTTATTTTTATAAAGTCATTGGACAAGAGTCTAAGACAAGTATTATTTGTCTAGGTTTCCGTGATTGAAGCGCGTACCGTACATCCAAATCGCCGATAATCGCCTTCCCACATCAACGTGAGTTCATAGCCTCGCACTCTTTTAAATGTTTTTATGAAATATTTTATAAACCCGCGAGGGAGATAACATGTTAGTTTTACTAAAATAGGACACCATTTGTCCCGATTGTTTGTTTATTGATTTGGACCCGAATGATTGTATGACCCGATGTATGATTATATGACCCGATAGATGAAATGAAATGGATTATTAAAGTTAGGTTATGTCACTAAAAGTCCCATTAGCATGAATTGTGAACTACCGGGATTTGGTAGACGCTTATGCATATAATAGTACTATTTGGGGACGATCACCCCAGTTCGCGCCTTGACGGTTGATCCCCGTCGTGCCACATTGATTGGTAAGCGAATTTATGTATGAGAAGATTTCCATAGCGTGATTATTGTGACGACACGCTAACTTAGATGGGAAAATTGAGTTTCGGGCTAGCTACCCGTTGTTTGGTATAGTAAGGTAACAATGTCATGCGGCTTATAATAATCCAATTAACGAAATACTGCTATACGCACCAAATTACAATATATTGCCTGACTAGCAATACGGGGTCATATTATTGATATTATGTTTGTGTTTTGGTTTTACATAACCATATTCATATAACGGTTTTTATTTAACTCTACACGACGTTATAAAACGTATTGTAGGATATTTTACGACATTGGTTCGTATAATGATTTTTAAGGCGAAAGCCTATATTGTGATTTTGACAAGGAATTGTATAAAATGTTTTTGGCCTAATTCATGGTCTACTATAAAGATTTGTACAAATTGATTTTCGGTAATAATTATATACCGATGATATTTTGATGGTTTTATTAAACTCTATGAATTCACTCGGCGTTATCGCTGACCTTTTCTTTTAACATATTTTATCTCAGGTACTTGAAGGTAATTCTCGGGAAGACAACAAGAATTCATGGCCCGCACCTAAATAATAATTTCCATTCAAATTCTTTGTAAAACTTGTATGAAATATTATGACTTGGGACCTATGTAACGTTTATATTTATGAATGGAAATGCTTTTATTATTAAACGACGCGATTTTTATGCGTTGTCTATGATGTGAGTAATGTGCTATCCCGTAACACCAACGAGTCTTCCGCTGTATTGAGTTGTATAAATTTGGGGGTGTTACAATACTTGACGACATCAGATATGTGGTGTTAACCAATGCTATGAAAACTATTCAGTTTAGTTCTTTTCACGCACTCATGTTATTACGTGTGCACTTTTTGCTTTCTTGAGGCCTGGTGATGAGGCATTTATTCATGTTTCATTTACAAACCTAGGAGAAGTTATAGCTTACCCTATTTATCTAATGATGGTTGTTGCAGGGACGTGATGTTTATCCTATTTATCTAAGAAAGCAAAAATCACTTGTTGCATCTCTTGTCAAACGCTTAGTAAACATCAATTCATCTTCTTCAAAGTCATTGATCAAACTTTTATCACAATAGAAAAAGTCTTTCTAAAAGCTTGATCAATGACTTTGAAGAAGATGACTTGATGTTTACCAAGCGTTAGACAAGAGATGCAACAAGTGATTTTCATTTAATAAAGATCTAAACAAGCTTTTACAAAAACTTTTATGCATTGGAGAGTTAATTTTGAAAATGATTTTTTGGAGATAAAATTTATGCACAAACATAATGCTTGCTAAAAGAAAAAGTTATAATAGCTTTGCCCATAGCAGATGCTCTAAGCTTATATAGGTAACACACTGTCATAAGCACTTACAGCAACACAAAGGCTTTAACTATGTTTTAGTTTGCAGTTACATATATATCTTCTTAGGTGCTTCAGTATTTGACTATCTTGCAATATCCCATTGTCTAAAATTATACATCTTTGTTAATACAATTCAAGTCATACTTTTATTAAAACTGAAATGCGCAATCCTATTTTATATTGTCTTTGCAACAGTTTTCTTAAAATCATTTCATAACCTTTCATACATACACATGCAGCCTTATATCTCAAGATCAACTATCATGTATTGCAGAACCATAACCTTTAATACATACACGGCCTTATGTCTCAACTTTAACAATCATGTATTGCAGAACCATGGCGACCAGCCGACCAGTAGCGGTTCAAACACTATATCCGAAAACAAGGGAAAAATGATTTTCACCAAGCCAGAAATTGTAACAGTTGCTTCTTTAAAGCCTACACGCTACAAAACAACGATTTAAGTCATAGTTTACCGTAAATGGACTTCGAAACACGATCGGACACGACAATCCAGCAAGTACTGTTCTATCCTCATTATATTGACGAACAGGTATGTTCCCCAAAAGGCTACATTTTCTTTAATACATGTACAGAAACACACAGACGTACGTTCCTTAAGACACTACATCTTTGTTTATAAATGTACAACAAACAAGTAACACGCCAATCGACACTTATTTTACAGAGTATTTTGAACAACTCCGATCCCTAAAGCCTTTCAGGATTTAACTGAGAAGAAACAGGAAAATGGGAAAATACTCGATCTAAACTAGAATACATCTCTTATATTTGAAAATTTTATCCAAATACTAGAGATATGATCATCGGCTTTCCTGAATCGAAAAGTGGGGTTCTTAATAATAGGTACACTTACAATCTACATAAATGCCTTAATGTTATCTATGATTAAATGGTTCAAGTGCATATCGAAAAATTACATTGGTCTATATATCCAAGGAGTCATTTGGTCTATAAATGCCTTAATACGAAACATGTTACTAGAAACTCTAACATTAAGATCTTTTCATTAACAACGATAATAATTTCAACAGTGGGAACACAGTTGGTTTCGTATTATGGAATGAAATAATGGCTCTCAAATTCGATATGCACACCAATGAATCACTTGAAAAAACAGTAATCATTGCAGTTTCATCCTGTTACTCGATACAATGGTATGTTCTACTTATACACTATTTATACAACATAAATCCATAACTACGACACTAACCAACATCCTTATGGATGCAGGACTGCAGTTATCGGGAACATCTGCGACTCACTACTATCTAAATCCGAACACACAAGAACCACACCAAATTCAGCAAATGTGTATATTATATATCTAAAGTTGCTATAATTATTCAAACAATTAGCATATGCTAATAAAAGTTCAAAACTCAAACAGGTGTATACACAACTCACTGAGGTTACCCCAATCCTAAGACATTCAGAGCCAATGTTTCAAAGATCCAGAACGAGAAACCTTATAACTACATTTGTTAGTTAACAAAATGCTAACCTTTACATTACTACAGTTACTGTTTAAAGGCAATTGTCAGCTATGTGATCAGCAACTATCTCTATCACTTGTTTCAGCATCTTAACAAACTCTGAAATATTTACAACTTTTTAAAAGGATTACCGAATGACCGGATTTGAATTACAAACATGACAAAGCGCGCTCTCATTGCTATAGCGATCAAACAACACTTCTACACCGTCAAGTAAGTCACTCATACCAGCTGTACGTGTAGTTAGTGCAGACTGCAGACAGTCTGAAGTGGTCATCTTTTTAAACATATAGAGTGCTTTGTGAGTTTGCTGGGTTTGAGTTTGTATAACCGCAAACTCAAATCTTGTTATTTAGTCGACCCAAAATCTGAAACTTTGTTAAACAAAAAAGTAAGAGTAACACAACTAAATAAATGATCAAAAAAGCATTATACTATTCATAAAAATTTAAAACATATCTCCCATAAATTCATACTGAAAACTAAAAACTAATTAATCTACATATGCTACTTGTATACGGTCTTTCTTGGTGCCCTTCCTTTTATAAAATAAATCTTTATGGCAATACAAAAGAAAAATCAACAAACAAAACTAAAAACAATAATCGGTCAATCTGGCCGCAGGTAGCATCAACCTGTTCAACCGGCATCTGATATCGACAAACCGGGCACGTGGAATGAACACCTAACCATTTCTCAATACAGTCCTTATGAAACATATGCTTACACTCCATCTCCTTCACTTCTATACCACCACTACCATACTCATTCAAACAAATACAACAGTCTTCATCTTGTGGTGGTGACTTTACTGTTTTTAAGGATTCGATGGTTGATGCTGAGGCTCCTGGTAAGCTGGTCGAAGACATGATGGTGAATGAGTTTAGGTATTTATGAGTGATTGATTTATAAGGATCGAGTTTATAGAAAAAATTTGTTTGCATAATTCATGTCGGTCATTATATGTTTCGTAAGTTTGGTTCGATAAATTTCTTAAGAGGCTCGTAATATATATGGTAAGTTCTTGAAATTTATAGTATATAGTTTACATGCTGTCCCATTTTCGCATATATAAATCATCTTTTCCGGTTTTTATTTTATTTAGTAAAGTAAAACATTAAATTTAAATATTTTTCAAATCAAATGATATGTTATTAAAAAAATATCTTAAAATTTCATTTTTAAACTTTTGTTAAAAACAACCTAGAATAATATTTTATTTGACAGAAGTTTAATTTATAGAAAAAATTAGTAGAAAATTTTGATAGAGAAAAAAAGATATAAAAATATATGTGTTATAATTATAAAAAATAAAAACTGAATTAAAAGAAAATAAGGTAATTTATAAAAGTTTAGTGGTTAAATTTTTAAGGTCTAGTTAAATGAGATATATAAATGTTTATATTTTTTCGGTAACTTTAAAAAATAAACAAACACGTCTTACATTTTATACCCTCTAGATACTATACCTTAAAATACAAAACATATAAAATTTATTTAAAGAATAATATTACCGAACTAAAACTTCCAATTTCATCATTGCCCACTAATTTCATCAATACCCACTATAACGTGCATACTATCATATCTACCTAACCAACTAGCTTAGCTCAGTTGGCCACCAAGGTTCCACTAAGTGGTTTCTTTGGGGGAGGTTTCCTGGAGGTCGTGGGTTCAAGACATGCCAAGAGCCTTTCAGGTGAAGCGGATAAGGAGTCTAACATAACTAGGCGATGGTTCGAAGAAGACATTCTTCCGCTTGGATGTCATTGCACGACTCGACCCACTAACCACTAACATTTGCCGTTCTAAAAAAAATATCATATCTACCTAAAATATGCTTAAAACAATTGTACATTGTGTATTAAAAACTTGTAGTTTTGGTATATACGATATGAGTTAAGATTTATGTGGACCCTTAAAATAGCATAGGTTTATGTGGACCTTTAAACTTGTAGTTTTGGTATATATAATTCGTCACGAATCGTATATGATTTTCAGAAAATCATATATGATTCGTGATATTAATCATATATGATTTTCTGAAAATCATATATGTTTCATGACGAATCATATATGATTCTCTCAGACGTGACCTAAGAAAAAAAGTCGAAAAAAAAGTTCGTCGAAAGCATATACATGTGCCCCTCGATACATAGATGATTTAATTTTCGTCGCGATGATATGTTTTGTTTTACGTAACGATGAACGGTTTATGAGATATTTAATTTTTAAAATATGAGTTTTTTTGTTACATGATAAAAATGGGTGGTTGTGATTGTTTGATTGAGTGTATACTAAACTAAGGGTCTGTGTTGAACTTTTTCCTATACGATATTATGCATGTTTTTGTGTGTATATATGAAATTCTCCCTAGTATTATTACATAATAAATTTTTTATGTAAAACCACGTGAATAATTATTATTGGTGCTAATATTGTAATTTCAAAATATTAGGCACAAACACTTTTCATATATATTCGCAATGTTGCAAAAATCGTAAATCGCTAGCCGGTCGGTCGAACATCTTGTAGCTTGTAATCGTTGTAGGCGGGATTAATTGGCGATTAATCGGATTGGAATTTTTAGAAAATTTTTGGTATTTTCGGCAAGTTTTTGGTATTTCTAAAGAGTTTTAGCTATGTTTAGGAATATTCTTCTTAAAATAAAACTTATCCTACATATACATAGTAAATATAAGTGATAAACTAGAGGTGGCAAATCTTGCCCATTTGGATACATATGGTCACTTTTTGCCCATTTTCAAAAAAGGATGGGGCACTTTTTGGCCATTCTTTATAATGGATGGGCTAAACGGGCGCATATATAAGAAACTAAATGGGCTTAACGGGCGCGCTTGTAAAATACAAATTAGTATACTCGACGAATATTTTTTATTAAATTTTTTATCACCGGCTTTCAAACCAGTATTTTTATTTTTTAATTATAGGTTTTTATATGTTTTTTCTCTTTTTTAGCTTGCGCCCGTTTAGCCCGCCCATTTTGCCTGCCCGTTTCGCCTGTGCCCATTTAGCCCGCACCCGTTTAGCCCGCCGCCCGTTTAGCCCGTTGCCTGTTTAACCCGCCACCCGTGCCCGCCCGCCCGGCCGTTTTGTCGCCTCTATGATAAACACATGTTTACAGAGGGTTTTTGGTATCTTTGGCAAACCTGCAAGTTTTCGGCAAGTTTTACCGTCGTTGACCATAGTTGACCACTATTAATCGCCTTTTTATTAATCGGCAAGGTAGAGGGCCTTGTAGTGACTAATCGGTGATTAATCGGCCTTGTAGACCTTGTTTTGCAACACTGTATATTCGTATATTAAATTACTACCTCCGTCCCATAATTATTGTCCACTTTTGACTTTTTGAGTCTTTCTTCGTTAACTTTGACTTTAAATTATTTTGTTTGTAGTATACACTACTTGATAAAAGTAATATCAATAAAAAATACATTTTAAACTCTATCCATTTATGTATTATGCATCAAATATTAAATAACACAAACAAAAATATTTAAGGTCAAAATTGACGAATAAAGACTTAAAAAGTCAAACATGGACAATAATTATGAGACGGAGGTAGTAATATATAAAAATTCTATGTTCAAAAATTAATATATAAAAATAAATTTGGTTTATATGTAAGCTCGTGAATGCACAAAACTTATAACTAGTTTGTCATGACAAATCAAACTGCCGAAAATTATATTTGCATTAACAAAAGAACATTTTTTTTTAAAAACTTGTTGAGGGCATTCGGGCTATTTTTATGAGGATGTGATGTTTTTTTCTAGTAATTTGAATTTTATTTTCTACATAATTTGTGTGTCCCTCGAGAATTTTGTTAGGGTTGACACCCCCCCCTCCTACCTACACATGACTCCACCCTTGATTATGAGACGTATCGGTTCGATTAGTTAAGAAAAATATTCAATCATCCACGTAAGGCATGCACCCTATTTTGCTGACCTAATTTATATTTGTTATTTAATATTCGGCCGCATTCTCCTATAGGTCATTCAAGTTAGAGGTAAATAATTTAGTTCAGAATACGATTAAGTAGTCATTAGACAAACAAAAGTAGTTGTTCAAAGTACATAAACGAACATAATCAAAGATAAAACTATTGTGAAAAGTGGTTAAAAACATACGTCATCTACGATGAAAATACTTTTCAAAGAACTCTTGTATTTAATACACTTAATATATATTGTTTATCTCAACTCGCAGCTTTGTAGGTAGAATGATGTGGTCCCTATCTAAATCAACATATGCTCCTAGCGTATATTTTACGAAAGGGTCTCAACTAGGTCAAACTTAAATCATAGGGATATTGATGTTGAGTATATCATATGTCTCATGTGTGATGGTGACATTAAAACCGAGGAGCATCTTTCTGTATATTCTAAAATAGCTAACGAGATTTTGCCAAAATTGTTAACCTGGTGGAAGGTCGAAAACATATGTATAACATGTCTTCAAGATCTTATCAATCTTGCGTACAGAGTCAATATGCCGAACAATCTTGTGGATTTCTTTGATGTGGTAGTTTAGTCACCGTATGGTCCCTTTGGAGTCTTTGAAATGATATGTCTTTCTCCCTTTAAATGTCCCTCAAAGAACCTTATTCTCAATGATATCAAGCTCGTGAAAGTTTATGCAATTTCTGTGAATGGTGTTTTTGAAATTAACATGCATGATAATAATTCCAAGAAAAAAAAATAGTTCTGTTTTTAGCATGAATAAGAAGAGAAAGTTAGACAAGAACTCTTCTTATCTTTGGCATTGTAGACTTGCCCATATTGAGAAGACTCGCATACAAAAGCTTCAATGTGATGGTCTTTTGGAAGTATCAATGATGAATCATTTGATAAATGTGAGTCTTGTATCTCTGGAAATATGACCGAGAAACCTTTTAATAGCAATATTGAAAGGGCTACTGAACTACTTGGTTTGATACATACTGATGTGCGTGGACCACTTAGACATGTGTCAAGGAAAGGTGCTAGCTACTTCTTAACATTTATGGATGATTATAGCCGTTATGGGTATATTAATTTACTTAAGCATAAACATGAGGTATTTGAAACATTCAAAGTGTTTAAAGCGGAAGTAGAATTGCAACTAGGAAAGAAGATTAAAGCTCTTCTTTCTTATCGAGGTGATGAATATTTAAGTCAAGAGTTTAAAGATTATTTAAGTGAGAACAGAATTGTTAAGAAAAGAATTGTTCAGAAACTTACTTCTCCATATACTCCACAACAAAATGGTGTATCCGAAAGGAGAAATCATACATTATTGGATAAGGTGCGATCTATCTTTAATCTTACAAATTTACCTTTATCCTTTTGGGATTATGATCTAGAATCTGTTGTTCGTATTCTGAATATGGTTCCTACAAAGAAGGTTGATAAGACACCATATGAACTATGGCATGGCAAAAGGCCATATTTGTCTTATTTAAAGATTTGGGGTTGTGAAGCGTATGTGAAACGTGACTCTGGAGATAAACTCCAACAACGCTCAGTAAAATGTATCTTTGTAGGTTACCCTAAGGAAACTATGGGTTACTAATTTTATTATCCACCTGAGAACAAAGTTATTGTTGCTAGGTATCGAGACTTCCTTGAAAATGATCTTGTAAATCAAGAATTCAGTGGGAGAAATCATGATCTTTAAGAAATTCAAGAAGATACATTGCCTTCTGAAAATACTAGTGAAGAAATTCCAATAGAGCCAGGAAGTCTGGGAGCTCCCCCGAAATTAATTCCTCCACGTAGGTCTGGAAGGAATATACGTGCGTCAAGCAAACTATGTCTTAACATAGAGGATGATGAGAAGGAAGTAGGGGATCTTGGTGAACCTGCTAACTATCGATCCGCAATGCTTGATCCAGAAAAGTCAAAATGGATTGTTGCGATGAATGAGGAAATGAAATCCATGAAAATCAACGATGTTTGGATTCTTGTTGATACGCCTAAAAATGCTAAAGTAGTGAAAAATAGGTGGATTTTCAAGAAGAAAACCGACATGAATGGTGAAGTACAATCCTATAAAGCACGTTTAGTAGCTAAAGGTTTTACTCAAACTTTTGGCATAGACTACGAGAAGACATTTTCTCCTGTAGCAGACTTACGAGCTATTAGGATTCTCATAGCTATAGCAGCATACTATGACTATGAGATATGGCAAATGGATGTTAAAACTGCCTTCTTGAATGGTCGCTTAGATGAAGACATCTATATGCAACAACCGGAAGGGTACGTTGATCCTAAATATCCAAAACGCGTGTGCAAACTTCAAAGATCTATTTATGGCTTGAAGCAAGCATCACGTCAATGGAATAAACGATTTGATGAAGAAATCAAAAAGTTCGGATTTATTCAAAATCGTGATAAGCCATGTGTATATCCCAAAGCTAGTGGGAGTGATGTAGTATTTCTAATTTTATATTTTGACGACATAAATCATGGGAGGTAATATTCCAAGACTTAAGGAAGTTAAGGATTATCTTGGTAAACGTTTTTCTATGAAGGATTTAGGAGATGCTGCATATATTCTGGGAATTAAAATCTATCGAAATAGAAAAAGACGGTTAATTGGTCTTAGTCAAGATGCTTATATTGATAAGATATTGAAGAAGTATAACATACATAATTTCAAGAAATATTTTCAACCTATGGAGGTTAAGCATGAATTAAGTCATGAGTTAGATGCATCAACACCTGAAGAGGTGGCTTACATGTAGAAGGTGCCTTATGCTTCGGCTGTAGGATCTATTATGTATGTTGTAAGGTGCACAAGGCCTGATGTGGCGTTTGCTCAGAATTTGGTCAGTAGATACCAACAGAATACAGGGTAGCTCCACTGGGTTGCTGTTAAACATTTTTTGTAGTATTTCAGGAATACAAAAAGAAATGTTTTGGTATTTAGAGGGTAGCCATACAGATAACTAAATGTGTTTGGATTAGGAAGTTTATTGGAGATCTTGGAGTGATGCCTTCAATTAAAGAACCTATTGACATATATTGTGACAATTCTGCTGCAATAATATTCTCCAATGATTCTGGAGTCATGAAAGGCGCTAGACACTTTAAACTTAGATATCACTATGTTCGAGAACAAGTTCAAGCTCGTGAAATAAAATTAATAAAAGTTCACAAAGATGATAACGTAGTTGATCCTTTTACTAAGACTTTGCCTAGAACAAAGGTAGTTAAGCATGCTAAGGCTATTGGGTTGCAACTAGCTAGCGAGTTTATGCAATAAATCTGTGATTAGTATTTGGATAAAGGATGTTAAGACATTATTGAATTGATGAAATAAAGATTGAGTTTCGTTTATTTTCTGTTATTTGATTTTGTATCCTATTTTACATGTTTTAATCCATGAATAATTGTTATGTTCTAATTGTCCATTGTCGATTAATAATATGGGAATATTATTAAACTAAGACAAATTAAAATAGTGACATAGTATACTTGAAAGTATATTGGTCAATTTTGGATGATATTTGATGAATCAAATATTGGACTTATTCCAACTATATGATTTTACTTTATCGATCTTCGTCATTAAGTAAATCGTAAATAGTTATCCTTAGACCTGAGATACCAAGAAACTGCATTGAATGTAGTGCATTTCTGTAAGGTAACCTAACGCTAAACGTAACTGGTAGCTATAAGAGTTATTTTCATAAGTGTTGCAAAGTCTGTAAGTTTCGCTTGTAGTCAAAATAGGATTTGTTTCCTTAAAATTATTTTGAAGTATAATACAGCTGGGCCCCTCGGGGGAGTAGTAAGATGTTTGTGCGGCCGCACCCGAATTTGTTTTGGTAATCTTGCTATATCCGTAAACGAGAAACAGAATGGTTAATGAAGGAATGACTGAGATCCATATCCTATTGACGTTGTATTTGAAATGAAAGGATAATAATTATGATAAATCATTTAAAGGTTTTTCTAGGAGACCTTACTCGAGTTGTACTAGTGACATTGCTAGTATAACTAGACGCTAGTCAATGTAATCACGATATTCGAATTTTGTCCAAGTGGGAGCTGAAATTTTATGGACATTAAATTATAGTCGTGTGATATGATCGAACTCGGGATTACGGGATTGCACGCAATACGTAAAAGGTTAATTTTATTTATTAAATATATTTATTATATTTATGAAATCAAACCGAGCTTAACTAACGATCGTTAAATAAATTAAGAGTTAAGTTAAACGACCGTTATGGAATTCAATAGAAGAGAAAATAAGAAATGGAAAGTTCCGGAAACACCACTTGGGGTGTTGTCGATCGGCGGCTACAAGGGGGGGCAAAAGGAAAGTTTTTCTTTCCTAATTCGTTTATTACTTGGAAACCAAGTTTTGCCAAGGTCTATATAAACACCCCATAGCCTCATAACTTTTCCCATTCCTTCTCCTCATTTTCTCTCTGCGATCGGCGAACAAACACCCCTTTAGGGTTCTTTGATTTTCGATTTAGCTAAAATTCCACAAGTGTAGAAGCTCTGGTTTGCAAGTGTGTGTACAAGAGCGTAATATAGTTTCCTTTAAACTGTATCTTGGTATTATTCTTCACAAACCCTAATTGTTGATTCGTTGGTGATCTTGTGGATCTTCACTAGTATGTAACCCTAATCGATTAATTATAATTGTGTTATTATGATCTTGTTAAATCACTTCCGCTATTATTTGCTTTAATCTTTGCTTATGATTATATAATTGTTATGAACTTCATAAACCATCAGCTCGCCTCTTACAGTTGTATTTTTTCTAGAGTAAGAACGGTTATTCTTAATTGGATTGGATGGTTGGATAATCCATCTAATACATGTAACTAATCATTGTTCTATTTGCGACTAGCTAGTTTTCTTTTGTTTCTATATTGTTAGGACCATTGGAATAGTTATTTGTAATAGGTAGACTAAGAGGTATGTAGTTCCTCCTGGTCATAGTAGTAGTAGGAGCAAGTCGTGCTCCTGGTCTTATAGAAAGTCAAACTTTATTATTAGTTATTATTCTGTTAGGATATGCATGAGATATGTTAGGAAAGAATATGCATATCAGTTTTACACGTTTTGGTTAATGATGTATTAGGGTTTCCTTGTAGTATAAAAGGAACCTTAGGCAGAAGGGTTACACACACCTTCATCAAACATAATTCTAGTTATTATTAATATTAGAAATTCTTAGAAAAGGATCAAGTCGTTTTAGTTATTCTGTTCTTCTTATTCATAGTATTTGTATTCCACACTTATACTATGTGATTTGTATAGAGTCTCTCTGTGAATAGACTTGTGATTACAGAAGTCGTTCACCGTTCCTGACAGGTTGCAAGATCCACATCTAGTGGACTCAACAAGTGGTATCAGAGCCTGGGAGAGTCTCTGTACAAGAAGAATCAATTTTTCTCATTACTAACATCTTTGTTTAATCATGTCTGCCTCAAGTTCTACTCAAACAGGAGAAGATAGTACTCCTAGAATTCAGCAACCTCAACAGATCATTGCTACGGTTTCCAACACAAATGGTAAGTTTCCTCTTCAGAAAAAGGACGAGTATGATAGCTGGGCAATGAAGATGGAATGTTGGATCACCAACACTGATCAAGACCTTTGGAAGATCATTCTGAATGGAAACAGCAGGAAGTTGACTGGAAGAGACAAGAGTGGTAATATTACTCTTCTTGACCCTAAAACTCATGAAGAAATCACAGCTGTTCAGAAGGAGATCAAAGCAAAAACTATTTTGCTTCAGTCTCTTCCTGATGATCACATGGGTGACTTCTATCATCTGGATGATGCTAGAGAGATCTGGAATGGAATAAAAGCAATGTTTGGTGGGAATGAAGAGTCAAATAAAATGCGAAGATCCATGCTGAGAGATGAATTCACAGACTTCAAGATCTCAGAAACTGAAGGTATCCATCAAGGATATGACAGGTTCCAAAAGATATTGAGCCAGTTGAATCAACTTCGGTCGAAACCTGACGATGGTGATATCAATGCAAGGTTTCTTAGAGCCTTACCCTACTCATGGAATCAGGTGGTAATCTCTCTCAAAGCAAAAGGTGGGCTTGACTATCTTAATTTTGATGATTTGTTTCATAAGCTCAAAACCTTTGAGCCTTATGTGAGGGGATACTCAAGTGATTCTTTTCCTACTCCTGCTAACTCTGCCTTTGTGAGTTCTATGGGATCCAGTCCTATGTCTTATGCTAGTAGCCCAAGCAATACTGTGTCTTCTCAACATACTTTTCAGCATACTTCTACTCCTGAACCAAAAGCCAAGTCTGGTAGCATGGTAGAAGTTGTTCTTCACTCTTTTGTTGCTGACGTTGATGCTCAACAGCAACTTGCTTTTGATGACTTCAAACAGGATGATAAACTTGACCTGGATGAAATGGATCTCAAATGGCAGATGGCCATGCTCACTCTTAGGGTTCATAAGTTTGAGAAGAAATCCGGTCGAAAATTTAATTATAACCCAACAGAGCCAGCAAGGTTTGACAGAAGCAAGGTTCGATGCTATAATTGCCAGCAGCAAGGTCACTTTGCAAGGGAATGCCCTAACAAGCATGACCAGGAGAAGAGAAGATATTCAGCTTTTAAGATTCAGGAGGTGAAGGATGACAAGAAGGCGTTGGTGTCTGTTGACTCTATGGTCAACTGGAATGATCATCAGAATGCTACCCTAGAAACAGCTGAGCCTTCTACTGATGTGTTTGCAATGATTGCTGGGAATCTGTCTGATGCCGAGGAAGCAGAAGAGTTTGCTCTTATGGGCATCTCACCTCAAGTACAACATTTTCCTCTTGGTTGTCATGATAAATATTCAGAATTGTTGTCCCAATATAATGACTTAAATGATAAGAATGATAAGTATTTTTTAGAGGTTTAAGCATATAAGGCTTCTTTAAAAACATTGGAACAACAAAAGAGGTGGCTTCAAGATACTCAACGTGAGTACGAGGATAAAATTAGGATACTGAACATGGATTTAGAAAACACAAAAAACATGCTTAAATACACCGAAAAGGTAAAAGATGACAGTATCAAAGAAAAACAAGAAATGAAGGAAAAATTAGATGATACACTTCTAAGATTTGAAAAATGGCAAAAGGCACCTAAGAATCTTTCAAAATTAATTGATAGTAGCATGTCTGGTAGGACTAAAAGAGGGTTAGGATTTGATAAATATATTGATTCAGAAGATGTGTTTGATTTATCTTTTTCAAGTATCTTTGATCCTGACAAGGATGAAGAGAGAACACCTAGCTACAATATGTTTAAACCAGCAACAGAAATGCATGTTGTCCTTCCACCTCTTACAAGAACTTTCACGCCCACTACTAGGCATACTGAGTTGGATGGATCACAGATGCATGAGTCCCCAAAAAGTTCTACTAATACTAATGACTTTGTCTCGTGTACTTTCAGTGACAAAGCCAGTGACTCTACATCATGTGGTTCAAGTGAAGAGTCGAGACCTGCAAGTTCCCAGTCAAATGACCATGCTGCTACTAGTGCTAGGAAGTGTGAAGAGAGAGTTGCTTTTACTTCAGCAGTGTCTAGTCCTGGTTTGTTGAGTCCTAGGAAGAATGTTTCTCCTAGAATTGTGTGTAATAAAGTTAGCAGTATGAAACAATGTCATTCTAATAAAAGGTCGTTTAAAACATGTTTTGTTTGTGGGAGTGAATTTCATTTGATTAAAGATTATGATTTTTATGACAAACATTCTTCTGTACATCAAGCATTTCCTGCTCCTGGTCTACCAGGAGTTGTTCCATATTCTTCTAGAAGACTAAACCCAAGTGCTCAATCTTTTTCCTCTTCTAGAAGGACCTCACCATTAGCTTCTGATCATTGGAGAAACACTGGATTAATATCAAATAGACCAACCAGTAACTAATTTCAGAATTTTAATCCAAA
Organism: Glebionis coronaria; assembly: GCA_025667525.1. NCBI lineage: Eukaryota > Viridiplantae > Streptophyta > Magnoliopsida > Asterales > Asteraceae > Glebionis > Glebionis coronaria. The sequence continues at coordinate 602,130,427 of CM046878.1, read as the reverse complement.
TTTTGCATATAATTTTGACCACATGTATTTTGGGTTGGGAAATCTGGGAACTGATGTTAAGCCCTCAGCAGGTTGTTCTTGGTCAAACAATAACACCCATATGATGAATAGGCAACCAAAGAACAACGGTGGATCTCATCAATCTTCTTGGCTATCTACTAAAGATCCATAAGGCAGGCTCAAACCTAAAAAGGTTTGGGTCCCTTTAAGACACTAACTTTTGTATATCTCGTATCTTGTTGTTGTAGGTTACTCCTTACCAAGATCCTACTCTAGGAATTGTTGATAGTGGATGCTCTAGGAGCATGACATGAAATAAAAGTCTTCTATCTAACTTTGTACCATTTCAAGGCGGAAAGGTCTATTTTGGAGGAGGTGAAGGAAGGATCACTGGCAAAGGAACGATTCAGACGCCTAATCTTAATTTTGAGCAGGTCTACTATGTGGAAGCACTTCAACAATTCAACTTGATATCTGTCTCTCAGATTTGTGACAAGAAGCAGTTTGTCCTCTTTACGGATACTGATGCACTAGTGTTATCTAAAGACTTTAAACTCCCGGATGACTCACAGGTTCTACTCAGAATCCCTAGAAGACACAATATCTATAGTATCAAGCTGAATGAAGTCAATCCTACTGGTCAACTAGCATGTTTGGTTGCTAAAGCCTCAGAAGATGAAGCCACTCAATGGCACCAAAGGATGGGACATGTGAACTTCAAGACCATTCACAAACTAGCAAATCTGAATCTGGTCTCTAGTTTACCTCCCAAGTCATTCAGAAATGATATCAATTGTCTTGCATGCAGCAAAGGCAAACAACATAAAGCATCCTTCAAGGCCATTATTGCTCTCAGCTTTATAACTGAACCATTGCAGCTACTACACATAGATTTATTTGGTCCTACCTCTATTAGGAGCATTGACCACAAACAATTCTGCCTTGTGGTAACTGATGGGTATAGCAGGTTTACGTGGGTTTTCTTCATGGCTGCCAAGAGTGAGACCTACTCAATTCTCAAGGACTTTATTACACTTATAGAGAATCAGTTGTCCAAGAAGGTTAAAGGTATTCGATGTGATAATGGAACAGAATTCAAAAATGCAGACCTCATAGCACTTTGTAATTCTAAAGGCATCAAAAGAGATTATAGTGCAGCAAGAACTCCTCAACAGAATGGCGTGGCAGAAAGAAAGAACATGACTCTAATAGAAGCTACAAGAACAATGCTTGCCGATTCTAAGCTTCCAACCATGTTCTGGACAGAAGCTGTTAATACTGCAAGTTATGTTTTGAATAGAGTTTCTATTACAAATCCTCACAAGAAGACTCCCTATGAGCTACTAACATCTAAAGTACCAAACATTGCTCATTTGAAGCCATTTGGGTGTCCTGTCACCATTCTGAATACTAGTGACTATTTGGGGAAATTTGATGGCAAAGCAGATGGAGGATACATTATGGGATATTCAGCTCACTCTCGGGCTTATCGTGTCTACAATCTCCAAGCCAAGCAAGTAATTGAAACTATTAATCTCAGTTATTTTGAGGAGAAGTCAAACATCCAAGGCAAGGGTCCTGAATGGTATTTTGATCTTGATTATCTTAGTGATTCATTAGGATATTTTCGTTTCAAAACTAAACATGATGCAGGTCCACAAGTGTTTGCAACTTCTAGTGCAGGTGCTCATTCTAGTCTTTCAGACTCAGATGACGAGGATGATATTTTTGTTGTTCCATCCTATTCCACCACAGTCTCTCCTACTACTCCTAGTGATGCAACTCCATCATATATATTGGACTCACAAGGAGCTCTTGACACATTACTCAAGCAACAACTAGAAGCTACTACAGTAGCTGCTCAAGGTTGCTTTGAGTTTCCCTTGAATACATCTGCTGACAAAGCTGCTCCTAGTACTCCAATTGTTACTCCTGGTGCTAGTTCAACACCTATTGGTAGTCCGGCTAGTGATTCCACTTCCCATACTAGATTCTTAAGTCCTTCTGACCTGGGGAACTATCAAAAGAAGTTTTCTACCAAGCTGGGTGATATTCATAAGCAACCAATAGATGGCATTTTTGACTCTGCTTCATATGATGATGACTTTGTTGGGGATCTTAATAACTTGGCACCAGAAGTGGAAGTAGCTTCCAATCCAGTGTTGCAGTCACATAAAGACCACCCTACTACTCAAATCATTGGAGAACCTAGTTCTACTGTCAAGACTCGCAGAATGCATAAGAAGGCCACGTCAGATCATCATGCTCTCGTGAGCTATATTGAGGATCAAAAGCATAATAATCATACGGACTTTCAACATTGTTTGTTTGCTTGTTTTCTTTCACAAGTGGAACCTAGATCAGTCTCTCATGCTCTTGAGGATCAAAGTTGGGTGGAGGCTATGCAGGAGGAGACGTAGCAGTTCTTGTTTCAGAATGTTTGGATCTTAGTTGACTTGCCAGATGGAAAGACAGCAATTGGTACCAAATGTATTCTCAAAAACAAGAAAGATGCAAGGGGTATTATGGTGAGAAATAAGGCGAGGTTGGTTGCACAAGGTCATACACAACTTGAAGGCATTTATTACACTGAATTTTTTGCTCCTGTTGCAAGGATTGAGGCCATTCGTCTGTTTTTGGCTTTTGCTTCTTATATGGGCTTTACAGTTTTTCAGATGGATGTCAAGAGTGCATTTCTCTATGGCAAGATTGATGAGGAATTTTATGTCACTCAAACTAAGGGCTTTGTAGATGCACTTCATCCCAAGAAAGTTTACAAGGTGGTCAAAGCTCTCTATGGACTTCATCAGGCTCCTAGAGCTTGGTATGAGCATCTTTCCACTTTCTTGTAGAAACATGGCTATAGAAGAGGCACAATTGACAAAACACTATTTCTTAAGAGGAATACCAAGGACATTATCCTTGTTCAGGTTTATGTAGACGATATTATCTTTTACTAAAAAGGAATGGTGTGATGAGTTTGAACAACTGATGAAGGGCGAATTTCAGATGAGTGCTATGGGAGAGCTTACATTTTTCCTTGGTCTTCAAGTCAAGAAAAAGTCGGATGGAATCTTCATAAGTCAATGTTCATGAGATCCTTAAGAAGTTTGATATGGATCCTCTTAGACCAGCAGCGACACCTTATGAAGTAGCTAAAGTCAAACTCAAGAATGAGCCAGATCCTCCGGTAAATGTTCACATGTACAGGTCCATGATTGGCTCACTCATGTATTTGACTGAATCACGTCCGGATATTATGTTTGCAGTGAGTGCTTGTTCTCGACATTAGGTGGCTCCAATGGTTTCTAACTTGAATGCAGTCAAGAAGATTTTCAAGTACATCAAGGCTCAACCCAAGCTAGGCTTGTGGTATCCTAGAGAATCACCTTTTGTTCTTGAAGCATATAGTGATAGTGACTATGCAGGTGCTAATAATGACAGAAAATCTACTACTGGTGGTTGTCAGTTTTTGGGTCGAAGACTTATCTCATGGCAATGCAAGAAACAGACGATAGTAGCTACTTCTTCAACAGAAGCTGAGTACGTAGCTGTTGCTAGTTGTTGTGGACAAGTTTTGTGGATACAAAATCAGATGCTGGATTATGGGTTCAACTTTATGAACACCAAAATTTTCATTGACAACCAAAGCACTATCTGCATTGTGAAGAATCTTGTTTTTCATCAACGTACAAAACATATTGAAATTCGGCACCACTTTATCCAGGATGCCAATGAGAAGAAGTTGATATAGGTTCTTAAGGTTCATACGGATGATAATGTTGCTGATTTGTTGACTAAAGCCTTTGATGGTCCTCGGTTCAACTACTTGGTGGTTCACATTAGAATGGTCAATCCTTGAGACCTATGATTGAGGGGAGGCTTAGTGTACATATTCACTTGTGCAGATTAACATATTGGTAGTTTTTAACAACAGATTTTATGGGTTTTTGCGGTGTGTGCTACTTCTAGTGGAGGATTTTGCTCACTTCTGGTGGTATTCTTCATTAATGGTTGGCTTCTAGTCATTAATGGTTGGCTTCTAGTGGATAACAATCCTTCCTTCTCTGTCATGGTTGGCTTCTAGTCTTGGTTTGGGTCACTGTTCACTTCGTTGACTTCTGTTGACCACACTGCGCTTCTAGTGTTGACCATTATGCGTTTTGACTTTTAGTCAACGCAAGCTAATTCTGGTATATATCCTATTATTTAACTTTGGTAAACTGGGATTTGCAAATAATGTTATAAGGGGCAAGTGGTTACTTTGCATTAACTGCCTAATTTGAAAGGGCAACCCACATTATTAGGGGTTAATGAACAGTTACATGACCATTATTTATGGTCAATTACCCCCTTGACTCATTCATCACAATCATAACATACACACACGCTCCTACTCTCTCAATCCCTAATCAATCACCTTCCATCACTTCCAATCAACATCAATGGCTGCTTTGGTCTACCAACCCGCTCACAATAAGGTCGCATATCTGGGAGATGGTCCTAAACATGACGAATTCACAGACATACTAGAGTTTATTGAGGCTTCTAACCTCATGTATGCTTTTACTGTTTGCCCAATTGTTTATGATAGTGTAATTCGCCAGTTTTGGGATACTGCTGAACTTGTGGCTGTTTTGGGTCGCCCACTTGAACTCCATGCTACCATAGATGGACGTCCTTATGTGGTTACTGAAGCTTCTATTAGGAGTTCCCTTCATCTTCAAGATGAAGGTGGTGTTGTTTCCATCCCTAATGTTGAGGTTTTGGAGGGGATTGCTGCTATTGGGTATAACCATGGGGGGAAGTTTAACTTCCAAAAGAATAGGTTTTCCCCCCAGTGGAAGCTTCTAGTGCACTTTTTGATTCACTTTTTAAGCCCCAAGTTTGGGAGTTGGGATGCATTTCCCATTCCTTTGGCTACTGGTTTGATCTGCATAGCACAGGGTAGGGTGTTTAATTTTTCTCGCTATTTGTTTGATGGGATGGTTAGCAATTTGACTAGTACTGGTTCTAGGAAGAAATTTTTAATGTATCCTAGGTTTTTGCAGCAGATATTTATGTGTTTACCTCGTGATAGGGAGGAGTATGAGACCCCCAAGCTTACTGCTAAAGTTTACTACAATATGGCTCATGAGTTTAAAGGGGATTGGAGGCCCCTTACTGATGCAATGCTGGGCCTTGCCCAAGGTCCTCCTGATGTTGTTCCTCTGGCTGTCGAAGCCGAGGAGGAACTTCCATTAGGAGATGATCCTATGGAGGAGGAGGATCCTGCTGGTGGTGCACCTAATGTGGTTGTGGAAGAGCCAGTTGAGGAAGTGGTGGTTGAAATGCCATCCACTTCTAAGGCTGCCCCCTCTTCTATGCCACATTCGTCTCCATTTGTGGATACTCCCCCTCCTAGTCCAGTCCCTCACTCTTCTGATAAGCCCTCTTGTTCTCGTGCTCATGATGATGACCCCTTTATTGCTTCTGGTTCCAATGAAGCCTTCCCAGACCCAAGTCCTCTTGGTGGGAAAGCGGAGGAGCCTACTACATTGACTTCTTTGCTTGATCTCATGCACATGTACCATGAAAGGATTCTTTCTTTGGAGGCGGATTTGAATCAACATCGTAAGCTTACCAGGGAATTTGTTCTTCCAATGGCTGACCGGATTAAAGCTTTGGAAACACAGCAAAGGAGGAGGAAGAAGCATGTGGTACAGTCTGATTCTGATGAGGAGGTTGAGGATCTTGTGGAGGATGGCTTGAATTTGCTGGCGAAGGCTGCTTTTGCTGATAAGCCATATGCTGATCTGCCGATTCCTCCTACTTCCTCAAGCATCCCTTCTATTGCTGCTACTCCTAGACCAAAGGAAGATATTGCTGGTACTACTGCTGGTCCAACTGCTGGACCGTCTCATGATCCTAAGGGGAAATCCCCTATGACTGATGCTCCCTCACCCCCTCGCAAGCGTACTCGTAGACAACTTGAGGAGGACAGGTTGGGTGAGGAGGCTGCACAAAGAATGCAAGCGGAGATTGACCAAGCTGCTAGGGCTGAGGAAGAAGCTCTTCAGAAGCGAAGACGTGAACAGTTGCAGCATGATGCTATGCATTGGGATGATAACGATTGGATGTGGGTGCTCACTATTCTTACATCTGATTAATCGCAGTTTACTGATCTCTTGGGTGCTGTTGTGAATGAGCAGAATTGTATTCCACGAGCTATGGCGTTAATGCGTAAGCAACAATTATCGCTTGCTGCTCAACTGCGTGAGAAGCGTCAGAACAGGCCTTTGACGAGAACTGAGGAGAGAAAGTTAATGCAGAGGTATGTCAAATATCAATCGGGTGCTCACTTTACTGTTGGTTGGACATGGGAACGAGTTAGGGCATTGTCTTTTGACGAGCTTAAAGATCTATACGAAAGAATGATCAAGCGTCAGAACACACCGGTTCCGGAGCGTTTCATCTATCGTCCTCCTCCATGAGTGGTTCCTACTTCTCAACCTGATGTTGCTCCTGGTTCTTCATCTGATGTTCCTCTTGGTTCTACTGGTATTCCATCTGTTGTTGATGTTTCTACTGCTGGTACCACACCCACACCTTCGGTTGCTCATTCTGTTTCATCTTCGGGTCATACTACCACCACCACCTATGCTACCACTACCACCACCACTGCTACTCCTGCTATGGCACAACCCTCACCACCCATGACTGGCTCTCAACCTACTCCTTCTCTTGGTGCAGCTATCGTTGATCCTTTGGTTGGACAAGGTGTTGATTCTACTTCTGCTGGTCCTATTCCTGCTGCGAAGGTAAAGGTTGAAACCTCGTCTGGTGTTCCAACTCCTCGTCGTTCCATCCGTAAGAAGATGGCTAGACGTGGAAAGTCTGTTCCTTATGAGAAGCGTGCTCCAGAGAACCTTATTGATGCAGCTTCCGACAGTGACTCAGAATTGCCAATGGGTACGGGGTTTATTACTGCTTGGACGGTTAAGCCATCCACCACTATTCCTGGTACTTTCACCCATAGGATTTCCATCAGTGATGGTTATGTTCATTATGCTTTGGGTTTGCAAGGTGTTTTGACTTGGGTAGATCGTAGGGATCTTATGTCATTGTATGGGTTTGTGGATGCTGGTATGCCTACTCATCCTAGTGAGGTGCCTTCCTGGCCTGGTCTGACAATGTGGGCTGACTTGAAGATGATGCTTGATTCCCCTCCACATGCTCCACATTCTGGTGTCTGGAAGGACCAGCCACACTGGGTAATCAAGAGATGGAAGTTCTATGCTGGCTGTGGAGTGCATGTCTTAGAGTTGGAGTCTGGTGCCATGGTATTCATGCTTACGGATCTGGATTATCCGTTAACTATTGCTAGTATGGAGGCCATGCTTGCTTGTCACTTGCAGATTTCCAATGCCCCTTCCGGGAATGAGACTTCTATGGCTACTACTCTGGTGGAAGGGATACAAGCTCGGTTACAAGCTGAGAAGGTGGCTGCGTCTGGTATGTGATGGGTATGTTTGTAAGTTTTTATGTTTTGTGTTTTATGTTCATATGTTCGTACTGCAATTCTTTTCACCAGTATGTACAGTGATTGGTGACTTACATTCTAGATAGATAAAAAGGAAAAAAATAAATAAAAACAAAACAAAACATACTTGTTATATAATATCTGCTTATACTTTAAACAAATCATGGATTTTACACTTGTGAATAATATAATATCTGCTTATACTTTTTCAAAACATTGGGTTACTTTTGACTGATTCACACTTGTGCTGGTTTGGTGTTTCATCTGGTGTTGGACCTGGTCCACACAACAAATGGTGCTCAACTCACCATGTCTCACAGACAAGAAAGAGTTGATTCACCATGAGGGTACGGCTCTGGTGTGATTCTCAAATCCGTTGATGGTTGCCAGGTTACCCAAAACTGGATGGTTTTCACTTGCCATGGTCCTAGACTGAAAAGTGGCTAATCCAAGAGGGTACGGCTCTTGGTAAAGGTTTTATCAAATCCGTTGATAGCTATAATAGCTTGCTCAAAGCTATAGGGTTTTCAACTCACCGATGCTTCATTGCTAAGAGTTGGCGAGTCCAGAAGAGTACGGCTTCTGGTAAAGACATATCAAATCCGTTGACGACTGTGATGGTTGATATTTAGGTTTTGCCTAGTAAGAAAATTATTGTTCTAGTGTTCTAATCGAATTGATCTGGGTTTAACTATGTGACTCAGTCGTTCTTTGGTGGAAACAAATAGTTGTGTCGTTGTAGTATTTAAAAGTGCAAACAATTAAAGTAAAATGACTTTAAAGTAAATCTAATTCCAACTTAAAGTAAAAGCGCAAGTAAGTGTGCAAGTATTTAAAACGTGATGAGAATTAAAAGGCACTAAAGTAAATGACGCAAACTTAAATCTATCTAAGGCAAACTTAAAACGCAACTAAAACTTAAACTAAGGCAAGGCTAAAATAAATCTAAGGCAAAATGAACTTAAAGTGCGACTAAGGAAAAAGGCGGGAAAAATAAAGCTTGAAATTATAAATCAAAGACAAAAACTAAAAAGAACCTGAAAATAGCTCATTCGGAACAATCCTTCGTCTGGAACAATCACTCATCCGGAATGTCACCTTCGTTCGGAATGATTCTTCTTCGCTCGGAATATTACCAAAATCCTTGATCCAGAACAAATTCTCTATTCTGAATATGTCACTTATCCGGAATAAATCTTTCTTTCGGAACTTTTGCTGATTCAAAACCCTTGGTTCGGAACTTCCTAAACAAAGCCTTGGTTCGAAACTTCCCTAGTTCGGAAGTTCTTGATTCGGAACTCCTTGATTCGGAAGTTTCTGGTTCGGAATTTTTTGAATGTTCCGAATGAAACACTTCCTCTGTGGTCCGGAACTCTTCCGAATGAACAAAATGTTGATCCGGAACTTCTTTGGTTCGGAACACTTTGTTCAGAACTTACTGGTTCGGAAGAAATTCCGACTCAACAAGTAGTTGGTTCGGAACTTCTTTGGTTCAGAACACTTGGTGTTGATCCGGAACTTACCTGGGAAAGATCAGTAACAGCAAAACAAACACCCCGAAGAACAAGGAACACAATATACACGAATCTAATCCAAACTTAAGCAAAATCAAACAAAAGATTAAATCAAACTAATCACAAAGCATCTACTAAACATGAATAAACAATCCAAATCAACAAAACTAACAAAACTAATCACAATAATCAAAACCTACTTTGATCAAAATAAGAACATGAACATGAACATAAACATAAAAATCAAAGATTAAAGAAAGGTAGTATGAGATCAAACAATAAAGATAAAGATTAACAAGAATTAAAAGAACACTTACTTGAAATTAAATGGTAATTAAGGTGCAAGACAAGTATTTAAATTTGACAAGTAATTAAATGACAAGGTAATTAAAAGCGGAAGAACTAATTGTCACTATTAGCCAACAAAATGAAATGATTAAGATCCTAAACTATATATAGGGGAGGATTAAGGGGTGCTTAGGAAGCTTCCTCCCCTCCTTCATTTCTTCTTAATTGCATGATTAAGTCCCTCAAGCCTTTAATCTTCATTTAATTGCACCATTAGTCCTTAAGCCTTTTAATCTTCTTAATCTTGGACTTTAAATGGCTTTGTCTCGGGATTTCTTCAAACTCGTCTTGTAATTCTTCAATAAATTAGACTTGAGTTTTTCGGCTTTTGATAAACTTCCGTCTTTTGACTTTTTCTTCGATAAATCTTCAGAATTGGTCTTGGACTTCCGTTCTTTTTGCACTCTTGACTTCTTGACTTCGTCTTTCATCTTTTTCTTCAATAAAAGCCCGTGAATGCCGTGTTTTCTCCACTTTTCACAATTTCGTCCTAAATCACAATAAAAACACAAACCACGCATAATTCCGACATTAAAGACATACAATACACGTTTTGGCTCGGTTATTATTGTAATTAAGTGGTAAAAAAGGATGGGTGTTTACACACCTATAAAATCCCCTACACTTGACCATTGCAATGTCCTCATGCAAAGCATTAGTTACAAAGCACGTTTACATTTTTCATCATAATCAATCCACATTGGCCTTTATTAAAGAGATAGAAAACTATAAACATTCAAAGTAAAGAAATCAAAAGCATACCTTGAGTTTAGGAAATGTCATGAATAATCATCATCCTCAAGTTTTCACTTTCTCCAAACCAAGCTTAAAAACAAGATCATTGTTATTATAAGTTAGCAAACTAACACGAACTCATGTGGGTCAATTATTCACTTAGACTCCCTTATTCCTAGGTGTATCTCTTATATTTTATTATTGTCTTGAATGATCACGAGGATGCATTTGTTGACTTATTTCGATAGTTATTTAGTCCGGAAATAAAGTGAACGATTTAATCAACAGTTAGCTAAAGGACAAAATCTTTTAAAACTGCTTCTCGGGACCTCATAAAGTTCATATCTTGGCATAACTCGCTTCGCGATTTGAGACCTTTCTCGGACCGATATTTGGCAGCGACTTCATACTTCAAACCTTGAGAGACGTTCATGAAATAATGTTCTTCTCTTCATAATAGGAATTTCTTCACTTGAAGTTTTGAGAGATTCTTCATATTTGGACCACGACTTCTTCATTTTTCTCCAATCTTTATTTTGGACTTTGATATACAACGATCCACCTCCTTTTTGGACTTGGCTTTATTTATCCTCATACCTTGCTAGGGTCTTTTCGGATAGACTTCTCCATGACTTTTGGGGAGTTTTTGCTTTTCTTCGTGTGTCTCGATCCTTCATATTTATTTTTGACAAATGATTCTTCACATCACTTTTGGATCTTTAGCAACAAAATGTAGCCCTCATGTCTTGTTAGGACCTTTTTGGACTCGCCAATCTTCGCATCCCGCTTCAATAAGTTATGCTTTGGCTATGAACTCTAATCCATACCGAGCAACTTTTAAACGATCTTGGGCTAGAAGCTAAGTAACTTTTCAAATCGTACAACCTTATTATTGCAGATAAATTTATTAGCAAGCGATGGGAGAATAGGCTTATAATTAACTCACATAAATTCACGAAAGAATACCAAACTTATAATTGGCTCTATCATCTCTCGTTCTCCACAGTTTAAAATCTCAAGGAATGAGACTCGTGGATGCTTAGCCTATTAAATCAAAGTTTTGGGTTTTCGAGTTGCCTATAGGATCTTGCAAATTCTTAGACTTTTTCAAGTTTAGAAATCGCATTTTAAAGTTCCTATGATAAACGACTCTCTAGGATCAATTATAGGAACTTGCGAAAAGTTCTTGTTCTTAACCTGTGAGAGTTAAGAATTTCGCGTTTTATAGCTCCCTATATAAAAGCCTAGCAAAACTTGATTTAAACACGTTAAGGATACTTGCGAAAAGTTCTTGTTCTTAACCTGTGAGAGTAACTTAGATAAGTACACTCGGCTTGAGTCAAAAGATTCACAACGTTTGAAAATTAAAACCACTTTATTAAAAATTTATTCTAGTAAAGAAAGAAAATAACCATACAAAAGGAAAAACTAATAGGCCAAAATAGATCAAAAATTTTGAAAAATGTCGAAAAAAATTGATTTTCCGGTTAAAATGAGGACAAATACAAGGAAAAGGCCACTTAACTTCGATAGAAGTCCCCCCTACACTTAATATAAACATTGTCCTCAATGTTTAAGCATGTGGGAGTAAACTCCCCTACACTTAGGACATTGTGCACTTTGTTTAAATCTCGCTAAGGAAAAGACAACTAACGAGATTCCTATTTTAATATTAGAAAATATAAAATAGTGAATCGAAAAGAGTTTAGGATAGAACCGGGAAGATGGAACATGGAATCACAGGTGTCAAGAATCATCAAGAGTGGATCATTGAGCTCGAATCCCTGATTAAGAGAGGAGAGGAAATAGCAAACACCATCGGGTCTCCCCTACACTTAGGATAGAGAAAGCGAAAAGATAGATACATGGGTTGCCTCCCAAGAAGCGCTTGATTTTTGTTAACCGAGTCGTGATCCTGACTCGACCTTGATTACCATAGGAAGAAGCATGAAACATATCCACCGGGATCAAAGACATAGTTTTCGTCCATCAAATAGCACAAGCTTAAGGCGAACAAGGCAAGCCAAAGAAGAGTAAGCAAGGTTCCCTTAAGCAAAGATGGAGCACGGTGGAAGCAAGGATGAAGTGGTGCAATCATGTCTTCAAAATTTCCAAAGATTTTTCCTTTTATTTCATCAGGTGGATACTGAGATGGCAGAAGAATATCAATACCGGGATCGAAGACCTTTTCCTTTAGGGGAAAATAGCACTCAGGCTCAGCAGAATGTGAAGAAGATCCGCGAAGAATATGCACAACCTCGTCCTCAGAAGGTGGACAAAGAGGTGTTAAATCATATGTGCTGCGGATATTGGTGTCGATCGGTTTCTTCTCCTTTGAAAGAATTTTCTTCAAATCCAAAGTAGGATCAAGACGATAATCTTCAAAATCCAAAGGAGGAGCATCACTCTCATGAGGGAAGTAAGTGTTGAGAAATGTAGAGAAGTCTTCCTCAAATGAGTAATCGTCCAAAGTAGGATCAAGTGATGGCGGAGGATCTTCATCATGTGAAGAATCGCTCGAAAGAGTATCAGCCTCATCAAAATCATCATATGTGGGCATGTCGGGATACTCGGAGGTAAGATCATAATCATCCGAATCTGTGCTAGAATCATCATCATAAGCATCAAAGATCGGTGGAGAATCGTAAATGAGAGAAGGTTCCAAATTGGAGAGAGAATCATCCACATCATCTTGAAAAAGTGGGTTATCATTGCAAGACTCGAATAGAGGATTGTTGTAGATGACAAAATCATCAAGCACATTAATCATATTCACTGATTCTCGTCCAAAGGATTTGCTTGTAAGCTTCCCCATTTTGAAAACTTGTGAATCATTCCCGACTCTTAAGATTAACTCGCCTTCGGCAACATCAACTAGAGCTTGTCCGGTTCTCAAGAATGGCCGACCAAGTATTAAAGGAATACGAGGGTCCATTTCATAATCAACAACGACAAAATCGACCGGGAAAGTATATGTGCCAACTTTGATGAACACATCTTAGGTTATACCAACGGGGTAAGCGAGAGTGCGATTTGCAAGTTCAAGAGTCATCTTTGTTGGAGTGAGGTCGGGTAATGATAGTGTTTTCCAAACACTCAAAGGCATAAGATTTATACTGGCCCCGAGATCAGCTAGGGCAGTAAATTCTTCAGTTTTATTAAAGAGGCAAGGCAACACAAAACGTCCGGGATCTCCAAGCTTTTTCGGAAGTTCTTTAAGAATAACTGCAGAACAGTTTTCATTTAAACGTGTGTTGGCGAGCTCAATAAACTTCTCCTTCTTGCTAAGCAATTCCTTGAATGCTTTCACAAATTTCGGCATGTGGACAAGTGCTTCAACAAGGCTAATGTTGATGTTCATTTGAGAGAGCATCTTCACATAGCTCGTCACTTGAGAGTCATCCTTGGTTAGCATTTTGGTCTTGCCTAAACGTGAAGGATAAGGGATATTGGGTTTGGGTGGTGAAGGTGTAGGTGTAGTAGGTAAAGGTTGAGATGTTGAAGGGTCCTTCCTAGGTACATCGTCATGACGAGGCGGAGACGGTAATGGTGCACTAATACTAGGTGTAGGAGGAGTAGGGATAAATGGTGGTGGGGAGGTGTCGATGATGGGGGCGGGATAGGTGGATCGACAGTGGTAATTCCACTACAGGTAGTAATAGCACTCACATTTGCTCGCGGATTGGTGACGGTGTTTGAAGGTAGAGAACTCGAAGAAGAAGGTTGAGCTGCGAGCAAGAAACTAGCAAACATATTCTTCAAGTCATTCATTTGATTGTTGAAGGAGGATTGAATATTATCTCGAAGCTTGGATCTAAGTTCATTCCCTTGCTTGGTAATATCTCCTTTCAGATTGATAGTTTGGCTCTGCAGATTCTTGATTTGCTCACCTTGGGTTCTCATTATGGCTTCAACATCGGGGTTAATGGGTGGGGTTTGTTGAGCGGGTGGGTGATAAGGATGAGAAGCTCTTGGTGGGATTTGGTTGCTTCTATTGTAGTTGTTGGCGGGGTTTTGGTTTTGAGGAGAAAAACCGGGTGAAAGGTAATTGTTGGACCGGTAACTCAGCAAATTTATATCCCCTTGAGGGCGAGCTTGGTAATTTTCCGATGAATAATTACCATAAGCTGCATACACATTTTCCGGATTTCCTTTTGTAGAAGGACAATCAGTGTATGGGTGAGGACCGCCGCATGTTTCACAAGGATTAGCAACCGCTTTAACTTGTTGTTGTTGGTTTGAAGCGAGAAGCAAGATACTTTTGTTCATTTCAGTCATCATGCGGGTGAATTCGGTCATATCAGGGCTTACTGAGGTGGAAGAAACATTGACTCTCGGGTTGTTCCTTGAAGAAGCGGAGGAATCCCAGTTTTTGTGGTGAGTAGTCATGTTCTCAATAAGCTCTCTACACTCCTCGGGTCTTCTTTTCATAAATATGCCACCGGCGGCTGCATTAATCGTATCACGATCACGAAAAGTCAAACCGTTGTAGAAAGTATCAATCAATGTGACGGGAAGCATGTTGTGGTTTGGAAAACGATCAATCAAGACATTATATCTTTCCCAAGCATCAAAAAGAGAATCATCAGGTTCTTGCATGAAACCGCTGATTTGATTGCGAAGGCTCGTGACCATGGATGGTGGAAAGTAACGCGACAAAAAGCGTTGAGTCATGTCATCCCAAGTATGAATAGAATATTTTGGAAGACGATCAAACCATTTCTCGGCGTGATGTGATAAAGTATGTGGAAAGAGTTGAAGGCGTAGAACATCCATTGTGGCACCAGGCAACTTCATGCTTTGGGTGATTGTAATGAACTTGTCGAGGTGTTTGTTGGCATCATCATCAGGCATTCCTCGAAAAGGATTTGTTTGCACTTGTTGAATCATGTGGTGCTTCAACGAAAACTCCGGAGCCGTGATTTGCATCAGCGCAATCGGTCCTCCTCGTCCAAACATTGTAGGTTGACAAAGCTCCTCCATTGTCCGAAGATCGGGCTGTGGAAGAACATTGTTGTTATTGTTGAGGTGCGGTGGATTATTGTTGTTGTTAACACCTGACATACTTAAATCTTCTCGAGTCTCGGGTTCTTGATAATTAGAAGATCTAGTACGCATACACCTACAAAGGCAAAAGAAAACAATACCAAACGCAAAGACAATATATATACACAATAGAAATAAAATCTTTTTGGATTTTTGAAATTTTTAATTTTTATGGATTTTTATCAATTTTAATTTTTATGGTTTTTTTGAATTTTTAAGCAAGAAAATAACGCTCACGAATGAACGGATCCCAAAAAGCAACGCGTCTTTCACAGAAAACCGTTAATCTTTACGAAAAGAGCCGGCAGCGGCGCCATTTGATATTTAGGTTTTGCCTAGTAAGAAAATTATCGTTCTAGTGTTCTAATCGAATTGATCTGGGTTTAACTATGTGACTCAGTCGTTCTTTGGTGGAAACAAATAGTTGTGTCGTTGTAGTATTTAAAAGTGCAAAACAAATAAAGTAAAATGACTTTAAAGTAAATCTAATTCTAACTTAAAGTAAAAGCGCAAGTAAGTGTGCAAGTATTTAAAAACGTGACGAGAATTAAAAGGCACTAAAGTAAATGACGCAAACTTAAATCTATCTAAGGCAAACTTAAAACGCAACTAAAACTTAAACTAAGGCAAGGCTAAAATAAATCTAAGGCAAAATGAACTTAAAGTGCGACTAAGGAAAAAGGCGGGAAAAATAAAGCTTGAAATTAAAAATCAAAGACAAAAACTAAAAAGAACCTGAAAACAGCTCATTCGGAACAATCCTTCGTCCAGAACAATCACTCATCCAGAATGTCACCTTCGTTCGGAATGATTCTTCTTCGCTCGGAATATTACCAAAATCCTTGATCCGGAACAAATTCTCTATTCTGATTATGTCACTTATCCGGAATAAATCTTTCGTTCGGAACTTTTGCTGATTCAAAACCCTTGGTTCGGAACTTCCTAAACAAAGCCTTGGTTCGAAAACTCCCTGGTTCGGAAGTTCTTGATTCGGAACTCCTTGATTCGGAAGTTTCTGGTTCGGAACTTTTGAATGTTCCGAATGAAACACTTCCTCTCTGGTCCGGAACTCTTCCGAATGAACAAAATGTTGATCCGGAACTTCTTTGGTTCGGAACACTTTGTTCAGAACTTACTGGTTCGGAAAAAATTCCGACTCAACAAGTAGTTGGTTCGGAACTTCTTTGGTTCGGAACACTTGGTGTTGATCCGGAACTTACCTGGGAAAAGATCAGTAACAGCAAAACAAACACCCCGAAGAACAAAGAACACAATATACACGAATCTAATCCAAACTTAAGCAAAATCAAACAAAAGATTAAATCAAACTAATCACAAAGCATCTACTAAACATAAACAAACAATCCAAATCAACAAAACTAACAAAACTAATCACAATAATCAAAACCTACTTTGATCAAAATAAGAACATGAACATGAACATAAACATAAAAATCAAAGATTAAAGAAAGGTAGGATGAGATCAAACAATAAAGATAAAGATTAAAAAGAATTAAAAGAACACTTACTTGAAATTAAATGGTAATTAAGGTGCAAGACAAATATTTAAATTTGACAAGTAATTAAATGACAAGGTAATTAAAAGTGGAAGAACTAATTGTCACTATTAGCCAATAAAATAAAATGATTAAGATCCTAAACTATATATGGGGGAGGATTAAGGGGTGCTTAGGAAGCTTCCTCCCCTCCTTCATTTCTTCTTAATTGCATGATTAAGTCCCTCAAGCCTTTAATCTTCATTTAATTGCACCATTAGTCCTTAAGCCTTTTAATCTTCTTAATCTTGGACTTTAAATGGCTTTGTCTCGGGATTTCTTCAAACTCATCTTGTAATTCTTCAATAAATTAGACTTGAGTTTTTCGGCTTTTGATAAACTTCCGTCTTTTGACTTTTTCTTCGATAAATCTTCAGAATTGGTCTTGGACTTCCGTTCTTTTTGCACTCTTGACTTCTTGACTTCGTCTTTCATCTTTTTCTTCAATAAAAGCCCGTGAATGCCGTGTTTTCTCCACTTTCCACAATTTCGTCCTAAATCACAAAAAAACACAAACCACGCATAATTCCGACATAAAAGACATAAAATACACGTTTTGGCTCGGTTATTATTGTAATTAAGTGGTAAAAAGGATGGGTGTTTACACACCTATCAATGGTTTGCCTAAAATCATCAGGGTACCCCCACTCACCATTGATTCACGTTCTAAGAGTTGGGATGGGTTCTGGTCTCCCAGGGTGATGCTTATTCCACCATAAAGACTGGCTAGCCCAAGAGCGAGCAGCTACTTGGTAAAGGCTCATAAAATCTGCTCATGTTGCTGTGAAGATTCAACATGATGCAGATTTGTTTCAAGCTTTGAAGAAGCTTCTTGTGTTCCTTGTTGCAGCGGTTCTTATGTTCCTTATATTGCTGATGCTGCTGTTTCTTTTGTTGTTCCAATCCTCAAGCTTTGTTGCACGATTTACCAGGAAACTTGAACTCAACAGGTCAAATTCAAGTTTAGGGGAGGATTGTTAGGACCATTGGAATAGTTATTTGTAATAGGTAGACTAGGAGATATGTAGTTCCTCCTGGTCATAGTAGTAGTAGGAGCAAGTCGTGCTCCTGGTCTTATAGAAATTCAAACTTTATTATTTAGTTATTATTCTGTTAGGATATGCATGAGATATGTTAGGAAAGGATATGCATATCAGTTTTACACGATTTGGTTAATGATGTATTAGGGTTTCCTTGTAGTATAAAAGGAACCTTAGGCAGAAGGGTTACACACACCTTCATCAAACATAATTCTAGTTATTATTAATATTAGAAATCCTTAGAAAAGGATCAAGTCGTTTTAGTTATTTTGTTCTTCTTATTCATAGTATTTGTATTCCGCACTTATACTGTGTGATTTGTATAGATTCTCTCTGTGAATAGACTTGTGATTACAGAAGTCGTTCACCATTCCTGACAGGCTGCAAGATCCACATCTAGTGGACTCAACATATATACATATTGTCGTTTAAAAAATATATATTGTTTATCAATATTTTTAAAAAGCTCATAAAAAGCATTTAATGTAATGTAAAAAAAACTTTTTCAAATAACTTTTTATGATAGTAAAACTCTATAGTTAATTTATGCAATGGAGATGGAAACACAACGTTTAAAGATTAAATAATTATTTACCTTTTTCGAAGCTAAAAGTTACATGTCAAGATGGTGTCTGAAGAAATATCCGAGTTGGATATGGTTTCAAGTAGAGCTGTGCAAATCGTTTTTTTAATGAGGTCGATTTTAACCCGATTCGCTTTGATTTACGTACCAAGATACCATTTTAATGGAAGTATTCCACTAAAATTAAATTACATTTTATTGTGTTTCCATATGTTCAAAAAAATAAAAAATAAGTTATACGTGTTTTAACAAATTCAAACTGCCAATTATAGCGGGTTAGATTTAAATACGAAGCTACCATTCACAAAATCAACACACCTAAGCCATGGTATATCTCATCAAGAGCCACTTTATAGGTACAAAAAGTCTTATAACTTACATTTCTTAGTTAACAAAATGCTAACCTTTACATTACTAAATTTACTATTTCAAGGTAATTGTTAGCGATTTGATCAGAAAATATATGTTTCACGGGTTTCAGAGACCAATCAAATAGTTTGTCACAAGATTGCACTCTTAGTAGAACTAATTGTTGAAAAGTATGTGCTTAATAATATCAAACTCATACTTAAGGGGCTCTGTTGTAAATATCTCTATTATTATTCTTTGGGTTTGTTTTGTATTGTTTCTGTTGTGTATGGTTTAAAGTTTAAATGATTATCAGATGCTATATAATAGGACCTAGGGTTCATTGTTTTATTCAACCATTTTTCTTCCAAAACACACACAAAGATCAATTTATTAGTCTGGTATTAGTTTGTTGGTATAATCTTGATCATCTTGATCAAGTTTTCTAGTATTGATATTGATTAGTGAGAGTTATAGTAAGGTTGATTGTAAGTGAGTTTTTGTATAGTGATTGCACCTTCTAGAGGGAAAATCTTTATTTCTCTTGTATGTTTGATAAGCACACATTTGTGGCTTTGTCTACATTGGATTGATTAAGAAGATGTACGTGGGGGGTTTGTTGAGTGCTTCAATCATAATTTTGAGTATCGATTCATTAGTTTTTACATGGTATCAGAGCCATAATTACCTTGATTATTGGTTCTTTATTGATTTTTAAAATTAAAGTATCGATCGATTTAGGGGTTTTCATTTAGAGGTGTATTTGAGCACTTCTAGTTGGTTGTTGGTGGATCTTGATCAGTTAATTGTGATTCTTGATAACTGAATTGATCTAATTAGGTTTTTTAACCCTAATTTGATTAAATTTGGGGATCTTGATTATGGTGATTGTTGTTTTTTTCCAAGGAGTGTTTCTCTTGTTCTTGATTCTTGTTGATCAAGAACAGGGGATTTGTTGGTTTCCGCTGATTTTGGTTCTTAGCTTAGGTTTGATCATTTCTCCCTTTATATTTAGTGGTTTGGAAACCTTGGAACTAACAAGGCTACTTGTTTGTCTCGTTTTTCATTGTGTCCTTGTCCTTAGTTAGTTTGTCATGTTTATTTTGCAGCTATATTTGTGTGGTTTATCTTGTTTTGTCTTGTTGTTTTAGGTGTTGGTTCTTGTTCTTTGTTGCCTTGTTTATTTGCTTTGTTAGTTTATCATGGGGGACATTCTTATTAGTGGTTTAGATGTTGGTAATCCTTTACATATTCATAATAATGATCATTCTAATCTGCGTATTGTTAGTATTAAGTTGACTATTACTGGCAACTATAAAATGTGGTCTACTGCTACCAAAATTTCTTTTCTTAGTAAAAACAAAATGGGTTTTGTTGATGGTACTTGTGTTAAGCCTCTTACTAGTTTTGTTCTTGCTCCGCAATGGGAAAGATGCAATGATATTCTATTTAGTTGGATTCTTAATTCTTTGTCTCCTGAATTGTATCTTAGTCATGTTTACTCTAAGATTGCTTCTGATGTTTGGGAAGAACTTGAACAGACTTATGATAAAATGGATGGTTCTATGATTTTTAATGTGTTACATAAAGTTCATTTGAATTACTTATGTCTAATGATTATCATAAGTTAAGTTCTTTATGGAGAGAGTTTGATACTCTTACTTTGCTTCCTACTTGTACTTGTGTTGCTCATGAAGGTGACCTAAAACACAATATGTTGATTAGACTTATGTAGTTTCTTATGGGATTAAATGATGTTTATCAAAATATTAGGAGTAACACTATTCCTAGAGAACCTTTGCCTGATGTGAGAGATGCTTTTAATATCATTTCTAGGGAAGATTGACATAGAGGCCTTCTTCCTATCACAAGGAATGGTGTTGGGAATAAGGTTGCTCTTGTTGTATTTGTTGATTAGTCTAATAATTTCAGGTCTAATGATGCTAAAAGAAACAATTTTGGCAATAATAATAACAGGAGACCTAATCCAAATTTGTCATGAAAACATTGTGGTCTTATTGGTTATACTATATAATGGTATTTTGAATTGATTGGGTATCCCCTTAGTTTTAAAAAGAATTTGAATTAGACTAAAGGGGGACCTAGTACTGGGAGTATGGTGTTTAATGGTTCTGGAGGGGATTAAAGGAGAGTTTCCTTTGGTTCTACTAATATGGATACTTCTTTTCTAGGGAAGAAATAGCTAAAATTATATCCTTGATAAATGAATCTCCTTATGGCAATATCAGTGCTAATATGACAGGTATTAACCCTTCTTTCTTTAATGAGAATGCTTATTTTAATATGAATTTTAAGAAGTTTCTATGTGCTCATAAGTGTATTGATAGGTATAATCTTAGTATTGGTTGGATTATTGATTCTGGTGCTAATTAGCACTTGATTGTTTCTACTAAGAATATGTTCGATGTGATTGATATTTCTGGTTTGAATATCACTTTTGGTCATCCTAATGGCACTCTTGCTAAGGTGTCTCGTATTATAAATTCAAGGCTTTCTGATAATATTTTCTTGTTTGAAGTCTTGGTTATTCCTAAATACTGTGTTAGTCTTAGGTTTGTGAATAAGTTGATCAAAGATAGTAATTTATTGGTTTTGATAAACATAAGTGTTATATTCAGGATTTGAATCTAGTCAGAACTATGGGGATTGGTAATGAATCTGATGTTTTGTATCTTTTTAATGAAAATATATCTGGTAAGTCTAATGTTGGTATATCCAATTCTTCATTTGTTTGTTGTGTGTCTAAAATTATTAGGGATAGTAGACTCTGTGATCCCTCTAACCAAGTCTTGCATGTTCTAATAAGTCTGTTAGTCCGAAATATGACTCTCATATTTCACCTTGTGATATCTGTCATAAGGCAAAGAAGACTAGAGAACCTTTTCCTCTTAGTGATCATAAGTTTAAGTGTGTTGGTGACCTTGTTCATTTTCATTTATGAGGTCCCTACAGGGTTGTTAGTAGGGATGGGTATAAGTACTTTCTGACTATTGTATATGATTTTAGCAGAGCATTGTGGGCTTATTTAATTAAGTCTAAAGGTAAAGTTGGGTGGTTTATTAAAAGTTTTGTGGAGTTAAGTAATACTCAGTTTGATAGAAAGATAAAGGTGTTTAGGTCTGGTAATGGGACTGAGTTTGTAAATCAAAAACTTGTGTTTTTCAATAATAAAGGTATTGTTCATCAAACTTCTTGTGCCTATACTCCTCAGCAAAATGGTATAGCAAAAAGGAAACATAGACGTACTTTAAATGTAGCTAGAGGCCTATGTTTCAAGGGGATTCATCTCAATATGTTGTCTGAGGGTATTTTAACTGTTGTGTATTTGATTAACAGGCTTCCATATTCTATCTTGTCTGGATCTTCCCCTTATAGGTTAGTGTATGGTTCTGAACCTATTTTACTCTAGGTGCTTTGGTTGTCTGTGTTATTCTACTATCCTTAACAATCATGATAAATTTAGTTCTAGGTTTGAAAAGTGTGTTTTAATTGGTTTTTCTTCAGTTAAAAAAGCTTATAAGTTGTATAGTCTTGAAAACAAAACTTGTTTTTATTCTAGAGATGTTGTTTTATATTAAACTGTCTTTCCTCTTAAAATAAAATATGTTTCTTTAGAAAGTTTTAAGTCAAGTAATTTGGAGTCAGAACTAGATTATTAAAGTTTTTTGGTAACATAGATGACCATGGTGCTGAAAAGCCCAATGATGATGAGAGAGACGCACCTAATGGTGATGGTGATGGCAATGAGATGGTTTCTAATAGTCTCCTCTTATATGACAGAAGCAACTCCTGCAACACCTATTGGTGATAACTTAGTATCTAAGGGTATATATTTTGTTGCCTCTAGTTCTAGTTCTCATCATACATATACTACTTATAATAAGGTGGAACCACAGATTATTAGGAAGCCTGTTAGGATCATAAATGTGCCTTCTAAATTTAATGACTTTGTTATGACAAGTGGCAAGAAATATGGTATTGAGAATCTTGTTAGCTATGCGAATCTTTCATCTGTGAATTTGTATTTTTTTACTAATCTTAATAAATCCACTAAGCCTAAGAATTTTTATGAGGCTTCTTTAGAAAAGAATTGGATAAAAACTATGAGATATTAAATGGAGGCTTTGCTTGAAAATAATACTCGGGTCTTAGGGCATCTCCAACCCATGAGTATAATACAATGCCACGTGTACATATTATAATTTTATAATAATCTTTCATAACCCATAAACCCAATACACACGTTCAATGAAATAAAGAAAATTGAATCTTTCACTCAAAAGGGCCCACTTTTTAGGATTATTAACTGTGGCTACAGAAAAGAACTCATTTTATATGAACTCTCCCCACAATGCATTTGAACCATGAGTTGGTGTGCAAATCACTTGTTTGAAAGATTCCACGTCATCCCATTGTTGATGGCCTTAGTAGATTTACTTGTTGATAGAAAAACTATTCCTTGTAAGTGGTTATATAGAATTAAATATAAATTTGTTGGTGATATAGAGAGATATAAAGCTAGATCGGTGGTTAAAGGTTTTGGTCGGTATTGATAATGAAGAAACTTTTAGTCCTGTGATGAAAATGGTTATTGTGAGATGTGTTATCAGTCTAGCTGTTTTTATTAATTGGCCTCTATATCAGCTTGATGTTAACAATACATTTTTGTATGGAGATTTGCATGAGGATGTTTACATGGACTTGCCTCCAGGGTACTATGATAGTTTTGAGACCAAAGTCTGTAAGCTTGCTAATTCCCTTTATGGACTTAAGCCGACTCCTAGACAATGTAATAAGAAATTAACTAGTGCTCTAGTTGAGATGGTTTTAAACATAGCTTAAATGATTATTCTTTGTATGTTAAAGATACTAATGGGGTGTTTTTGATGTTATTGGTTTATGTGGATAAAATTGTTATCGCTGGTAGTAACAAATCTGAGATTGCCAATTTTAAATAGTTTTATCTAGTAAGTTTAAAATTAAAGATTTGGGTACCGTAAAATAATTTCTTGGATTGAAGTGCTTGAAAATAAATCTAGATTATGTCTTTCTCAAGGAAATTATTGCATGGAATTACTCAGTAAATATGGTTTGTTGGGTTATAAGCCTGCTCCTACACCTATGCAGCAAAATTTAAGTTTGAATCATGTTGAGACTAAGGATGATAAGAAGCTTGTGAGTTTGACTTCTTATCGGAAGATAGTTGGTAAGTTGATTTATCTATCTGTTACTAGATAATAAGTGTGAAAATACTCATCCTTTTACCACTTATTTCCAATAATAACAAGACCAAAACGTGTATTTTATGTCGTAAAAGTCGGAATTATGCGTGGTTTGTGTTTTTATTGTGTTTTAGGAAAAAAATATGAAAAAGGAAGAAAACACGGGCTTTCACGGGCTTTTATCAAAGAAAAAGACAAAAGACGGAGTCAAAAGATCAAAAGTGCAAGAAGAACGGAAGTCAAAGGCCCATTCTGAAGATTTATCGAAGAAAAAGTCTAAGGACGGAAGTTTAACAAAGTCGAAGAAACAAGTATACTAAAAGAAGAAAAATAGAAGACGAGTTCAAGTTATCATTCGACTAATCCCGAGACAAAGTCGAGAAAGACGAGAAATTAAAAGACGAGAAAGAGAACGAAAGAAGGAAGCAACATACCTCCCCTCTCCTATAAATACCCTTCTAATGCTTCATTACGAGGGAGTTAGTTAGTTTTTTAGCCACTTTTTCATTTTTCTAGTTTTTTTATATCTTTAGAGAGAAGTATGTGTTTTCTACTTTCTCTCTCTAGATTTCTTCATCTTTTCTTTCAAGATTTAAGCTTTCATTTTATCTTGTAGTTTGGAATCATTAATCTACAAGTTCAAGTTTAAGCTTTTCATTTCTACCTTTCTTTATTTTAGATTTGTTTTTTGATTCGAGATAATATTATACTTTGTTTCATCTTCATGTTTATGTGATTAAAAAGTTTATCTTTTTGTTCCTATCTAACTTTTTATACGATTTGAGCTTTCAGCTTATTATGCTTTTTGGCTTATTTTGTATTTAGCTTATTTACTTTTAAGTTTTCTTAAAAGTTTCGTCTTTTTAAGGTTTGTTTTGAAAGTTTGCTTATTTAGAGTTTTGAAAGTTCTTATTCGTGCTTATTTAACTCTTTTCATTATAAATTTGGTAAAGTTTCGGATTGTGCTTATTAAAAAGAAGCTTATTCTTGTTGCTTATTAAGTTTCACATTCCATCGGAAAAGGTAAACCCTTTTCCGACGGTTATTCCGACCGTTCCATTGGATTAGGGTTTTGTATTCCGACTATTATTCTGATCCTTTCATCGGAAAGGGGTTTTGGGATTCCGATCGAGATTCCGACGGTAGTGATTATCTGATATTCCGATAGTCGAGGTGATCCATCATTCCGACGCTTATTCCGACATACATTCCGATAGAATTTGGTTTTCATTATTCCGATACTTTAATAGATATTCCGACAGTATTCCTTTTTATACATTCCGATTGTGTTCCGACGGATTTTTCCGACTGTATTCTGACGGGATTCTGATATTGGGTATTCCGACGGGTTGAGTTTTCCTTTTTATTTCAAGTTAATTTTCAAGTCTTCTTTTTCCACCAATTAAGGTTAGATATTCTTGTTTTATTTTTAATAACTTTTATGTTTATATTATTTGTAGCCTTAGATAATCAAGCTCCCCCTTTTAGTGACCGATACCAATAATTCCACTATAGACTGTGATCAATTCGAATTGAATCGAGTACGAACAACACTTCTAGAGAACACACACAAAAAGTCATAAATCAAATGGCGCCGCTGCCGGCTCTTTTCGTAAAGATTAACGGTTTTTAGTGTGAAAAATTGGATTTTGGGATCCGTTCTTTTGGGAACGTTATTTTCAAGCACAAAAATTTTCAAAAATCCAAAAAAAAGGACCAAAAATATTTTATTTCTATTTAGTGTATGCGTACTCGATCTACGTCTTATTCTGAGCCCGAGACTCTTAGAGACTTAGATATGGCCGGTGTGCATAACAATAATAACAACCCACCTCACCCCAATTTGAATAATAACAACAACAACAATGTTCCCCCACCCGACCTTCAAACGATGGAGAAACTTTGTCAACCAACCATGAACAGACGCGGAGGACCGATTGCGCCGATGCAAATCACGGCTCCTGAATTTTCGTTGAAACATCACATGATCCAGCAAGTTCAAAACGCTTGTCCTTTTCGCGGACTACCGGATGATGATGCCAACAAACATCTCGATAAATTCATATCACTCAAAGCAGGAAATTGCCCGGTGTTTCCATAGATTTTCTTCGCCTTCACCTTTTTCCACACACTTTATCCCACCATGCCGAAAAATGGTTTGATCGTCTTCCTAAAAACTCAATTCATACATGGAATGACATGACTCAAAAATTTTTGTCGCGCTACTTTCCACCATCCATGGTCACTAGTCTTCGCAACCAAATCAGTGGATTCACTCAAGAACCTGATGAGTCGCTTTTTGATTCTTGGGAACGCTATAATGTCTTGATCGAACATTTTCCAAACCATAACATGCTCCCCGTTACTTTGATTGATACTTTCTACAATGGTATAACTTTTCGTGATCGTGATACAATTAATGCTGCCGCCGGTGGTACATTCATGAAGAGAAGGCCTGAGGAGTGTAGAGAGCTTATAGAGAACATGACCACTCACCACAAAAATTGGGATTCATCTGCATCTTCAAGAAATAACCCTAGGGCCAATGTTTCTTCTACTTCATCAAACCCAGAGATAACCGAACTTACCCGCCAAATAGCCGAGATGAACAAAAACTTCTTAACCATGGCTACGAACCAATTTCAACAAGCCAAAGCTGTTGCAACTTCTTGTGAGATTTGCGGGGGTTCTCATTCATACACCGATTGTCCTTCTACTCATGACAATCCGGAAAATGTGTATGCGGCTAACGGTAACTTTTCTACGGGAGGCTATCAAGCTCGTCCTTAAGGTGACCGAAATTTGCTCAGTTATCGTTCAAACAATTTCCTTTCACCACCCGGTTTTCCTCCTCAAAACAAAAACAACTTTAATCGCAACAATCAAAACCAACCTCGAGCTCCGAATCAATATCAAACCCAAAGAAACCCATATCCACCTCAAGGAAATAATGAAGTTTACCAACAACCCGTTTATCAACCACCTGCCTACCATGCTCCTCCTTCCAACCAACCCACCGCATTTAATCACGAGATTGAAACTTACATGAGAACTAATGACGCGCTGGTGAAGAATCTTCAGAGTCAAATCCTCAACTTGAAAGGAGATATGGCGAAACAAGGGAATGATCTTCTAGCCGATATGAGAAACTCTTTGAGCAGTCAAACGAATGACGATATGATGGCTAGTTTCTTCCCAAGTAATCAAACCTCTGGTTCGGGTTCTCTTTCGAGTAACACTGATACAATTGATTGCTATGGGTTCAGGATTAATCTCGGAATCTTCTCGAATTGATTACAGCTCAAAGTGGAAAGATTGTTCTTGGTGACAAATAGGGGGTTTGGGTTTTCTAATCTGCTAAAAGGTTTAAATGCACTAAGGTATAAACTTAAACTAAAAGCAATGAATTTTAATAGCAATTAATAAAAGTTGAATTAAAATATAAATATAAGTATATAAAAAAGTATAAAAAGGGAAACAGTAAATATCACTTAACTTTGATACAAAATGCTTAAAAGAAAATTGATTTGGAAGTTTCTTGTTTACCCTTGATCCGGAAGTCTTGATTCGGAACTTCTTGGTTCGGAACCTTCGTTCGGAACTTTCGTTCGGAACTTTCGTTCGGAACTTTCGTTCGGAACTTTCGTTCGGAACTTTCGTTCGGAACTTTCGTTCGGAACTTTCGTTCAGAACTTTCGTTCGGAAGTCTTGATCTGGAACGTTCGTTCGGAAGTCTTGATCCGGAACTTTCGTTCGGAACTTTCGTTCGGAAGTCTTGATCCGGAACTTTCGTTCGGAACCTGGGAAAACTCAAGAACAGAAGGAGGCAGAAAACAGGGGAACACGATTTCTCGCCAAAATCAACCAAGTTTTTCACCAAAACTTAAACAAATTTAACCACGAATCATCTATTAATGGTAAACATCAAATCAAATCAACAAAAACATAAAACCCATTTACTTTTAAAGATCAAACTCAACAAAATAAACTTCAAGACTTGGAATCAAAAAGAAGAAAGATGAACAAGATTAAAATGGAAGATGATATTGATTGATTAATGTTAAACAAACAAAGGAAGAGATTAAAACTTACAAATCTATGATGAAATCAAGAAAAATAAAAATCACCAACACCTTAGTGGTGTTGGTTACCTACGAAAACAAGAAAAGAAAAAGACTGGAAAAAAAACTTCTCCAAAAGTGTGAAGGGGTGGACTTTATATAGGTCTTCCATTTGGTTGGTGAGTGGGCTTTCTCCCTTTCTTCTTGTCTTCTCGTCTTTTCAGAAAAGTTGACGTTTTCGATTCTGATTCGGGATTTGTCGACGATTAAATTCAACTCGTCTTTTAATTTCTTCGTTTAATAGACTTGAGTTCCTTGGACATATGTAAATCTTCCGTCTTTGGTCCTTTTCTTCGATAAATCTTCAAATAGGCCAAATGACTTCAAATCTTTTGCATCTCTTGGACAATAAACTTCGTCTTGAGTCTTTTTCTTCGATAAAACCCGTGCAATCCCATGTTTTCTTTAATATTCATCCGGTTGGCTCTGAAAACACAATAAACACAAAAACCACGCATAATTCCAAACAAATGATATTAAATACGCGTTTTGGTCTCGTTTTAGCCAGAATTAAGTGGTAAAAGGATGGGTGTTTTCACACATATCAAATCCCCTACACTTAACCATTGCCATGCCCTCATGCAATGCTTAGTGATAAAGCAATTCTACATTCTTCTCATAGTCAATCAACTTTGGCCTTATTAAAATACTACTAAACAAAAATTAAAGTACTAAAAGAAATTAAAACTTTAAAGGACACAAAAGGATAGAAAACCATTTTCACTTGAAAATAGCTACATGGAAATAACTTGCAAAGAGATCAAGGACTTACATTAGGGCTTTGGTGCTGCGAAGATTTATCACCCTCAAGTTTCACGTTCCCCAAACTAAGCTTAAAAACGAGATCATTGTTATTATAAGTTAGCAAATCAAACACTTACACACATGGCTTAACTATATGCTTAAACTCCCTTATTCCTAGAGGTATCTCTTATATTTTATTTTTGTCTTAGAATGATCATGAAGATGCATTTTTAGACTTATTTCGATAATTAATTTAGGCTGAAAGCAAAGTAGGACGATTTGATCAATAGTTAGCTAAAGGACAAAATCTCTTAAAACTGCTTCTCGGGATATCAAAAAGTTCATATCTTGGCATAACTCGGTTCACGATTTGAGACCTTTCTCGGGCCTATATTTGGCATGTACTTCATACTTCATATCTTGAGAGACGTGCTTGAGATAATGGTCTTCTCATCGTTAATAGAGTTGCTTCACTTGGAGACTTTTGAGGGGTACTCCAACTTTGTTGACCACTACTTCATGATTATTTCTTCAATCTCTAATTGGGATTTTGAGATACAACGATCCGCCTCCTTTTCGGACTTGGATCTATTTATCCTCATACCTTGTTAGGGTCTTTTCGGATAGACTTCTCCATGATCTTTACGGGAGTTGATTGCTTTTCGTCGTGATTCTTGATCCTTCATATTGATTTTGGGAATAATGCTTTTCACATCACCTTGGATCTTTAGCAATAAGATTGAATCCTCATGCCTTGTTAGGGCCTTTTCGGACTCGCCAATCTTCGCGCCCCGCTTCATAAGTTATGCCTTGGCTATGAACTCTTATCATTACCGAGCAACTTTTAAACGATCTTGGGCTAGAAGCTAAGTAACTTTTCAAATCGTACAACCTTACTTATTGCAGATAAATTATTAGCAAGTGATGGGAGAATAGGCAAATATTTACACCAAGTGAGCTTGTGCAAGAATACCGACTTATAATTGACTCTATCATTTCTCGTCCTCCACAATTTAAAATCTCAAGTAATGAGACTCGTGGATACTTAGCCTAATAAACCAATTAAGGTCTACATGGTTAAGGATACTAGCTAGAATAAACTTGGATAAGTCTATTCGGGTTGAGTCAAAATAATCGCAACGGGCCTAATATGTCAAAGATTTCAAAACTAGCTACGCCACTTTATTAATATTTTTGACTTTATTTCGGGATATATACATATGAAAGCAACGATAAAAATTTAAAAATTATGACTAAATGGCCAAAGTTAATAAAAAAATTTGAAAAATGTTGAAAAAGATGATTTTCCGGTTAAATGAAGGCATTTTCATGGAAAAGTCCACTTAAAACTTCGATAGAAGTCCCCCCTACACTTAAGATAAACATTGTCCTCAATGTTTAAGCATGTGGGAAAAATCTCCCCTACACTTATGACATTGTGCACGTTGGTTAAATCAAGTTAAGGAAGAGACAACTAACGTGATCAATTTCAAATGTGAGTATGAAGAAAATTGAATCACGATAGTTGAGAGATAGAACCGGATTTTGGATAACACGGGAGTACGGTTCTTCAAAGGTTCCAAAAGTGCATTCATCCCTGTAATCACATCACCACACAAAGAAAGCAACCTATATAGGTCCCCCTACACTTAGGAGGTTAAACGGAAAAGGATAGATACTCGGGCTGCCTCCCGAGGAGCGCTTGTTTTTGATAACCGAGTCACGAGCCTGACTCGACCCAAAATTAGTTCATGGGAAACGTGGTGAGGGATGGAATCATCTCATGAGAGATGTCCTCACCAAAGTACAACTTCACTCGTTGGCCATTCACCTTAAAATTAGGTCCATTAGGTTGAGCGAGCTCGAGATTACCATAAGGAAAATTTTGGGCAATAGTGAATGGGCCGGACCAACGAGATTTTAGCTTGCCCAAAAAGATTTTCAATCGAGAGTTAAAGAGTAAAACTTTGTCTCCAACTTGGAACTCTCGGTTTTTAATCTTAGAGTCGTGAATGAGCTTAGTCTTTTCCTTAGAGATCAAAGAATTTTCATAAGCCTCATTCCGGAGTTCATTCAGCTCATTGAGTTGGATCTTGCGTAGGTCACCGGCTTTGTTGATGTCGAAATTAGCCCACTTCAAGGCCCAGTAAGCCTTGTGCTCCAACTCAATGGGGAGGTGGCATGCTTTCCCGTACACGAGACGATATGGCGTACAACCAATCAGAGTCTTGTAGGCAGTACGGAAAGCCCACAGAGCATCATCAAGTTTATCGGCCCATGAGGCATGATGCTCTCCCACAGTTCGTTCAAGAATTCGCTTTAATCCTCGGTTGGATATTTCAGCCTGGCCATTAGTTTGTGGGTGGTATGCGGTGGAAAGACGATGATTTACACCATACTTAGCCATGACTCTTGCAAATTGATCATTGCAAAAATGAGTCCCGCGATCACTAATAATGGCACGAGGCACACCGAATCTAGCGAATAGCGATTTCAAAAAGTTACAAACCACCCTTGAGTCATTAGTGGGTAAAGCTTTGGCTTCAACCCATTTAGAAACGTAGTCAACGGCTACAAGGATGTATTTGTTTCCTTTAGATGAAGGAAATGGCCCCATAAAGTCGATACCCCATACATCAAAGATTTCACATTCTTGTATGAAATTTTGAGGCATCTCATCTTTATGTGTGATCTTGCCTTGTTTTTGGCAAGCATCATAATGTTTAACCATCTCGTGAGCATCACGATAAATGGTGGGCCAATAAAATCCCGAGTCAAACACTTTTTTTGCGG
The DNA here is from genome assembly GCA_025667525.1 of Glebionis coronaria. Classification (NCBI taxonomy): domain Eukaryota; kingdom Viridiplantae; phylum Streptophyta; class Magnoliopsida; order Asterales; family Asteraceae; genus Glebionis; species Glebionis coronaria. Next base: position 602,098,834 of record CM046878.1, on the reverse strand, counting down.
TGTGGTTGGGACCAAAGTGACCACCGGTGGGTCCTTTGTGGCAAGCGTCAAGGATTTCTAAAGCTGCCGGTCCATCAACACATCGGCGAATAATCAAGTCGGCACATTGTTTGAAAAGATACGGGTCATCCCAAAAGTAAGTCTTAATGTCTTTGAAGAACTTCTTCTTTTGTTGGGATGTTAACCCGTCAACGAGAATTCCACCCGCCAAGTAGTTTGCAATGTCTGCAAACCACGGGGTTTCATCAGAAGTCGAGTTGATAGACATTAAGGTCTCCAGGGGAAAAGATTCATAGATCTCTTTGTTCGGATGTTCCCCTTGGTAAGGATCCTCAAGTCTACTGAGATGATCCGCGGCTAGGTTTCCAGCTCCTTTTTTATCGCGAATTTCGATTTTAAATTCTTGGAGTAGCAAAACCCAGCGAAGAAGTCTTGGTTTAGAATCTTGTTTAGTCAACAAGTACTTCAACGCGGAATGATCGGTATAAACGATTGTGGTGGAAAGGACAAGATAGGGGCGGAACTTTTCAAAAGCATAGACAACAGCTAAAAGCTCTTTTTCGGTTGTCGTGTAATGCAATTGAGCCCCCGTCATTGTCTTGCTAGCATAGTGGATCGGTTGGAAGTGTTTGTTCACTCTTTGGCCCCAAACCGCTCCAATAGCATAGTCGCTAGCATCGCACATCAACTCAAAGGGAAGCTCCCAATTAGGGGTAACCAAGACCGGTGCCTTAGTTAGTTTATCCTTAAGCAGGTTGAAGGCTTCAATTCACTCGTTGGAAAAGATAAAAGGAGTATCTTTTTCCAAGAGGTGGGTCATCGGGCGAGCGATTTTAGAAAAATCTTTGATAAAGCGACGGTAGAAGCCCGCATGACCAAGGAAACTTCTCACACCCTTCACGGTTGAAGGTGGAGGCAACTTAGCGATAACATCAACTTTAGCACGGTCTACTTCAAGACCGGCTTTGGAGATCTTGTGTCCTAGCACGATGCCCTCTTTTACCATGAAATGGCATTTTTCCCAATTAAGAACAAGGCGAGTGTCTTCACACCGCTTAAGCATACGTTCTAAATTGGCAAGGCAAGCAGAGAATGAATCGCCATAAACCGAGAAATCATCCATGAATACTTCCATAGTGTCTTCCACCATGTCATGGAATATAGCCATCATACACCTTTGGAATGTCCCAGGAGCATTACATAAACCAAAAGGCATGCGTTTGTAAGCAAATTTTCCATAGGGACAAGTGAATGTGGTCTTTTATTGGTCCTTGGGATCGATTGGAATTTGAAAATACCCGGAGAAACCGTCTAAGAAGCAGTAATAGTCATTACCCGCAAGACGCTCGAGCATTTGATCCATGAAAGGAAGAGGAAAGTGATCTTTTCTCGTGGCATCATTGAGCTTGCGGTAGTCAATACAAACTCTCCACCCAATAACGAGACGAGTGGAAATCAACTCGTTGTGTTCATTGGGAACAACGGTTATTCCACCCTTCTTGGACACACAATGGACGGGACTTACCCACGGCGAATCCGAAATAGGGTAAATCAAGCCAGCATCTAGAAGTTTGATAACCTCTTTTTTGATGACGTCATGAATGCGAGGATTAACCCTTCTTTGGCTCTGGATTGCGGGTTTAAAGTCATCTTCCATGAGAATCTTGTGAGTACAAAAGTTCGGATCAATTCCGCGGATATCGGAAATTTTCCAAGCAATTGCCTTCTTATGATCTTTAAGCACGGCGATGAGGCGAGATTTCTCTTCTTCTTTCAAGTCCTTGGCAATGATGACGGGCGACTTCTTCTTATCTTCAAGGAACGCATACTCGAGATGTGGCGGCAACTCCTTAAGTTCTAAATCTGGAGGATTTTCGATGGGAGGCGTTTTCAAAGTCGGAGCATCGATAGCAATAACCGTGGGAGATGGTGGAGAAATATTGTCTTCTTTAAGAATGTTCTCAATGAGGCGAAGATCTTCATCCCAATCGGTGGGAGAATCGTCATGTTCTAAGTTCACATCTCCCATGGTGGCTTCCAAATCTTTCCAAAGGAAATCACTTTCTCCAAATAGAGATAGTGATGAGTCAATAGAGGAAACGGTCTCAACATTGGGAAGAGATATAGGAATACTTTTACAAGCATCTTTGAAGTGTTCTTCACAAGCATCAACGTCAATACAATTAACACTCTCGTATGAATAAGGTTGTTTAGAAAGCTTTCCCATGTTGAATACAATTTTATCGTCACCCACTCTCATGATAAGCTCACCAGCTTCAACATCGATGAGAGTGCGACCGGTCCTCAAGAATGGACGACCAACGATCAATGGCACACGAGGGTCCATGTCGTAGTCAACGACAACGAAATCGGCAGGAAAAGTGAATTTGTCGACTCCTACAAAGACGTCTTCGGCTATCCCCACTGGATAAGCAACCGTACGGTTAGCTAATTCCAAAGTCATTTTGGTGGGGACTAGCTCAGGGAGAGATAATTGCTTCCAAATACTTAAAGGCATTAAGTTAATACTGGCACCTAGATCGGCTAGGGCCATGCAATTCTCTACTCCCGGGAAGTTGCAAGGGATTAAGAAACGACCCGGATCACCAAGCTTAGTTGGCAATTTCCTTAAGAGCACTGCAGAGCAATTCTCGTTAAGTTGGGTATTAGCAATATCAAGAAGCTTCTCCTTGTCGCTAAGAAGATCTTTGAACATTTTCGCGTATTTAGGCATGTGAGCGAGAGCCTCAGCGAAGGAGATGTTGAAATTCAATTGTTTAAACATTTTGAGAAAGTTTGAAACTTGAATATCGTCCTTGCTTTTGAGCTTCTCTTTCCTCAACCTTGAGGGATAAGGTATATCGGAAGAAGAGGAAGGCTTTTGGAGAGTAGGATCACTCACATCCTTGGGTGGAGGAGGGGTAGAAGTAAGAGGTGGAGGAATTAGGGAAATAGAAGGTTGAGGAATATGAGTAGGTGACTCGTTTTCCTTAGTCACAATCACCGGTGGAGGTATAGGAAGCTCGGGTTCCTTGGTACCTTTGCCACTGCGAGTGGTGATTGCTTTCATCTCCCCTCTTGGATTCGCAACGGTGTTACTCGGAAGAGTACCCGAAGAAGAGGGTTGATTACCTTGGAAGAAACTAGCCATCATGTTCCTTAAGTCATTCGTTTGACTATCCAAAGTATTTCTCATATCAGCTCTTAGATCGTTCCCTTGTTTCACCAGGTCTGCTTTCAAGTTGAGCACTTCCCGTTGGAGATTGTCCACGATCACATCATTAGTCCTCATGTAGGTTCCAATATCTTGAGGTAATGCGGTGGGTTGGTTGGGAGGGGGTGCATGGTAAGCGGGTGGTTGATAAGCAGGTTGTTGGTAAACTTGGTTGTTTCTTTGAGGTGGATATGGTTGTTTGTGAGGTGGTATGTATGGTGCACGAGGTTGTTGTTGTTGTTGAGGAGGGCGATTGAGGTTTTGTTGTTGGTTTGGGTTGTTAGGAGGAAAACCGGGTGGTGAGAGATAGTTGTTAGAGCGGTAGCTAAGCAAGTTGCGGTCACCTTGAGGATGAGCTTGATAAGCGGCTGGAGGATAGGTACCGTATGCTGCATTCACATTCTCAGAAGAGTAGTCTTGGGTGGCGGTACAAGTGGTGTAAGAATGAGTACCCCCGCATATTTCACAAGGTTGGCTAACAGCATTGACTTGAGCGTCTTGAGCGTTTTTAGCGTTGATGCTGTTGGTGTTGTTAGCGGTGTGGGTAACAAGCGATTCAAGAAGCGTAGTAATTTTGTCAAGTCGCTTATCGCTGTCACTAGTACTAGCACTAGCGGCATTGGTCCGAACACTTTTGGTTTTCACACGAGACTTATTTTCAATAATATCCCAAGCGGCATTGGAAGTCTTAACCAAAATATATACCCCCGAGGCACTATTTAGTAAATCTTGGTCATTCATGCTTAAACCATTATAAAAAGTGTTAATTTGGTGCACTTTGGTAAAAACATGTTGTGGGCATTTTCTTAAAAGATCTTTGAAACGATCCCAAGATTCACTAAAAGACTCATCGTACTTTTGTTCAAAATTGATAATTTCATTCCGCAAAGCGGTAGTACGAGAGGGTGGGAAAAAGTAGTTGATAAATTTGGTCTCCAAATCCGTCCATGTCAGAATACTTTGTGGCGGTTCTTTAGCAAGCCAATGTTGGGCTTGTCCCTCTAAAGAAAAGGGAAAAAGTTGTAAACGGATTACCTCTTGTGGAACACCATTGAATTTGACCGTATTCGTGAGTTGTAGGAATCTCTTGATGTGGTCATGTGGATCATCAATGGTACGCCCCAAGAATGGTTGAGCAGAGACCATCTGGATAAAGCCGGATTTGAGCTCAAAATTGTTGGCTGCAATCGCGGGTATGACAATTGGATCATTGTTGCCGTCTACATGTGCTTGCAGAAGTTCAATCATCGGGCGATTGTCTTGTAGAGGCTCATTGTTGAGAGGTGGATTGTTATTGTTGTTGTTATTATTGTTATTGAGAGGTGGGTTATTGTTGTTGTTGTGTACACCGGCCATGTTTAAGTTATCGAGAGTCTCGGGCTCGGGATAAAATGTTGAGTGTGTATGCATGCACCTACAAAAGAACTAACAAGGCAAAAACAAAGCAGAAATATTTTTGGTTTTTATGTTTTTTTAATATTTAGGATTTTTGAAAATTTTATATTTTTTAGGGTTTTTGAAAATTTTTGTGAAAAAGTAACGTTCACGGTGAACGGATCCCAAAATTCAAGTTCTCACAAAAAACTGTTAATCTTTACGAGAAGAGCCGGCAGCGGCGCCATTTGATACATGTGTTTTGCACGGGGTTCAGATTATGTCTCGGTATCTTTAATATTCATTCGGTTGGCTCTGAAAACACAATAAACACAAAAACCACGCATAATTCCAAACAAATGATATTAAATACGCGTTTTGGTCTCGTTTTAGCCAGAATTAAGTGGTAAAAGGATGGGTGTTTTCACACCTATCAAATACCATTGCTAATCCAAGAGGGGAGATGAAAGCAATCACCACTCTAAGTGGCAAAGGTTTAAAGGAACCCGAGATTCCTACACCTACACCGGTGATTATGACAAAGGAGAACGGGTCCCCTTCATCGCTTCCTCCGCCTTCTACTTCTACCCCTCTACCACCCAAGGATGTGAGTGAGAATTCCATTCCAAAGCCTTCAACTCAACCCGATATACCTTATCCCTCAAGGTTGAGGAAAGAGAAGTTGAAGAACAAGGATGATATTCAGGTTTCGAACTTTCTTAAAATGTTTAAACAATTGAATTTCAACATCTCCTTTGCCGAGGCTCTCGCTCATATGCCGAAATATGCTAAAATGTTTAAAGATATTCTTAGTGATAAGGAAAAGCTTCTTGATATTGCTCAGACCCAACTTAATGAGAATTGCTCCGCGGTTCTTTTAAGGAAATTACCAACCAAACTTGGTGATCCGGGTTGCTTTCTCATTCCTTGCAACTTCCCCAGGGTAGAGAATTGTATGGCCCTAGCTGATCTAGGTGCTATTATAAACTTAATGTCGTTAAGTGTTTGGAAACAATTATCTCTACCCCGAGCTAGTCCCCACACGAATGACATTGGAATTAGCTAACCGTACGGTTGCTTGTTTGGTGGGGATAGCCGAAGATGTCTTCGTCGATGTCGACAAATTTACCTTTCCGGCGGATTTTGTTGTCGTTGACTACGAGATGGATCCCCGTGTTCCATTAATCATTGGGCGTCCATTCTTGATGACCGGTCGCACTCTCATTAATGTAGCCGCGGGCGAATTAATCATGAGAGTTGGTGACGATAAAATCGTCTTCAACATGGGTAAACTTTCTAAGAAACCTTATGAAAACGAGAGCGTTAATTTCATTGACGTACTTGATGAGGCTTGTGAAGAGCATTTCAAAGACGCTTGTAAAAGTGGTTCTTCTTCTCTATCCATTGTTGAGACCGTTGCCTCTATTGCTCCATCACTAACTCCATTTGGAGAAAGTGATTTCCTTTTGAAAGAATTTGAAGCAACTTTAGGGGATGTGGACTTACAATATGACGATTCTCCCACCGATTGGGAAGAAGACATTCGTACCATTGAGAAACTTCTCAATGAGGACCATATTTCTCCACAGTCTCCTAAGGAAATCTCTATCGATGATCCGAATTTGACTACACCTTCCGTCGACAAACCTCTGGATTTAGAGCTTAAGGATTTACCGTCTCATCTCGAATACGTTTTCCTTGAAGACAATAAGAAGTTACCTGTCATCATTGCAAAGGACTTGAAAGAGGATGAAAAATCTCGACTTATCGACGTGCTAAAGAATCATAAGAAAGCAACTGCTTGGAAAATTTCCGATATCCGCGAAATTGATCCAAACTTTTGTACTCATAAAATTCTCATGGAAGAGGACTTTAAACCCGCAATCCAAAGCCAAAGAAGGGTTAATCCTAAAATTCATGACATCATCAAGAAAGAAGTTATCAAACTTCTAGATGCCGGAATGATTTACCCTATTTTGGATTCGCCATGGGTTAGTCCTGTCCATTGTGTGCCTAAGAAAGGCGGAATAACCGTTGTTCCCAATGAAAACGAGTTGATTCCTACTCGACTAGTTACAGGTTGGTGAGTTTGCATAGACTATCGCAAGCTCAATGATGCCACTCGCAAGGATCATTTCCCTCTTCCTTTCATGGATCAAATGCTCGAGCGTTTAGCAGGTAATGACTACTATTGCTTCTTAGACGATTTCTCCGGGTATTTTCAAATTCCCATCGATCCTAAAGACCAAGAGAAAACCACATTCACTTGTCCTTACGGAACATTTGCTTATAAAAGAATGCATTTCGGCTTATGCAATGCTCCTGGGACTTTCCAAAGGTGTATGATGGCTATATTCCATGACATGGTTGAAGAAAATATGGAAGTCTTTATGGATGATTTCTCGGTCTATGGTGATTCTTTCTCTACTTGCCTTGCCAATTTAGAACGTATGCTCAAACGGTGTGAAGACACTCGTCTCGTTCTTAATTGGGAAAAATGCCATTTCATGGTAAAAGAAGGTATTGTTCTTGGTCATAAAATCTCCAAAGCCGGTCTTGAAGTCGACCGTGCTAAAGTTGATGTGATTGCTAAATTACCTCCTCCTTCAACCGTGAAGGGTGTGGGAAGTTTTCTTGGTCATGCGGGCTTCTATCGTTGATTCATTCAAGATTTTTCTAAAATCGCTCGCCCGATGACCCACCTCTTGGAAAAAGATACTCCTTTTATCTTTTCTAAAGAGTGTCTCGAATCTTTCAATCTTCTTAAGGATAAATTAACTAAGGCACCGGTCTTGGTTACCCCTAACTGGGAGTTACCTTTTGAATTGATGTGTGATACTAGCGATTTCGCTATTGGAGCGGTTTTGGGACAAAGAGTGAACAAACACTTCCAACCAATCCATTATGCTAGCAAGACAATGACGGGGGCTCAATTGCATTATACCACTATCGAAAAAGAGCTTTTAGCTGTAGTGTATGCTTTTGAAAAATTTTGCCCCTATCTTGTCCTTTCCACCACCATTGTGTACACTGATCACTCCGCGTTGAAGTACTTGTTAACTAAACAAGATTCCAAGCCAAGACTTCTTCGTTGGGTTTTACTCCTTCAATAATTCAAAATTGAAATTCGTGATAAAAAGGGAGCGGAAAACCTAGCCGCGAATCATCTTAGTAGACTCGAGGATCCTTATCAAGGGGAGCTCCCAAATCAAGAGATTAATGACTCTTTTCCCCATGAGGCCTTGATGTCTATTAACTCCAATCTTGATGAAACCCTATGGTTTGCGGACATTGCAAACTATTTGGCGGGTGGAATTCTCATGGAAGGGTTAACATCCCAACAAAATAAAAAGTTCTTTAAGGACATTAAGCACTATTTTTGGAATGACCCTTACCTTTTCAAACA